>JAQIHN010000999.1:0-406000 GCA_027917425.1 Gastrophryne carolinensis | reverse complement strand
AAAAGCAGAAATATTAAAATACTTAAGTGTGCTTTGGGGGTTATATATGTGCCATTTTTTCAGGTTGCCCACCTCAGTGACAGGTGGTTTAAAGCGACAGTCCTACCTAAATATATCTTGTGGTGCATGAGAGCAGCCATGATGGAATTACCTGCAGCAGTGCCCCATTGTCCTCTATCAAGATGAAGACGACAAAGCACTCCCTTCTCTCAAAACAAGACAATGGGACTAGTAATCCCATCATGACTGCGCTCATGAACCACAAGTTATTTAGACTGGACCAAAATCCCTTTTCATCCTATCTGGGTTTTGGTCATCTCTATTTGGGATACCCATGTGTGAAATGCCCAGCATCCTGCAACTGAGTACACAGGTGCATGTGCTGGCTCTCATCCAATCATAACTCACCACCAAGCAAAATTGTGACCAGTAGAGTTCTGAACGAATTTGAAATTTGAAGACGAAGGCACATAAATGGGATAAAACAGGCCAAATATGGTAGCAATATTCTAGTTGACTGGGAGCAGTAAACTCCCTATAAAAAAAAGGAAGTATGACCCCAGTCATACCTTGATAAAGTTCCCAAAGGGGAACAAAACGCGTTTGTAGAAGTTGGGGTGCCTTTGGTTTGAGGAGACACTTATGAACTAGAGCCCCAGCTTGACGGCCGCAAGCAACCGAACTGAATGTTGGATGTTTTCTATATGCCCTTCTCAAGGGGATTTTTTTAAATTAAAAGTTTAAGCAATATCACACTAGGTTATGCATTTATATTTAATGCGAGCTTGGAATACTATGAGGTTAACGAAATCAGATATTGACCAGTAATTAACTTTAAAGTGGAACCAAAGTGAAACATTAAGGGGAGCCAAAGAGGAAAAGATTGGCTGTCTTTTTGCCCATTTGAAATTGGGTATCTGGTAAGCAGGAAATTGGTGTCAAATGTGGTGGAGGTTTATTTATATAGTGCTAAGAAGATGGAGCAACATTATTTAAAGCTTAATCTTCAAAATTAAGGACTTTTTCGCTGAACTTTTAACAACAGTGTAAAAATTATTTTTAATATTTGCTTTTAAGTTTTAATATATGCAGGTAAGGCAGTTATATGGGCTACTCAATGACAAGCTGCAACCCAGCCCTAGAATCTGATAGTAAAAATCCTGGTGATAAATCTAGGTGACCAATGTTGTGCTGCAATTATATTCTATGGAAAAATATTTGCTTGGAGGTTGCGTTTTAAAATCCATGCAAACTCAACCGATTGCAAAAGCGCCCGTTTGTAAGATTCCAGGGCCACCTGATTCCCGCCCCGCCCCCCACCCCGGGCATCCAGATTTTGGATGTCACGCTGGGCGAAACCACCCAGGTTGCCCAGTAAACTCATCTCCCCCCTTGACCCAACGACGCATGCACGAGCAGTGGTGGCTGCCTGCTACACCTTTAGAAGGGCACCTACCCATGCCAGGCATTTGTGAATAGCTAGTGCAGGCACATGTCAGGGCAGCAGCCGTTGCTGTTTGGACAAGAGGCCATAGGACCAGGGAAAAGAGTTCGACTGGCCAACCTGGGGGTTTCACACAGCAGGGCATCCAGGATCAGGGTGCCCTGGAGGGAAGGACTAAACCCCAGCCTAGTCAAACTCCCTGGTTTAGGGCCACATTAAATCCTTAAATTGCCCACCATTAGATTACAAAATATTTTAAACATCCCTAGTAAAAGCTTCCTTCCTTTGGCCATGGGAAGCCCAGGTACCTCAGCCAAAGGATACATACCCACTTCTCCTGAGAGCTGCAGTGTGTACCGATGCTTCCAGCTCCCCATTTCAGAACACTGGGCAGGGAGAAGGCATGTTACTCCTTGTTACAGTCTGGAAGAGAGGGAATGGGGTACAGGCTGACAAACACATGCCACTTTCAGACAAACTTTTAAAGAGGGAGCATAAAGAGGACCAAATTAGGTCTACAGTGGTCTAGGCACCTGGATTGATGAGTCCTCGCCACAAGCTCTGGTGTGGTGTTCTTACCAGATTCTTATTCTCCTGCTCTGGGCTCCTTTCAGCAGCCAAGGGGGATTAGACCCAAATGAACACCAGCAGGGGAACAAGAGGATCAGTTAAGAAAATTTGGCTTAAGAGTGACCACTATCACTAAAGTTTTGGCTTCTCATTTCTGTCATTATCCGCTACACAAGCCTTTAGCTGGAAAATTCCAAGTCTTGGACAGATTTATGCCCCGATGTCTTTTGTAAGTGAAACACTCAAGAGCCAAGAAAGGGAAGTCACACTTTGTAGAAACTGAAAAGTTTGTTTATTTCTAGAGTTACTCCTGCATCTTCTCGATTGTTTCTTCCTTGTACTTGCCCTTCTCTTTGCCAACTTGGCGAGACTTGGCTTTGCGTTCCAAGATCTTCTTGCGATCCTTGTCAAGCTTTAGTCTGGTGATCACCACCTAAATAAAAAGGAAGATATTTTAAAATATGTGGAAACAGATTGGTTCAAAGATAGAGATTTCTATTTGCATATAGCAGTGAAAAATACCATTTTGTGAATACTCACCTGTAAAATGGGTATTATAAGTATGTCACACACCCCGCTTCAAACAATAGTCACACTTGGGTATACGGGGCGACACTGCAGAGAAGTCCTGAAAAACAAGCCCCTCCCGGTCTATACATACCTGGTACCTCCCAACTATTCCCCAGTATTCAAACAGCAGTAAAGACAAGGTACCAGGAAACAAACAATGGTAACCCTCAACTGTAAACGAAAAAACTTCACCATATAAAGAACCAGGATACCAAAAAGGGCGGGTGAAGCGGGGTGTGTGACATACTTATAATACCCATTTTACAGGTGAGTATTCACAAAATGGTATTCTATGTATGTCACACACCCCGCTTCAAACATTAAATAGTTACACTTGGGACATCCAAAAGCAGTGTCCCGAAAGGGCGGGTATCCAACAAGGCAATAATGCAGAAACTCAAACCACTGCAGCCTGCAGAACCTTGCGGCCAAAAACAGCATCCGCTGAAGCCCGCACATCAACCTTGTAAAACTTAGAAAAAGTGTGAACAGAAGACCAAGTAGCAGCCTTACAAACTTGCTCAACAGAAGCCTGGAAGCTGAAAAGCCCAAGACGCTCCAACCGCACGAGTAGAGTGAGCAGTAATACGAAAAGGGGGATCCTTCCCTTTGGCAGAGTAGGCCCCAACCACCGCCGACTA
The DNA here is from genome assembly GCA_027917425.1 of Gastrophryne carolinensis. Classification (NCBI taxonomy): domain Eukaryota; kingdom Metazoa; phylum Chordata; class Amphibia; order Anura; family Microhylidae; genus Gastrophryne; species Gastrophryne carolinensis. The sequence goes on along the minus strand of JAQIHN010000999.1, from coordinate 402,775 downwards.
ATCCACTTGCTAATGGAAGACTTAGACGGAGCCAAGCCCTTCCTAGGCCCACAGGGCACCACGAAAAAAGCATCAGTCTTACGAAAAGGAGATGTAGTACGCAAATAGCACTTAACACAACGTACCACATCCAAACAATGCAAAGCGCTCTCCTTGTCATTCCTAGGCTTAGGACACAAAGGAAGGAAGAACAATGTCCTGGTTAAGATGAAAAGCCGAGACCACTTTAGGAAGAAAGTCTGGTTTGAAGTGAAAAACCACTTTGTCCTGATGTTTCTCAAAATAAGGAGCCTGAATCGACAAAGCTGCCAACTCCGAAACATGCCAAACCGAAGTGATGGCCACCAAAAAGGCAACCTTCTGAGTCAGTAGAAAGAGCAATATCCTGCAAAGGCTCAAAAGGAGGAGCCTGAAGAGCAGAGAGAACCAAATCCCAAACAGGGAGCAAAGGCTTCCTAGGGGGCCGCAGATGCGAAACCCCCTGGAAAAAAGTCTTAACCAAAGGATGGAGTGCAAATGACTTTTGAAAAAAGATAGACAAGGCAGAAACCTGCCCCTTCAAAGTACTCAGCTGAAGACCAGAGTCCAGCCCAGATTGAAGAAATTCCAAAATCCAAGAAACAGAAGACCCGACAGGGCAAAGACCTAGCCTCACACCAATCAATATAAGATCTACAAGCCCTATAGTAGATGGCAGAAGAGGACCTCTTCCTGGCACTAATAAGAGTCTGAATAACCGAATCCAAAAGACCTTCCTCCTTTAAGATGGAGGTTTCAGCAGCCAAGCCGTCAAAGCCAGCGTTGGTAAATTGGGGTAACGTAATTGACTCTGAGAAGATCCGGCCGAAGAGGCAGATCGAACTGATCCACCGCCAGACGAACGATGTCTGCGCACCACACCCACGAGAATGGCGGGAACCCCTTCCAGGACCAACTTTTGCAACACCCTGCCTAGCATGGGAATCGGAGGAAACAGATAAAGAAACCCCAGGTCCCCCCAGCTCAGGGCCATGGAATCCGCCGCCAGAGGATCCTGAGAAAGCGACACGAATGTCGGAAGCTTGTGATTGTGATGAGAGGCAAACAGATCCACCTCCGGCGTCCCCCACCGGAGTCAAAGCGACCGAAACACCTGGGGGTGGAGAGACCATTCCCCCCGGCGGGAAGAACACCGGCTCAGAAAGTCCGCCTCCGTGTTTTCCACTTCTGGAATGTACACTGCCGAGATGCAAGGGACATGAGTCTCCGCCCAAACTAGGATCAGACACACCTCTCTTGAGGGCACCCAGACTGCGAGTCCCTCCTTGGTGATTGATGTAAGCAACCGCTGTCCGATTGTCCGAGCGAACCTGAACCGGCAAACCCTGTAAATGCTGCGTCAAGTGAGACAGAACCAACCTGATGGCTCTCAACTCCAGAACATTGATGGGCAAGTGGGCCTCCTGAGGACCCCACCGCCCCCGGAACCGAAGATCCTTCCAGAAACCTCCCCATCCTGACAAACTGGCGTCCATGGTGACAGTTTCCCAAAGAGGGGTCAGAAATGACCTGCCCCTCAAAAGATTGTCCAAGACCATACACCACTGTAGAGACTGCCGAACCCGGGGGGACATCCGGAAGGACCGATCCAACGACCACGGTCCCGGTCCCAAAACGCCAACAAACGAAGCTGAAGCGTCCGTGTATGAAACTGAGCAAAGGGAACTGCCTCGAAAGAAGCTACCATCAACCCCACCAGTCTCATCCCTAGACGGATGGACGGGGAGGATTGGAAAGAAGAAGCTGCACCAATTCCTGAATCAAGAGAACCTTGGCCTGAGGGAGAAAAACTCTGTGCTGGCAAGAGTCCAAGGACATCCCCAGAAAAGGCACCACCCTGGCCGGAACGAGAGAGGACTTGGGGTAGTTGATCACCCAGCCAAACCTCTCCAGAGTGGATACCACCATGCTGGTGTCCACTTCCGCTTGACTGAAGGAAGGAGCCATGATGAGAAGATGGTCCAAATAAGGCACAATGCGAATCCCCTGAGCTCTGAGAAGGGCCATCACCTTGGTAAGGCCGAATGGAAGAGCCACAAACTGAAAATGCCGATCCTCCACCACAAAGCGAAGAAACCTCTGGTGAGCCGGAAAGATCGGAATGTGAAGGTATGCATCCTTGATGTCTATGGACGTCATAAAGTCCCCCTGCCGAAGCGAATTGATTGCAGACCGCAGAGTTTCCATACGAAACTTCCGGGGACGAATAAACAGGTTGAGAAACTTCAGATCCAGAATGGGACGAATCGACCCGTCCTCCTTGGGCACTGTGAAGAGATTGGAATAATACCTGTGCCCCACCTCCGAAGGAGGGACTGGGCAGATGACTGCCATTTCCAGAAGATTCCTCACCGCCGCCAGGAGCCCCTGCGCGGCCAAGGGATCTGAAGGAACCCGAGACCTGAAATATCTTGGAGGAGGGCGGGACTCGAACTCCAGCTTGTAACTGCCCGACACCACCTCCCGGATCCACCTGTCCGAGACCTCCTGGTCCCATACCCGGCAGAAGAGTCGCAACCGTCCCCCCACCCGTAAGGGTGAGGGCGCCCCCTTATTGCTGAGTGGGCTTGGCAGCTGGCTTGGGTTTGGCGCCCCAGGCGTGAACGGGACGGCCACGGCCTCTACCCCTGTTCCAGCTGGCACCCCTGGAAGCCGAAAAGCCCGCACCCCTGCCGGCTCTGGCTCCTCGAAAGGAAGGATTGAAATTTCTTGCGCTGAGGTAACTTACCTCCCCTGGCAACTGAATCTAACTTCTCACCGAACAGTCTCAAATCCAAAAAGGGAAGAGCTGTGAGCGATCTCTTGGAATTAAAGTCAGCAGTCCATTGCCGCAACCACACTGAACGGCGGATAGCAACCAACAGAGCCGTAGCCCTGCCACACATCAACATGGCATCATCCTGAGCGGCAAGGATAAACAAAATGAATGATTCGCAACGCTTAAGGGCAAGAAATTCATCACAAGAAGGATCAAGATCCACACAAATCCCTGACAATAGACCTAACCGCCAACAATAAAAGTGCCGAAGCACAAACCGGTCTTAAAACCGAACCCGCACAGACAAAACCATGGCGGGCCAGCTGATCAATCCGGTGATCCTCGCCATCCTTAAGAGAAGTCATGTCAGGAGAGTGCAAAACAGCCGTATTAGATAGTCCCAAAACCAAAGTATCAACCTCGGGAGGGACAGACCAACGCTTCACCAAGTCCGCCGGAAAAGGATACTTTCTATCCCAGCTAGGCGGCACCCCAATGAGGTGCGTAGGTTGCTCCCATTCCTTAAGGACAACATTCTCGAAATGCCGTTGACTGGGAAACTCCAAGCGCGGCTTGGTCACCCCAAAAAGCTCACCCCTTTGGCAGAGGAGCCGCTTCAGGAGGATCCAAATCCTCAAACATTTGGGCCAGAATGGAAGGCGTGTCAGGAAACCGAACCCATGGCCTGGTCACCCTCAGCACCAAACAGCTGCTGGACCTCAGGATCGTCTAATTCCTCAATAAGCTCACCCTCTTCCAGGGGACGATCTGACCAATCCAATGCCTCAACAACCTCATCATCTGAGTCCGGCGGAGGCGGAGACAAGTGTTTCCGCTTAGCCGGAGCCTTCTGAGCAACCACAGCGGAAAACATCTTCTCAAGGCTAGCCAACCTGGCACATACCTCGGATTGCGAATCCCCACCCATGACAACGTCACACGGGGTCCGGAACAGGCGAGGAGGGGAAGGAGATGGTACGGGCGGCGAAGGACCAGGCACCGGAGTGCCGGACTGGCGCTCAATGTTCCGCTGTGCACATGGAATGCATATAACAACATGATCCCCTGGGAGCGGAGTCCCACAACCCCCGCACAGCCTGGACTGCCCCGAAGGACCGTTTCCGGTATCTTTGGTAGCCTCCATATGGTGAATTTATGGTAATCGCAATAACCCAGGGATTTACGCAATACGCGACCCGGGATGCCCCTTAATCTCTTTATTTATGGCCCTGAAATGGGGAAATTTGCAAAAATAGCCAATAAGGGAAATGTAAGGACAAAACCCCGACTAGCCAGGTATCCAAGACCGGGAGAGCCCTGCAGCGTGGGATCCCAGGATCTGAAAAAGAAAAACAGTCACACCAGGTACTTACAAGAAAGCACATAACAATAAAACACAGTAACAAGAACATATGTGGAAGGCCAGGGAAGCCCACATAAGGCACCAGGCAATACAATACACAAGGCTGTCAGCACCCTGACACAACCCCCAAACAAGGGGAACCAGAAAACAATGGATGCCCCCAGCCAAGAAGACCGCCTTAAAAATACCAAGCCCTAAGAAAAGAAGACCAGCCTACCTTAACGCAGGAGTGAAGAATGGCGGCCACCACAAGGGAGCAGAGGAGGGAGAAGGGCGGGCCCAGCAAGCGCGGCAGACGCTGAGGCCCCGCCCCTCCACCAATCCAGGCGAATCGCGGGCCGCACATGACGCGGCCCCGCCCCCCTCCACCTCCAAGGAGCATAGGACAGAAAGCGGGCGCCAAGGACAATGGCGCCCGCACCGACTGACAGGCGGGCGGCACACACGCCGCCCGGCCCCCCAACCACCTCCGGGAGACCGAGCAGCAGGCGCCCGCACAGACAGACAGGCGGGCCGGCGGCAACACGCCGCCCGGCCCACCTCCGACCCAGAAAACCGGCATAGCAGCGGGCGCCACGGACATGGCGCCCGCAGCGACACAACCCGGCAGTACGGCGGCACACACACCGCCCGACCCCTCCCCCTGCACTAAGAACTACAGTCCGGGGAGTTCAGCGGAGCCCCCAAACAAGCACTAAACAAAACGGGCGGGCCGGCGGCACGCAAACACCCATGCCGCTCGGCCCCGCCACACACAGTAAAAACACAGACACCTGGCATACATACACCCCCCCCCCCAAATAGCACAGGGAGAAGGGACCAAGCGGGAAGGGGGAACCTAAAAGGGACATCAGGGCGGGGGCATCCCAAATCCGGATCACCAGGCCGGATAACCGCATTGCCCCAAAATATGGGGTCTAGCGGAGGAGCTAATCTCCTAGGCACCTTAAGTGCCATCTACCCTTGCCCGGCCGACAGCCTAAGCTGGGAGGCTACATATTTTAATCAAGGAACAAAAAGGCCGGGCAGAAATAGACCGGGGGGGGGCTATCTGCAAGCAGGAGACTTCTTTCTTCTGTCTTGTCGCCATCTTGCAGAGAAGAACACTGGGGAATAGTTGGGAGGTACCAGGTATGTATAGACCGGGAGGGGCTTGTTTTTCAGGACTTCTCTGCAGCGTCGCCACCTAGCGGTGAGTATACCCAAGTGTAACTATTTAATGTTTGAAGCGGGGTGTGTGACATACTTAAAATACCCCAGATCACCCATACCCCAGATCACCCATTCCACTCACTTGCTCCTGGAGTCCGATGACTCTTGGCTGTATCTAACTGTAGTCCGTACCAATGCCAGGCCTTTCTAAACAGCTGGCACAGGCATGCCCCCAGCTAGAGGTGAACAGGGGTGCGGCTGATGGCATGCGCCACTAATGTTCATTCGGATCTTTAGCAGCCGCGTGACTAGCAGAGTGCAATTGAGAGGGCCGCTCAGCCAATCAGTGCACTCTATTTCAGCCACGCCTGTGCCATGGGAATATCAGAAAAGAGTTTCCTGGACAAACCATGGAGCGAGTGAAGCTTCCGGTGTTCTGCTTTAAGGGCCAAGACTGGCATTGTTCAGGTTTTCTCTAAACTGGAGAAGGTTTAAACCGAACCTTCACTGAATAAGAGCCTATCTTATGTTTATCCCACCCTCTACATATTGCCCACATAAAATTTCATCCTACCTGCACCTAGTACATTTTCTAAGCCGGCACATAGAGTCTCAGGCTTCCTGCAATTGTGGGGTTGCTGTCCTTTCCCTGACTCCATCTCTGCCCTGTCTGTGCAAAGCACAGCTATAAACGCCCCCCCCCCCCCCCGTGCTTTTCACCCCTCCCCTCAGTATATGAGGCTTCTGAGGCAAGAAGGTGGCACCCGTATCCTAGATTCCTGAACAGAGTTGCAGCCCAGTGGAGGAAAGAATAAGTGACTAAAAACGTCATATTATAATAGAAGCAAAAAAATAGTTCAAAGGTTTGGGCTTTTCATTAAATGATGCTAAAGATACGGTTTAACACTACTTAGTTTGCAGTTTGTGACACACAAGATCCACAGGGACGTAACAGGTTATCTTAGCCATATCATTAAAGCAGACCCCAACACAGTGCAGGTGTTGGTAGCCACTGGCACCTAACCCACCACATCACCTTAAACTCCCCCACCAAGCCAAGAATGCAGCGCCACGATTGGTTGTCCCACACTCACTTGGGTAGTAACTTTCCGGCCAAAATGTCCTGCCCACTTGAGCGCCGGGTGGCCTATTGCGGCACTGGATTCCGCATTATTGTGCATCACTGGAATTACACTTTAAAGCTGAACAAAACTCACGATTGGCTGGCCTGGAATCAGATTGGCGGAATGCCCGGCTGTGTGACTGCCCCCAGGAATCCCATAATACCCCACATGCTACAACGGCACATTAGCAGGCTCTCATCTGATGAGAGATGACGGCTAACCATGTCATTCGGCAGACAGCTCATTGTTTGGGGGGCTTACATAGACACTGCCACATTAAAGTGGACCACACAAAAACGTATCTTTCCCCGGTCCTACGGCGCACGCATGGCCTCATCCACTGACTCTGCAGCCAAGTGTGTGCATCCCCGCTACCCTCTAGTGGGGTGCATGCCCACACTAGGAGAAGGAGTTTCCTGGGCAGTCTATTGGTTTTTACACAGCAGGAGGGAATCAGGCGGCCTATAAGACTCCAGGGCTACTTTTGGTTCATGTTCAACGAGCCTCCCCTTGCCGCTACAAAATGCCTCCTACTCTACGCTTCAACGCTGAGAGATTAGGGGACTGCTGCAACTAGGACTTACTGGAGCACTAGGGGTGATGTAGGACCCCCTGCAGGTTAAATCATTCTTCATGCAGGGTGGAGGGACATTCTAGCCCCTCAGTATTATCTGTGGTACACAGAGGACGCTGAATGCAGCAGACTCCCCAGCCAATGACCAACTGGCAGTTACAGCGGAACCTACCTGACTGGCATTTATCCAGACCACCTATATTCCTGTGGGCTGCCATGATCTAGAAAAAGGGGGAGACGCCAGCTAATAAGGAAGGCTCAGCTAGTCAGCGGTGCCTGCCCCAAGACAGGTGACTAGACAGAGCATTGGAGTAAGTGGAAGAAACATTCCTAAATTCCCTGGGAGAAGGATTGAGTGAGGTTTGGTCCTCTTAAAGTGGTAAGCAGGAACCGATTGAGGATGCCACACTGGGACCCAAGTCCCCCCCCAGATCCATAAGTACTTACCTTTGCACCAGTATCTCGCCACGATTGTGGATTGCATCTATGTAGCTGTGCACGCTCCAATGCCCAACCATTCACACTGGGAGAGGTACATTCCACAGGGAAACCGTGCAGATGCCGCTGCTCCCCGAGCAGACGACCATTCGAAAACTGCATAAAGCACCGATTGGACGAGAGCCCAGCCATTCAGATACAGCAGAGGCAGGAGCACACGCAGCTACTGAGGATGCACCCGCTGCGCTACTGATTGGGGTAGCCCAGCCATGTTTACATTCTTTTTGCTGAGAGTTACATATGCACAGCAAACTGCTGATTAGTCGAAAAAAGCCTCATCTTGGATGGGAAGAAAATCTGGGATAGTAAATATCCAAGGTTTTAATCCATTTTATAGCATAACTAAAGTCTTAAATACTTAGAACTAAGGAACTTCGTCCTGGCAGCATTGCTGGATACTAAGAAAGGTCTGTAACATTACAGTATTAGGCTGCGAGTCATCCCAAGTCAGGATACCCCTGGAGGAAGCGGCAGTAAAAGTCAGCCATATCCCTGATTATTTTTTTCAGGATTGCTGGGCCTGTTCACATGCAGAAAACACCTATTGAAGCTTTGTGCACCCCCCCCCCCTTGTGAATGCTGTGCCATAAGCACACCTTTAAAAGCAAAGACAAGCTGCACAAAGCCATCAGCCAGACACCAATAAATGGGAATTTCAATTCTGATTTCCCGATACAATATGTGTGGCTCAGGATGCCTCTCCGGCAAGACACTGTACAGCACAGCAACAGATCATATTCAGACTTTATCCATTAGGCCTTTGCTTAAAGTAAGGTTCAACAGTAAAAACGGACGAACGCACCTTGCTGGGGTGAATACCAACGTGGACAGTGGTGCCATTGGCCTTCTCACGCTGCACGCGTTCAATGTAGATGACATATTTCTTCCTGTATACCTGGACAACCTTGCCGATCTGCTGGCCTTTGTAGTGTCCACGTACAACCTATAAAGAGAAAGTTTTTAATACTAGTGTCACTTCTAAGACAAGGTAAGTGGTTACACAGTTTTATGTTTATGAGGTGTACTGGTCATATAACTCTGCCTCCCTGTAAGTACACAGGTACAAAGGAAAGTCTCAGAGGAAGGCAATTGGAAGCCAGTGCATACCAGTCCCCTGTGCATGGACCAACATCTATTTGGATGTGGGTCCACCTGAATAAGCCATTATGCAGCAAGTTTTGTACAATCGCAGCAGATCATACCTGTACTTCGTCATCCTTGCGGATGGGCATGGAGCGGACACTGTACTTCTGTCTCAGCTCTTTGCTGAGGGGAGAAGACATGATCTTTCTGCGGACGTGCGAGGGGGCATTGAAATGCCTTTTGCGGTTCTTGCTTCGGTCTGAAGTGACGAACGGATTGAACTTCATGTTGCCTATTAAAAAATATATATATATATAATGAATTTTACATGGAATGATATTCAGCTCTACTCTACAAACTGCCCACATACGGCATAAGGGGATGCTGGATTATATAAAATAGGCACAAGAGGGCTGAGGGCTAAACACTGGAGAAACAGTTTGCCCATTACATCGCTTCAAGGGGGAAACACTAACCTACATTAAATAATATGCTAAGAGGAGGGGCACTCATACAACCAATGTACAGTATCTGTTCTATTGAAAGAACATGTCATTCTGCATCCACAGAGGAAGACTTGCCAACTCTAACTGAATGCCTTCTGAGAGACCGAAAGGGGAAGAATGGCATTAATTGTAAACATCTGCATGATGGGTAAAAGCATCTACACATCTGCCAAACTGACTTAGCCTTGAATCCAGCACAGGTTGGCTTGGGTGATTCAGTAGTTCACCCCCCCCAATAAAGTGGAATGGTACTATAAGTGATTCTTTGTTATCCCCTCAGTTACAGGAAAGGGGTTTGGATAAACCCCCCCCCCCCCATGCAGTGTATATAAACGCCCGACACCCTCTATCTCGCAAATGGTAAACCATTTTCACAATAGAACCCATATCAGGACAATTACCCAGGGCTTTAATGGTCAAAGTTGCATGGCTGCTGTAGGTCTGCTTTAAAACACTGCCGATATAGCATTACTTTAGCCAACTTCATGCAACTGTCCCATTACAGGACAAATTACCACTGCGCAGGCCCTATAGTGCCCTGTTATGAACAAAGGCATCTGCCCACATTTTCACAAGCCCATCTTCAAGACTGCCACTCATCTGCCTCTACAGTCAGCACAGGACCACTCATTGCTCATTGAGCAAAATGGGACACCAGACATACCACATAACAAGTAGTGGTAGAAACAAGTTAAAGTAGACCTTAACCCTTTAGCTGATACTGTCAGTGAGGGTCCTGGTTCATCAAGACACTAAGCTAGCCGACCCCAATCCATCAGTGACACCAGCAATTTGACAATCTTCACTGCAGTATGTAGCCATCACCTGTCCTTATCATATGTGGTTCTGGCTTACTAAGACTTTAAAAGTAAAGGCACCCCAAGTCAGGATGCCACACGGCTAATTGTTTAAAGTATGGTTTTAAACAATCATACCAGTGGTCTCCCAATTTGGGAGTCCCCTTAAATTAATGAGGACCAAAATATATCCACACAGCGGGGTGCCCCAGGGGCAAGGACAAAAACCCAGAATAGTCTAATCCTGGGTTTTGGTCTGGGGGATACTTGCAAGACTCGTGCGTGCACTGGGAGATTATGGAGGAGCTAAGATTATAGGCTGATTGGGGTTTTACACAGCAACTAGGATTCCTTGCAGGGGGAGGAATTCTAACTTGGGATAAGTTAGTCCTCTATGAAGTGCATAGCCATGCATGCTTCACTGCAGTGTGCTGCCATTTTCCTGTTGTGCTCCAACGTTGCTTGTGCGGGCTCTCGTCCAATTTACTAGAATAGGACGAGTGTGCGGCCACCGCATCCCCAGCCGTGCTCACATGATGCAGGGGATGCAGCCCTCCATTGTAAACAATAAGATCCGCCTGACAAATGACGTAATCTAATAACTACAGATCAGCTATGTGGAGGTCCACACAACATGGCCTGCAGGAGCAGAGTGCAGGTATAGGATGTAGGTCCTCATTAGATCTCATTAAATCACAGGGGATAATGCTGCTGCAGACCACAGTTTCTACACACAAGTGTAAAGTCTTCTAGCAAATTCAGCATTTGAGCCCATTTCCCTGCTCAGCATCATAAGACAGAACCATCCCCCTAATAAGCCACTGGCCCAATGTGTCACCCAGAGATCTCAGTAATGAATGTCAGATGAGGGCATCCCACAGATGTAGAGACACAACCCAATGAGAAGCACAGCCAGTGACCTCCCGCTATTCATGGCGATCTAACAGACTCGCCAGGTAGACAGGAGAGTACATAAGCTCCACATGTGACCTCCCAGACACCAATCAGATCTCAGTCACTGTGCAGCACTTTCCTGTCCCCTTCTCAGCTCAATGGAGGAAGGACACAATTGCTAAGATTATCTACCAAGTCGTCAACATAGCAGAAGAGAGCGGCCTTCCCGCCATGTCAGCTCTAGGACAGCCTCCCCTCACACACAAGCCTGCCGCACAGCCACCGCCATGTCTCCGGGCGCTGCCATGACAGGAGCAGAAAGGCACCGGCACCCCCCATCCGCCCAATATACAAGGTAACAGCCCGGTCCAGAGCCGCCCCAGCCACTCCAAACACCAAGGCGAGCGCACAGAGCCGTGCGGGGCAGGATGGCGGAGGATACAAATCTCTAGCCAGCCCGGAGGTTCCTTACCAAGCCGCACAGTCCACTATGGCCGCCGGAAAAGAGAACTAGTAGCGACTTCCGCTCCCATTAGTCGCTGCCAAAGTTCTCGCGAGAGGATAGAGAGGGCTGCAAACTGAGTACCAGAGGAGGACGCTAGAGACACCTAGCGGAGCCGAGCGGCACTGCAGCCTGAGATCTAACGTGAGCCAAATCTAGATACGGGACTGCGAATGCAAACTTCAATTCTCAGGTAAAAAATAAAAAAAAAGTTGTACTTACCTTATTCTAAATATACAGCACGTCCTGCTCCAGAGAGTAATTCCTTACGTTTGGGTTATACATCCACAAGATGGCGCTGGACTGCAGAGACAGAAAAGTGCCTCCTCCCGGCCCCTTATATTCCAGAAACCTCCCACAAATTCCCCAGAACTTCTCTGCAGTGGAGCTGGGATGGCAAGAAGATGGCTCTCTCTCTACTCGCAGGTGAGCGGGGCCCTGTAGGACTATTCCCACCCGTTCCTCTTTTTTCTGCCTCCCAGCCTTGGCTGCAATGGTCGGGTGACGGTAGGCAGCACCGTTGTCAGGTGCTTAAGGAGCGCTGCTCCGACTGCAATCCCCCACCAAAGGGTAGGCGGTATAGGCCCATGGTGAGACTTATGGGATGCCCGCGCTATCGCCCCTCGCCCCCTGTCCATCGGTGGGCTCCTGTTAGGTTAGCCGCTGCCCTCCCTCGCTCTCCCTGTTATTTCTCGGGAGGGGGTGGGGGTGTGGCGTGTGTGTTGTAGGTGTATTCTTCACTCTTATTGTTTCCGTGGTATAGTTTGGCTTTTGTTGCCGTGCGTGTGTTGGCTGCACTGGTTGCTTTTAAAAATGCCGCTGCGCGCGCTTGTGCGGCGTTCCGCGGTCGGCGGCGACTTTACCTCAGGCGCTGCTGCGCCATCATTGGCTGACATGGTCACATGGGCGCCTTCGCGCTCGTCAAGGGGGGGGGCGGGCCTTGCGGATGCCGCGTTCCGCATCACTGTCTCCGCGGCCTGCCCCTCGAGGTATCTGCGGGCGCCATTTTGCCTTCTCGTGCTGTGTGGCTGGCTTTTACCTACCACGGTCCGTAAGTGCCCTTGCAGGCTGGCTTATCTTTTATATATTGTTGTGTATGCATACCGCTTACGGGACTTTCTGTTTATGTCTTGCAGGCGGGTCAAACTTAATTGTGGTTTCTCCCGGCCTATCCCCTCTATTTAGTTGCTATTAGAGGCCTACTCTGCCTTTAACTCCCACTTCCCTAGCGGGTCATTGGTGCTTCCCGGGTGACTTTATTGTGTAAATCCCTATTGGCTGGTGGCCGCGATAATCACCATATGGAGGCTTCTCAGGACAATGTGCTTGGGGTTCCTTTCGGGACAAGCCCGGCTGTGTGTGGGGTGTCCCCTACTAGTGATGACGATGTGCGGGTTTGTGTACCCTGTGCCCAGCGGGCGCTTGAGTTGCAATCGGGGTTGCCTGTGGCTGGGCCCACTCCCCCATGCTTACATCTGACTCCCAGTAAGGTGCATACCAGTGGGGAGTCTAAGCCTGATTTGTCTACCAGGGTGGCTAGTATTGAGAAGCTGATTTCTGTCTCTACGGCGCGTAAGGCCTCGGCTAAGAGGTGGCATCTGGCACCTGGCGTTAACTTATTTCCTATGGAGGCTGAGGAATTTTTTGACCTGGCTGGCTATACCCCCCTGGAAGAGGGGGGATTGTTTTCTGATTCAGAATCATCTGATGAGCAGCCTAAGGGATATGCTAATTCTGGCTCTGACCCATGGGCTCCAGATGATGCTGACAGGCTTTTGGCTCACATTTTTGAAGTGCTTTCTATCTCTCCTCCTGCCGCGGCTCCTCGGCAGCAGGGGGAGTTGTTTCCCATGGCTAAGCCACGTTTGGAGTTTCCTGAGCAAACTCACTTTAATAATCTTGTGTTCAAGGAGTGGGAGCGACCGAGCAGGCTCCCTGGGGTGCCTAAGAATTGGGATAAGAGGTACCCTTTTCCTACTGATGTGGTTAAGCGTTGGTCGTCCCCTCCAGAAGTGGATGCACCAATTTTGGTGGTTGTCCAACACTTCTGTCATGCATTCCCCTGACTCTACTACACTGAGGGATGGTGAGGACCAGCGCATTGATCAGCTGGCTTCCCATGCCTTTGCCTGTGCGGGGTCTGCGCTGCGCCCGGTTTGTGCCTCTGCCATTACAGCTGTGGCTATATAGTGCCCTTCTGCGTTGTGAGGAATTTGTTGCATATGTCCTCTCTGCCTTGGATGATAGCATTAGAATGTGTGGCAGGGCTTCTGCCTTGGCGGTGGCTATATGCTGCTCGGTTTGGCTGCGCCAGTGGGCAGCTGACAACGCTGCCAAGAAGGCTCTCACTGGTTTCCCCTTTAAAGGACTGCGTCTATTTGGGGATCGCCTGGACTTGTTTGCTAAGGGAGGTAAGTTACCCCAGCGCAAAAGACAGTCTCGGCCCTTTCGGGGTTCAGGCTCCTTTCTTCCCTCCTACCGTGGGTCCAGAATGGGAAGGGGAGCGTCATTTGCAGGGGCCTGGGGAGATTTCTGGGGCAGGGGCAGAGGACGTGGCCGCCCTGGACCCTCCTGGGGTTCCAAATCTAAGTCTTCCCCCAAGCCCCCTCAGGCATGAAGGGGCGCCCTCACCCATCCGGCTCTTTGCTCACGTCTGGAGGCGTCATGTCTCAGACCGGTGGATTCAGGAGGTAGTGTCCTCCGGATGCCTCAAGACCCCCTGTCAGCTCAGGGCCTGTTGCTTGCTGTGCAGAATCTACTGGAGCTGGGGGTCATCTGCCAAGTGCCCTTAGGGGAAAGGGGCAAGGGCTACTATTCCAACCTTGTCACCGTTCCCAAAAGAGATGGGTCTGTCAGACCCATCCTGGACTTAAAGTTTCTCAACAAGTTTGTCAGACCCAGGAGGTTTCGCATGGAGACTCTGCGCTCAGCTGTAAGTTCACTACGCCCAGGGGACTTCATGACCTCTGTGGACATCAAGGATGCTTACCTCCATGTTCCAGTCTTTCCAGATCATCAGAGTCGTCATCTCTGCTGAGAGCTCAGGGCATTCGCATTCTTCCCTATTTGGACGACATTCTTATCACTTTTCCGTGCTTCCAACAGGCAGAGCTGGATACTCAGCGGGTGGTGACCACACTGGAGTCATTCGGCTGGGTGATAAACCACTCCAAATCCTCCCTGTCTCCCTCTTTGGTAAAGCCATTTCTGGGCATGAATCTGGATACAGCTCGGGCCAGGATCTTTCTTCCTCAGCAGAAGGTGGACAGTCTGCAGGCGCAAGCTCAGCTCCTTCTGTCATGCCCTCATCCTTCCATCAGGCAGGGAATGCAGCTGGTGGGCCTGATGGTGTCCTGCTTCGAGGCGGTTCCTTATGCTCAGTTCCACATGAGGCCTCTTCAACTCCACCTCTTGTCTGTATGGGACAGGGACCCTGTGTCCCTGGACCAGGTCTTGGTTCTGTCCCCCCTAGCCAGGCGGTCCCTCTCGTGGTGGCTGGACTCAAGGAACCTGTTGGTGGGCAGATCTTTTCTAACCCCTTGCTGGGAGACGGTAGCCCGCTTGACCCCGCACCTTCGCAGTCGGGCTGTTCAGGTCCGCTTGGACAACCAGACAGCGGTTGCCTACATCAATCATCAGGGAGGGACCCGGAGCAAGGGGGCCCTCAAGGAAGTGTCTCTGATCCTGTCCTGGGAAGAGGACAATGTCCCCTGCATCTTAGCTGTGTACATTCCGGGGGTGGACAATTTGGAGGCAGACTCTCTAAGCAGGGGGACTTCTTGCCTGGGGGAATGGTCCCTCAGCAACAGGGTGTTTAGCTCTCTATGTCACCGTTGGGGTCAGCCAGATATGGATCTGTTTACGTCCCGTCACAATCACAAGCTTCCAGTCTTTGTGTCTCTGTCCCAGGACCCTCTGGCCTTTGCCGTGGATGCTCTGACAATGCCATGGCAGGGCTTTGAGCTACTGTATGTCTTTCCCCTGTTTCCCCTGTTGGGCAGGGTTCTGCGAAGGATAGCTCAGGAAGGGGTGCCAGCAATCCTGGTGGCCCCCTGTTGGCCAAGAAGAGTGTGGTTCGCAGGACATCCTGCCCAAGGATGCAGACCTGCTCACTCAGGGGCGGCTACGCTACCCCAATTTACAAACGCTGGCTTTAACGGCCTGGCTGCTGAAACCTCCATCTTAATGGAAAAGGGGCTGCCTGCCTCTGTTAACACCATGTTCAGGGCTAGGAAAAAGTCCTATTCTTCCATCTACTATAGGGTTTGGCGTACTTACATTGACTGCTGTGAGGCTAAATCTCTTCCCTGTCCTGTGTTTTCTATTCCTAGGATTCTGGAATTTCTCCAACATGGTTTGGATCTGGGGCTTAAACTGAGCATTCTGAAGGGTCATGTGTCTGCCTTGGCTGTTTTCTTTCAGAGATCTTTTGCTCAGCATCATCTGGTCAGGAATTTTTTCCAGGGGGTTACTCATGTGCGCCCCCCACATAAGCCTATGTTACCAGTCTGGGACTTGAACTTGGTCCTATCTGCCTTGCAGGGGTCTCCTTTTGAGCCTGTGCATGAGGCTGCTTTGTCCATTCTTACGCTTAACGTAGTATTTTTGGTGGCTATCACTTCTGTTAGGCGTGTTTCAGAGTTGGCGGCGCTTTCCATCAAGCCCCTTTACTTTGAGAGACACCAGGACAAGGTGGTGTTTCGCTTTAAACCAGATTTTCTGCCTAAAGTTGTGTCTGCTTTTCATCTCAAACAGGACATTAGGCTCAATTCAGAGAGACACAAAAAAACTTTCGGTTTGGTGCCGACGTCGTAACATTTTCAAAATTTCCCGCTCTCGTATGAGCGTACGAGCGATTCTATGAATGCATTGAAAACCTTGTGTAAAGTTTCCGTCCGTTCGTACGGCAGATTACGAATTACGCGGATGTCATTTTCCATCCAGACTTTTCCGTTTCATTTCCACATGTTACAACGTAGGCTTTCGTTTTTGCCCTTTTCCCATCGTATCCTCCAACGAATCCTTTACGTTTCCCGATAGATTCTGTTTCCATTTTACCAAAAATTCCAGACGGAATCCTTACGATCTTGCGCCTGCGCACTACAAACTTAAGTCATGAAAGTGCTCGCCTACATATTTGCCACCCTCACTTCTACTACAATGTTTAGCTAAACCACTTAGCACTCCATCCTCCATCTTCCCTTTTGGACCCTTAAAGCTCACCCAAACCACTTATCACTATCCTCCATCTTCCCTTTTGGACCCTTAAAGCACACCCAAACCACTTATCGGTCATGTGAATATTCATCTTTAAATATTTCTGTGCCTATTAGTTTTGTGTTAATGTAGTTTGTTAATGAAATGACAATGTAACTTTTTAAAAATAATTACCAGCATCAAATATGCATTTTTAAAAAATGTGTTAAATTTCAAATTTTTACAACTATAAATAATTAAATACATAGCAATGGCAGGCCACTGAACATTATTCTTCATCTGTGGTCCCCAACGAGTTGCACAGCTCCTGCATCTCGCCCACCAACTGAAGGACCCTGACACTCAGTTGTGCCACTCTGGCACGTGTGGTCCCTGTAAATTACAATTTTGGGATAACCTTGTTGGGGTCATACTGCAGTGCCCCCCCCCCCCCCCCGTATGGTCCAAACACCTAAATCTGGACTTCATAAGCCAGAGGGCCCTCGCCACCACGGCCCGGGTTTTGCATAGTGCCCGATTAGAGAACCCCTGGCCCGCATTCTGCAGGCAAAGAACGGGCATCAGGAGCAAGGGCGAGCAGCACATCTTGCAGTTCCTGCAACCAAATATAAAATAATTACACAAAGCAAAGGTAACCGACTAAAACACTAACTCCTACAACACATTAAGATTCAAGTTCAACAATTCAAATATAATTCACAAAGGACATAAGTCTTAAAAAATATAGCAATTATGTGGATGTGTGGAAAAATACATTTTTACATGCTAAAGACTAATTTAGGTCAGCATTAAAATGCATCTATAAGGCATACATGAAATGTATTGATTCAGGTATGCATTGCTATACAATTTATGGCCTCGGCCATGCTGATACATGCAATGCCTTGGTGCTAAAGGCGCGCAGACTCCTCCACATAGCCGCAAAACATGTTCAAAAATAGCAATCCGAGTCCTCAGAGGTGTCGGAAGTGGTTTTACAATTATACGAATTTATAGGGTGGTGAGCCGTCGGCAAACAGCTCTCTGAATGTGACGTAAACCATCCCAGCAACGGAAGTTTTCTGAAGGAACGAAAATTTTCCAATTTTGTTTGGAAATGTTCCGAATTGCTTTCGCTAATCGAAAGCGCATATACGCATTCTCCCGAACGTTCGTGCGAGTGAAAAATGTACGAAAAAAAGCAAAAAAATGACAAACACCCACCAAAACTTTCACAGACAGCTACGAAAGTCCTGACGAATGTTTCTTTGAATCAAGCCTAATTGTTCTACCTTCTCTGTGCCCTAATACTAGTAACCATAAGGAGAGGGCTCTACATTCTTTGAGTGTGGTCAGGAACCTGAAGTTCTATTTGGTGGCTACTGAGCCCCTCAGGAAGACTGATGCTCTTTTTGTGTTCCCATTCGGGTCCTAAGAAGGGTCTGGCTCCAGCTAAGTCTACCATCAGCAAGTGGATCCGTCAGGCTGTTATTCAGGCCTATTCTGCTAAAAGGGAAGGATTCTCCCTTCCGCCTTACTGCTTATTCCACTCGTGCTATTGGTGCCTCTTGGGCCTTTCAGCACCAGGCTTCTGTTGAACACGTTTGCAAGGCCGCTACTTGGTCTTCTGTTCATACATTTTCTAAGTTTTACAAGGTTGATGTTATGGCCTCAGCTGATGCTGTTTTTGGCCGCAAGGTTCTGCAGGTGGCAATGGTTTAATCTGCATGTTGTTGCTTTTGGGGATCCCACCCTACCTTACGGACACTGCTATTGGATGTCCCAAATGTAAGGAATTACTCTCTGGAGCAGGACGTGCTGTATACTTAGAATAATACAATTCTGTGATTACTCACCCATGTTTTCATTGTTCTTAGTGCCTCTGTAAGGTGATTGTTTCATGGTTAAAATTGTTTGATTATGGTTATTATTAGGGATGAGCGAATCGATCCGGACGAACCCGGATTCGATCCGAATTTCAGGAAAAATTCGATTCGGATCGAATCCGAATTTCCCCGCGATTCGATCACTCGAAGTTTTCCTTTAACATCCATTCATTTACATTTACAGGCATTCTAAGATGGCGGACGGGACATGTCTGGACATGTATCCCGCGCCAGTGCAAGCTGGGGCAGTCACATGCAGCCTATCAGCAGCCAGCAAGCCCGGTGACGTCACACAGCGGTATTTAACGGCGGCCATCTTGCTTTTCCTCATTTCTCTATTGCATTCGTGACAGACAGACAGAACGCTGTGTAGCTGAGGCAGTTAGACAGGCTGGAGACAGGGACAGACAGGGACAGGCAGGAGACAGGCAGGAGACAGACAGGAGACAGACAGAAAGCCAGGGAAAGGTAGGAAAAACGGAGCTGGCTGACAGGGAGATTTTTTTTTTTTCATCCAGCCTTTGTTAGCGTTTTCAGGCTGCTTATAGTAACTAACTGTGCATATATACTGAACTGATCTTAAGTCTGCTGTGAGGCATCCCATTCTGTGACTAAAGCAGCCTCTGTTTAAGACCATATAAGCATTTGCTCTTATCATATTTGAAATTAGGCCTGATAAAGACACTTTTGCTGGCCAAAGCACTACTGGACCCTGCCAGGTCCATTCCTGCCCAGGGCATCCCATTCTGTGACTACAGCAGCCTCTGTTTAAGACCATATAAGCATTTGCTCTTATCATATTTGAAATTAGCCTGATAAAGACACTTTTGCTGGCCAAAGCACTACTGGACCCTGCCAGGTCCATTCCTGCCCAGGGCATCCCATTCTGTGACTAAAGCAGCCTCTGTTTAAGACCATATAAGCATTTGCTCTTATCATATTTGAAATTAGGCCTGATAAAGACACTTTTGCTGGCCAAAGCACTACTGGACCCTGCCAGGTCCATTCCTGCCCGGGGCATCCCATTCTGTGACTACAGCAGCCTCTGTTTAAGACCATATAAGCATTTGCTCTTATCATATTTGAAATTAGGCCTGATAAAGACACTTTTGCTGGCCAAAGCACTACTGGACCCTGCCAGGTCCATTCCTGCCCGGGGCATCCCATTCTGTGACTACAGCAGCCTCTGTTTAAGACCATATAAGCATTTGCTCTTATCATATTTGAAATTAGGCCTGATAAAGACACTTTTGCTGGCCAAAGCACTACTGGACCCTGCCAGGTCCATTCCTGCCCAGGGCATCCCATTCTGTGACTACAGCAGCCTCTGTTTAAGACCATATAAGCATTTGCTCTTATCATATTTGAAATTAGGCCTGATAAAGACACTTTTGCTGGCCAAAGCACTACTGGACCCTGCCAGGTCGATTCCTGTTGGGGCATCCCATTCTGTGACTAAAGCAGCCTCTGTTTAAGACCATATAAGCATTTGCTCTTATCATATTTGAAATTAGGCCTGATAAAGACACTTTTGCTGGCCAAAGCACTACTGGACCCTGCCAGGTCGATTCCTGTTGGGGCATCCCATTCTGTGACTACAGCAGCCTCTGTTTAAGACCATATAAGCATTTGCTCTTATCATATTTGAAATTAGCCTGATAAAGACACTTTTGCTGGCCAAAGCACTACTGGACCCTGCCAGGTCCATTCCTGCCCAGGGCATCCCATTCTGTGACTAAAGCAGCCTCTGTTTAAGACCATATAAGCATTTGCTCTTATCATATTTGAAATTAGGCCTGATAAAGACACTTTTGCTGGCCAAAGCACTACTGGACCCTGCCAGGTCCATTCCTGCCCGGGGCATCCCATTCTGTGACTACAGCAGCCTCTGTTTAAGACCATATAAGCATTTGCTCTTATCATATTTGAAATTAGCCTGATAAAGACACTTTTGCTGGCCAAAGCACTACTGGACCCTGCCAGGTCCATTCCTGCCCAGGGCATCCCATTCTGTGACTAAAGCAGCCTCTGTTTAAGACCATATAAGCATTTGCTCTTATCATATTTGAAATTAGGCCTGATAAAGACACTTTTGCTGGCCAAAGCACTACTGGACCCTGCCAGGTCCATTCCTGCCCGGGGCATCCCATTCTGTGACTACAGCAGCCTCTGTTTAAGACCATATAAGCATTTGCTCTTATCATATTTGAAATTAGCCTGATAAAGACACTTTTGCTGGCCAAAGCACTACTGGACCCTGCCAGGTCCATTCCTGCCCAGGGCATCCCATTCTGTGACTAAAGCAGCCTCTGTTTAAGACCATATAAGCATTTGCTCTTATCATATTTGAAATTAGGCCTGATAAAGACACTTTTGCTGGCCAAAGCACTACTGGACCCTGCCAGGTCCATTCCTGCCCGGGGCATCCCATTCTGTGACTACAGCAGCCTCTGTTTAAGACCATATAAGCATTTGCTCTTATCATATTTGAAATTAGCCTGATAAAGACACTTTTGCTGGCCAAAGCACTACTGGACCCTGCCAGGTCCATTCCTGCCCAGGGCATCCCATTCTGTGACTAAAGCAGCCTCTGTTTAAGACCATATAAGCATTTGCTCTTATCATATTTGAAATTAGGCCTGATAAAGACACTTTTGCTGGCCAAAGCACTACTGGACCCTGCCAGGTCCATTCCTGCCCGGGGCATCCCATTCTGTGACTACAGCAGCCTCTGTTTAAGACCATATAAGCATTTGCTCTTATCATATTTGAAATTAGCCTGATAAAGACACTTTTGCTGGCCAAAGCACTACTGGACCCTGCCAGGTCCATTCCTGCCCAGGGCATCCCATTCTGTGACTAAAGCAGCCTCTGTTTAAGACCATATAAGCATTTGCTCTTATCATATTTGAAATTAGGCCTGATAAAGACACTTTTGCTGGCCAAAGCACTACTGGACCCTGCCAGGTCCATTCCTGCCCAGGGCATCCCATTCTGTGACTACAGCAGCCTCTGTTTAAGACCATATAAGCATTTGCTCTTATCATATTTGAAATTAGCCTGATAAAGACACTTTTGCTGGCCAAAGCACTACTGGACCCTGCCAGGTCCATTCCTGCCCAGGGCATCCCATTCTGTGACTAAAGCAGCCTCTGTTTAAGACCATATAAGCATTTGCTCTTATCATATTTGAAATTAGGCCTGATAAAGACACTTTTGCTGGCCAAAGCACTACTGGACCCTGCCAGGTCCATTCCTGCCCGGGGCATCCCATTCTGTGACTACAGCAGCCTCTGTTTAAGACCATATAAGCATTTGCTCTTATCATATTTGAAATTAGCCTGATAAAGACACTTTTGCTGGCCAAAGCACTACTGGACCCTGCCAGGTCCATTCCTGCCCAGGGCATCCCATTCTGTGACTAAAGCAGCCTCTGTTTAAGACCATATAAGCATTTGCTCTTATCATATTTGAAATTAGGCCTGATAAAGACACTTTTGCTGGCCAAAGCACTACTGGACCCTGCCAGGTCCATTCCTGCCCAGGGCATCCCATTCTGTGACTACAGCAGCCTCTGTTTAAGACCATATAAGCATTTGCTCTTATCATATTTGAAATTAGCCTGATAAAGACACTTTTGCTGGCCAAAGCACTACTGGACCCTGCCAGGTCCATTCCTGCCCAGGGCATCCCATTCTGTGACTACAGCAGCCTCTGTTTAAGACCATATAAGCATTTGCTCTTATCATATTTGAAATTAGGCCTGATAAAGACACTTTTGCTGGCCAAAGCACTACTGGACCCTGCCAGGTCCATTCCTGCCCAGGGCATCCCATTCTGTGACTAAAGCAGCCTCTGTTTAAGACCATATAAGCATTTGCTCTTATCATATTTGAAATTAGGCCTGATAAAGACACTTTTGCTGGCCAAAGCACTACTGGACCCTGCCAGGTCCATTCCTGCCCGGGGCATCCCATTCTGTGACTACAGCAGCCTCTGTTTAAGACCATATAAGCATTTGCTCTTATCATATTTGAAATTAGCCTGATAAAGACACTTTTGCTGGCCAAAGCACTACTGGACCCTGCCAGGTCCATTCCTGCCCAGGGCATCCCATTCTGTGACTAAAGCAGCCTCTGTTTAAGACCATATAAGCATTTGCTCTTATCATATTTGAAATTAGGCCTGATAAAGACACTTTTGCTGGCCAAAGCACTACTGGACCCTGCCAGGTCCATTCCTGCCCGGGGCATCCCATTCTGTGACTACAGCAGCCTCTGTTTAAGACCATATAAGCATTTGCTCTTATCATATTTGAAATTAGCCTGATAAAGACACTTTTGCTGGCCAAAGCACTACTGGACCCTGCCAGGTCCATTCCTGCCCAGGGCATCCCATTCTGTGACTAAAGCAGCCTCTGTTTAAGACCATATAAGCATTTGCTCTTATCATATTTGAAATTAGGCCTGATAAAGACACTTTTGCTGGCCAAAGCACTACTGGACCCTGCCAGGTCCATTCCTGCCCAGGGCATCCCATTCTGTGACTACAGCAGCCTCTGTTTAAGACCATATAAGCATTTGCTCTTATCATATTTGAAATTAGGCCTGATAAAGACACTTTTGCTGGCCAAAGCACTACTGGACCCTGCCAGGTCCATTCCTGCCCAGGGCATCCCATTCTGTGACTAAAGCAGCCTCTGTTTAAGACCATATAAGCATTTGCTCTTATCATATTTGAAATTAGGCCTGATAAAGACACTTTTGCTGGCCAAAGCACTACTGGACCCTGCCAGGTCCATTCCTTGTCCGGGGCATCCCATTCTGTGACTACAGCAGCCTCTGTTTAAGACCATATAAGCATTTGCTCTTATCATATTTGAAATTAGGCCTGATAAAGACACTTTTGCTGGCCAAAGCACTACTGGACCCTGCCAGGTCCATTCCTGCCCAGGGCATCCCATTCTGTGACTAAAGCAGCCTCTGTTTAAGACCATATAAGCATTTGCTCTTATCATATTTGAAATTAGGCCTGATAAAGACACTTTTGCTGGCCAAAGCACTACTGGACCCTGCCAGGTCCATTCCTGCCCAGGGCATCCCATTCTGTGACTACAGCAGCCTCTGTTTAAGACCATATAAGCATTTGCTCTTATCATATTTGAAATTAGGCCTGATAAAGACACTTTTGCTGGCCAAAGCACTACTGGACCCTGCCAGGTCCATTCCTGCCCGGGGCATCCCATTCTGTGACTACAGCAGCCTCTGTTTAAGACCATATAAGCATTTGCTCTTATCATATTTGAAATTAGGCCTGATAAAGACACTTTTGCTGGCCAAAGCACTACTGGACCCTGCCAGGTCCATTCCTGCCCAGGGCATCCCATTCTGTGACTACAGCAGCCTCTGTTTAAGACCATATAAGCATTTGCTCTTATCATATTTGAAATTAGGCCTGATAAAGACACTTTTGCTGGCCAAAGCACTACTGGACCCTGCCAGGTCCATTCCTGCCCGGGGCATCCCATTCTGTGACTACAGCAGCCTCTGTTTAAGACCATATAAGCATTTGCTCTTATCATATTTGAAATTAGCCTGATAAAGACACTTTTGCTGGCCAAAGCACTACTGGACCCTGCCAGGTCCATTCCTGCCCAGGGCATCCCATTCTGTGACTAAAGCAGCCTCTGTTTAAGACCATATAAGCATTTGCTCTTATCATATTTGAAATTAGGCCTGATAAAGACACTTTTGCTGGCCAAAGCACTACTGGACCCTGCCAGGTCCATTCCTGCCCAGGGCATCCCATTCTGTGACTACAGCAGCCTCTGTTTAAGACCATATAAGCATTTGCTCTTATCATATTTGAAATTAGGCCTGATAAAGACACTTTTGCTGGCCAAAGCACTACTGGACCCTGCCAGGTCGATTCCTGTTGGGGCATCCCATTCTGTGACTAAAGCAGCCTCTGTTTAAGACCATATAAGCATTTGCTCTTATCATATTTGAAATTAGGCCTGATAAAGACACTTTTGCTGGCCAAAGCACTACTGGACCCTGCCAGGTCCATTCCTGCCCAGGGCATCCCATTCTGTGACTACAGCAGCCTCTGTTTAAGACCATATAAGCATTTGCTCTTATCATATTTGAAATTAGGCCTGATAAAGACACTTTTGCTGGCCAAAGCACTACTGGACCCTGCCAGGTCGATTCCTGTTGGGGCATCCCATTCTGTGACTAAAGCAGCCTCTGTTTAAGACCATATAAGCATTTGCTCTTATCATATTTGAAATTAGGCCTGATAAAGACACTTTTGCTGGCCAAAGCACTACTGGACCCTGCCAGGTCGATTCCTGCCCAGGGCATCCCATTCTGTGACTAAAGCAGCCTCTGTTTAAGACCATATAAGCATTTGCTCTTATCATATTTGAAATTAGCCTGATAAAGACACTTTTGCTGGCCAAAGCACTACTGGACCCTGCCAGGTCCATTCCTGCCCAGGGCATCCCATTCTGTGACTAAAGCAGCCTCTGTTTAAGACCATATAAGCATTTGCTCTTATCATATTTGAAATTAGGCCTGATAAAGACACTTTTGCTGGCCAAAGCACTACTGGACCCTGCCAGGTCGATTCCTGCCCGGGGCATCCCATTCTGTGACTACAGCAGCCTCTGTTTAAGACCATATAAGCATTTGCTCTTATCATATTTGAAATTAGCCTGATAAAGACACTTCTGCTGGCCAAAGCACTACTGGACCCTGCCAGGTCCATTCCTGCCCAGGGCATCCCATTCTGTGACTAAAGCAGCCTCTGTTTAAGACCATATAAGCATTTGCTCTTATTATATTTATATTATAAGACACTTTTGCTGGGCATAGGCTTACTGCTGCCTGCCAGGTGCACTTCTGTTGAGGCATCCCATTCTGTAACATAGCATACCCCTCTTTATTTACACTAAGCAGCTCTCTTATTTACACTAAGCAGGCCTGTTGGAGGCTGAGTGTTACTGCTCACTTTTGGTGTGCATTATATTCTGTTTCATATAGACCCACCGCTGCCCGGGGTTTTTTTAAATATCACCTACTACCACGCCAGTTAGACTATGTCGGGCAGACAAGTGCCTGGAAGTGAAAAGAGGAGTGGCAGAGGCCAAGATTCCGCAGGCAGAGCTCGCATCAGACTGGGGGCCAGTAGCAGCAGGAGTCACGCTGAGAGACCTAATCTGCCAGTATCTGCTAGCGGTCGGGTCTCCACCAGTAACGCATCTGCCGTGGTAGATTGGTTGACGCGCTCATCAACAACATCATCACAACTTACGTCTGAGACCCCCAGTCTAGGGTCGGTAGGTTCCTCTGACACAACCCTGAGTTGGCATGCCCCGAGAGCAGTCCCTGTCCTCCCATTGCCTCTGGCCTACGCCGTTCCCTCCCCCAGCGACGTATCCTATGCTTTGGGTTCAGCTCCACTCTTTAGTGAGGAGGACCATCAGATAGAGGACAGTCAGCAGCTACTGCCCAGCCAAGAAATGGAGGTGGCTTCTTTAGCTAGGCAGACAAATAGTGATGTGGACAGTGTCGTGGGTGCTGCGAGCGTTCCAGCTCCTGCGCCAGACACTGTTGACGAATCCACGGACATCAGTGACGTACAGCCACAACTCGGTGATGATGATGATGATGACGATGAAGCCGATCGCACTTGGGAGCCGGGTGATGAAGGGGCTTCATCGTCATCATCAGGAGAAGAGGGGTGCAGGTTGCCCCGGAGTCAGCAGCTGAGGCAGCAAGGTGGTAGCAGTCAGCATGGGGGCACAATTCCAAAGGCTGGAGCCGGCCGGGGCCGGGGCCGGGGTAGAGCACCTGCTGTGCGGCAGTCTACCTTATCGGGAGGTAGTGGAGCAGGGGTTCCTGGAGTTGGCAACAGCAGCAGTGAATCAGTGAGGCCAGGGGGTGGGAAAAGTAGCTACTCGGCAGTGTGGCAGTTTTTCCTGAGGCATCCGCAGGAGGGTAACATGGCCACATGCAAGATATGTAGGCAAAAGGTGAAGCGTGGCCAGGGTCCAAATGTTGGCACCACGGCCCTGCGTCAACATATGATGCGTCACCGTAAAACGACCTGGGAGAACCGAGGCTCCCAAGGGGTGGTCCAGTCTGCTTCCTCACCAAGTGAGCTCCCAATTTCTGCCAGCCAAGGCTCCAGCACCTCAGCCGAAGGCAGCTGTGCGTCATACCCATCCTCTGTCGCTCCTGCTCCTCCTCCTCCAAGTCATGCATCCCGCCAGCAATCCATCAGCGAAGCCATGTCCAAGAGACAGCAGTATGCGCCCACTCATCCTACGGCGCAGAAGCTGAATGTGCTCCTGTCCAAGTTGCTGGTGCTGCAGTCGCTCCCTTTTCAGGTGGTGGAATCTGCACCTTTCAGAGAACTGATGGCTTGTGCCGAGCCGAGGTGGAGAGTCCCAAGCCGTCATTTCTTTGCCAAGAAGGCAGTACCAGCGCTGCACACTTTTGTTGAACAGAAGGTGGGCCAGTCCTTGAGCCTGTCGGTGTGTAGCAAAATACATGGCAGCGCCGACATCTGGAGCTGTAACTACGGTCAGGGGCAGTACATGTCGTTTACGGCCCACTGGGTGAATGTGGTCCCTTTGCAGCAGCAACTTGGACAGGTCACGCCGCTTCGGCCTCCGCGCTCTCTGCCCATTGGGCCTGTGACACCGTGCGACTCGGCCTCCTCATCCTCCGCCATCTCCTCACCCTCCACTGTAGGCTCAAGTCTCAGTGCCCCTCCAGTCTACCATGTGTGCAGGGCACGGAGGTGTCACGCAGTGCTTCACATGGTTTGTCTTGGCGAACGGAGTCACACAGGGGAGGAACTGCTTAAATGTATTCATCAGGAAATCCAAACATGGCTTACTCCGAGAAAACTTAAAATGGGAATCATGGTTACCGACAATGGGAAGAACATTTTGTCTGCGCTGCGCCAAGGAAGCCTGACCCATGCCCCCTGCATGGCTCACGTCTTCAATCTGGTTGTCAAGCGGTTTCTGAAGTGTTCCCCCCATCTGCAGGACATCCTAACAACTTCACGGAAACTTTGCATGCACTTCAGCCACTCCTACACCGCCAAACACACCCTTCTTGAGCTACAGCGTCAGAATGGTATCCCCCAACATAGTCTGATTTGCGATGTTTCCACCCGTTGGAATTCCACCCTTCACATGTTGGACCGATTATATGAACAGAGAAAAGCCATCACGGATTTCCTGATGATCCAAGCAGATAGGGGGACTCCCCTGTGTAACTTCAATGTCAACCAGTGGCAGCTCATACGTGACACCTGCCGTTTGCTCAGGCCCTTTGAGGAAGCCACTTTATTTGTCAGTCGGCAGGATTACGGGATGAACGACGTGATTCCACTGCTTCATGTACTACAGCACATGTTGGAAACCATGGCTGGTCAGGGCACTGGAGACATGGCGTTTACATCTTACGGCCACATGAACCCCGTTGGAGCTGAACTGGAGGAGGAGGAGGAGGAAGAGGAGGAGGAGGAGTTGCCCAGCGAAACACAGTTTAGGCTTGGCGAAATGGCTGGTTTATCTAGTCAGCGGACAGGAGAGGAGGAGCAGGAGCAGCCAGAGGAGCTAGAGGTTTTTGAGGAAGGAGAGACAGAGGACCCGGGCACACCGTGGCAGTATGCAGTGGAGATGGAGACAGGTAGTCCATCCGAGTCACTTGCGCAAATGGCACGAAGCATGCTCACATGCTTGCGTAGTGACCCCAGAATTGTTTCCATCTGTCGGCGGGATGACTTCTGGCTGTCCACCTTATTGGACCCTCGCTTCCGGCACAAAATGGGGGCATTTTTTAAACCCACCGAGAGGGAGGACAAACTCAACTACTACAAAGACATTCTACGTAGGCAGTTGGCCGATGCCTATCTGCGCCATGGTCCATACTCTCGCAGGTCTGACTCGAGGGGACCTCTGCGCTCACCTTCCACTGCCATGGCCGCTGGGGGGGTTGGCAGCAGCAGCAGCAGAAGCTCCATCAGCAGCAGCAGCCTCAGTCTTCAGTCGCTAATGAGTAGCTTTCTACACCCGCATAGTGAGGCTACTCATGAGCAGCAGGAAGACCTGGAGCAGGACCTGAACCAGCAGGTCATGTCATACTTTGACATGACCATGCCAACACACCTTGAGGATCCGCTGGACTTCTGGGCAGCCAAACTTGATTTGTGGCCGCAACTAGCAGAGTTTGCCCTGGAAAAGCTGTCCTGCCCGGCAAGTAGCGTGCCATCTGAGCGGGTGTTTAGTGCGGCGGGGGCCATAGTTACGGCGAGGAGAACTCGTCTGTCAACTAAAAATGTGGAGAGACTCACCTTTGTCAAAATGAATCAGGGATGGATCAGCCAGGATTTCCACCCACCAATGCCTGATGCATGCGACTAGATTCAGCATGGTGCCACGTTTTACACTTTCCAAATGGTGCAAAACATATTTATGTCTTTAGGCCATTTTTTGGGCTCCTGCTGCTGCTGCTGCCAACTCCTGCCAACTCCAGGGTGTGATTCATCCAATTTTTGGGCTCCTGAGGCCAACTCCAGTGTATATTTGGGCTCCTGCTGCTGCTGCTGCCAACTTCTGCCAACTCCAGGGTGTGATTCATCCAATTTTTGGGCTCCTGAGGCCAACTCCAGTGTATATTTGGGCTCCTGCTGCTGCTGCTGCCAACTTCTGCCAACTCCAGGGTGTGATTCATCCAATTTTTGGGCTCCTGAGGCCAACTCCAGTGTATATTTGGGCTCCTGCTGCTGCTGGTGTCAACTCCTGCCAACTCCAGGGTGTGATTCATCCAATTTTTGGGCTCCTGAAGCCAACTCCAGTGTATATTTGGGCTCCTGCTGCTGCTGCTGCCAACTTCTGCCAACTCCAGGGTGTGATTCATCCAATTTTTGGGCTCCTGAGGCCAACTCCAGTGTATATTTGGGCTCCTGCTGCTGCTGCTGCCAACTTCTGCCAACTCCAGGGTGTGATTCATCAAATTTTTGGGCTCCTGAAGCCAACTCCAGTGTATATTTGGGCTCCTGCTGCTGCTGGTGTCAACTCCTGCCAACTCCAGGGTGTGATTCATCCAATTTTTGGGCTCCTGAGGCCAACTCCAGTGTATATTTGGGCTCCTGCTGCTGCTGCTGCCAACTTCTGCCAACTCCAGGGTGTGATTCATCCAATTTTTGGGCTCCTGAGGCCAACTCCAGTGTATATTTGGGCTCCTGCTGCTGCTACTGTCAACTCCTGCCAACTCCAGGGTGTGATTCATCCAATTTTTGGGCTCCTGAGGCCAACTCCAGTGTATATTTGGGCTCCTGCTGCTGCTGCTGCCAACTTCTGCCAACTCCAGGGTGTGATTCATCCAATTTTTGGGCTCCTGAGGCCAACTCCAGTGTATATTTGGGCTCCTGCTGCTGCTACTGTCAACTCCTGCCAACTCCAGGGTGTGATTCATCCAATTTTTGGGCTCCTGAGGCCAACTCCAGTGTATATTTGGGCTCCTGCTGCTGCTGCTGCCAACTTCTGCCAACTCCAGGGTGTGATTCATCCAATTTTTGGGCTCCTGAGGCCAACTCCAGTGTATATTTGGGCTCCTGCTGCTGCTGCTGCCAACTTCTGCCAACTCCAGGGTGTGATTCATCCAATTTTTGGGCTCCTGAGGCCAACTCCAGTGTATATTTGGGCTCCTGCTGCTGCTACTGTCAACTCCTGCCAACTCCAGGGTGTGATTCATCCAATTTTTGGGCTCCTGAGGCCAACTCCAGTGTATATTTGGGCTCCTGCTGCTGCTGCTGCCAACTTCTGCCAACTCTAGGGTGTGATTCATCCAATTTTTGGGCTCCTGAGGCCAACTCCAGTGTATATTTGGGCTCCTGCTGCTGCTACTGTCAACTCCTGCCAACTCCAGGGTGTGATTCATCCAATTTTTGGGCTCCTGAGGCCAACTCCAGTGTATATTTGGGCTCCTGCTGCTGCTGCTGCCAACTTCTGCCAACTCCAGGGTGTGATTCATCCAATTTTTGGGCTCCTGAGGCCAACTCCAGTGTATATTTGGGCTCCTGCTGCTGCTGCTGCCAACTTCTGCCAACTCCAGGGTGTGATTCATCCAATTTTTGGGCTCCTGAGGCCAACTCCAGTGTATATTTGGGCTCCTGCTGCTGCTGCTGCCAACTTCTGCCAACTCCAGGGTGTGATTCATCCAATTTTTGGGCTCCTGAAGCCAACTCCAGTGTATATTTGGGCTCCTGCTGCTGCTGCTGCCAACTTCTGCCAACTCCAGGGTGTGATTCATCCAATTTTTGGGCTCCTGAGGCCAACTCCAGTGTATATTTGGGCTCCTGCTGCTGCTGCTGCCAACTCCTGCCAACTCCAGGGTGTGATTCATCCAATTTTTGGGCTCCTGAGGCCAACTCCAGTGTATATTTGGGCTCCTGCTGCTGCTACTGTCAACTCCTGCCAACTCCAGGGTGTGATTCATCCAATTTTTGGGCTCCTGAGGCCAACTCCAGTGTATATTTGGGCTCCTGCTGCTGCTGCTGCCAACTTCTCCCAACTCCAGGGTGTGATTCATCCAATTTTTGGGCTCCTGAGGCCAACTCCAGTGTATATTTGGGCTCCTGCTGCTGCTGCTGCCAACTTCTGCCAACTCCAGGGTGTGATTCATCCAATTTTTGGGCTCCTGAGGCCAACTCCAGTGTATATTTGGGCTCCTGCTGCTGCTGCTGCCAACTTCTGCCAACTCCAGGGTGTGATTCATCCAATTTTTGGGCTCCTGAGGCCAACTCCAGTGTATATTTGGGCTCCTGCTGCTGCTGCTGCCAACTTCTGCCAACTCCAGGGTGTGATTCATCCAATTTTTGGGCTCCTGAGGCCAACTCCAGTGTATATTTGTGCTCCTGCTGCTGCTGCTGCCAACTTCTGCCAACTCCAGGGTGTGATTCATCCAATTTTTGGGCTCCTGAAGCCAACTCCAGTGTATATTTGGGCTCCTGCTGCTGCTGGTGTCAACTCCTGCCAACTCCAGGGTGTGATTCATCCAATTTTTGGGCTCCTGAAGCCAACTCCAGTGTATATTTGGGCTCCTGCTGCTGCTGCTGCCAACTTCTGCCAACTCCAGGGTGTGATTCATCCAATTTTTGGGCTCCTGAGGCCAACTCCAGTGTATATTTGGGCTCCTGCTGCTGCTGCTGCCAACTTCTGCCAACTCCAGGGTGTGATTCATCCAATTTTTGGGCTCCTGAGGCCAACTCCAGTGTATATTTGGGCTCCTGCTGCTGCTGCTGCCAACTTCTGCCAACTCCAGGGTGTGATTCATCCAATTTTTGGGCTCCTGAAGCCAACTCCAGTGTATATTTGGGCTCCTGCTGCTGCTGGTGTCAACTCCTGCCAACTCCAGGGTGTGATTCATCCAATTTTTGGGCTCCTGAAGCCAACTCCAGTGTATATTTGGGCTCCTGCTGCTGCTGCTGCCAACTTCTGCCAACTCCAGGGTGTGATTCATCCAATTTTTGGGCTCCTGAGGCCAACTCCAGTGTATATTTGGGCTCCTGCTGCTGCTACTGTCAACTCCTGCCAACTCCAGGGTGTGATTCATCCAATTTTTGGGCTCCTGAGGCCAACTCCAGTGTATATTTGGGCTCCTGCTGCTGCTGCTGCCAACTTCTGCCAACTCCAGGGTGTGATTCATCCAATTTTTGGGCTCCTGAGGCCAACTCCAGTGTATATTTGTGCTCCTGCTGCTGCTGCTGCCAACTTCTGCCAACTCCAGGGTGTGATTCATCCAATTTTTGGGCTCCTGAAGCCAACTCCAGTGTATATTTGGGCTCCTGCTGCTGCTGGTGTCAACTCCTGCCAACTCCAGGGTGTGATTCATCCAATTTTTGGGCTCCTGAAGCCAACTCCAGTGTATATTTGGGCTCCTGCTGCTGCTGCTGCCAACTTCTGCCAACTCCAGGGTGTGATTCATCCAATTTTTGGGCTCCTGAGGCCAACTCCAGTGTATATTTGGGCTCCTTCTGCCCCTCATAGTGATGCCACTTCAACTCTCTGCAATTGTGCCGCTCTGCGATTCTATTAGCGATGCCTCTGATCTGCATGTGATATTTCTTCAAAGTATTATTTAACTAACCCAGCACGCATCCTGTGCGTGTTACAGCAAGGCTGAATGGTTTACAACCCTATTGAGGCTGTAGGAGGCTCAGAAATAGCCGTTTTTAATAGCGATTCGTCGCGAATTTATTCGGGTCGAAACGATTTTTGTTGGAAAATTCGGCGAATCAGTCGAATCGAATTTTTCAAAAGTTCGCTCATCTCTAGTTATTATTCTCCCGGCTTCTTGCCAGCTGCTTGTTAATACTGGGGAATTTGTGGGAGGTCCCTGGAATATAAGGGGCCGGGAGGAGCCACTTTTTTGCTGTCTCTGCAGTCCAGCGCCATCTTGTGGATGTATAACCCAAACATAAGGAATTACTCTCTGGAGCAGGGCGTGCTGTGTATAATACCAATTCTACAGGTGAGTAATCACAGAATTGTATTTTCTCCCACGCAGACCATTTCTCGTAGTTCAGGGCTGCAGTGCTTACCTGAACAGTAACTGCCAGAATACGCCACATAAGTGAAAATTATAGTAGTGAAAAAAATCATCTATAATTTTACATTGCGCATTTTGCTGCACTGTGCTAAAACATTAGCGGCGCAGCAACATGGAGACCTGGACCTCTAGGGCCTGTGACAGCTTGTTGCCAAATTGAGATGCCCTACTATGTGAACTTAAAAAAGAAAAAGCTCAAAATCATTCTGGAAATCTTTCTCTCCATAAATGCACTGGAATTACTACCAGTACACATTCAAAATGAGAGCAATAATAACTTGTGGCTAGTTTGTGCCAATCCTTTACAGCAGGGGTGCACAACCTTTTCTATGGGCAGCATTGTCTTAAAGTTCCACTACAAGGGCCCTTATTAAAATATAAGCAGATATGTCTACTGCAGGTCAGCTGTAACCCTCGGTATATATTCTGTTTTATATATTTATATGCAGAGCTGAGCATATGTTAGCAGAGGTGAGGAGAGAAGAACTAAGCAAGAGAGCAGAAGTGGACAGAGGTGAGACAGGAAGAAGGTGAAGTGAGAAGATATGGTAAGGGGTGAGCTGAGGTGGGCACAGGTAAGCTGGGAAGAACTGAGCAAAAATGAGGTGGGCTGAAGCGTGGTAGGAAGAAGTGGGCAGATGTGGGGTGGGCTGATGCATGCTAGGAAGTGGTGAGAAGAGTAGAGGTGAGGTAAACAGAGGTTAGGTGGGAAGAAGTGGGCAGATATAAAGTGGGCAGATGTGAGGTGGGAAGAAGTGGGCAGATGTGAGGCGGGAAGAAGTGGGCAGATGTGAGGCAGGAAGAAGTGGGCAGATGTAAGGTGGGAAGAAGTGGGCAGATGTGGGGTGGGCTGATGCATGCTAGGAAGTGGGCAGATGTGAGGCGGGAAGAAGTGGGCAGATGTGAGGCGGGAAGAAGTGGGCAGATGTGAGGTGGGAAGGAATAGACAGATGTGAGGTGGGCAGAAGTGCACTGGGAAGAGGTGGGGTGAGTAGAAGTGAGGTAAACAGGTGAGGTGGGAAGAAGTGGGCAGATGTTGTAATCCACACCCCTGTGTGGGGGACAAGACTGTGTGGGGGACAAGACACACAGCCACTGCTGGTCTCCTGGTTTAAGTTCCGTAGCCGCCCTGAGCCTACAGGGCTGAGTAGAAGGCACCACCACATGCTGCAGTATTAAGGCTTTATTTGCAGAAGTCGCCCATAAAACATTTTCAGTCACACATTTCCAGGGTAACTATGCAAATGGAAAGGCCAAACAAGCGTAACTTTGGGGTGCCGGCAAGCCGCAGGCCACCCTACAGGAAATTCTCAATTCGAAGGACTTGCCCTTGGACTTAGTTGTGGGCCTGGTGAAGTAGTTTGTAACAACTACGCAACGCATCGGTGTTGCCGTTTTAAGTGGTCAGGGGGTGGATCGGCCTGGGATGTATTCCCCAACATGGTGATGTATTATTCCTTCATTATTTAATAGCGTATAGTTGCCACCAATGGAGCAGTACCTGCACACGCTGTCTAGTAGCATTTATCTTTAATTGCCCTTGATTGGCCTTCACCCCTCACTCTTCCTCACATTTTGTTTTATACTTTTGGGCACTTTCCCATTCATCTCCTTTTTTGCACATTCTTTGCAGCATATCACTTTGCACATTTTTTTCACTTGTTTCTGCACATTGCACTTTCTCACTTGCGAACACCCCTCAGCGTGTATTGCAGGTTACTGCTCCACTGTGGCATATGATATTTTAATCTTCCCTATGATCGTTGCCAGGGAAGATTGATCCACATATTGATTATTGTAGTGCTTGTGGTTTGGCACCCCATTTATACCAATCATACATCATCCCAGCAGCCGTCTCTTCCCCCCCCCCCCCCTTTAGCTTGATTTCACTTCCCCAGTAGATGGTTTTTAATCATTGTATTTGTTTCACACTGAATATTTTTAGTGTTTTTTAAAATTGTTATGTGTGTGACTTCTGTACATAGAGGTCTGTAGAGCAATTTTGTATTAATAAATTTGACTAATTATTTCACATTAGGCCAGTGTGTGCAGCCATTTTCTTGAGTCTTTGGGGGGGGGGCAGCTTCAGAGCCCCTCCTATTCTCTATTCATAAAACATTTTCAGTCACACATTTCCAGGGTAACTATGCAAATGGCAAGGCCAAACAAGCGTAACTTTGGGGTGCCGGCAAGCCGCAGGCCACCCCACAGGAAATTCTCAATTCGAAGGACTTGCCCTTGGACTCTTAGTTGTGGGCCTCCCCACAGTGGTGGGCTCACAATAGCTATCAGGCTACAGCAGGACAGAGTCCCTTCAGGGTGCCAGCCATATGCAGGATGCCCCACTGTCACTTTCTCTTAAGGCCTGCAGAATCTCTCTCAAGCACAGCAAAGCCTCTCTCCAGGCAGCCCAGCAACCAGCTTCCCCCCGTTCCCAGGGAACACAGCCAGCCTACCTCAGCAGAGTTGGGAAGGTGGGAAAATCTCCTCAGCCTCTGTTAGTGTACAGGACATGTTCGGGCCAACCTTCTGCAGCACTGGGATCGCTGCCCAGCCTCCGCTCTGGCAGCCAGCTTTTCTCAGGGGAAAGAAAATTATCCACATCGCCTTCCCTGCACAGCACGACCGGTCAAGTCACCCTTCTGGGCTTCAAAGCAGCCCCCGGATTCTCCTGAAGGCCCTGCTCCAGCAGCCCTCCTCACTCTGTTCCCCTCGTGTCTCTAGCTCCCCGGGCTTCCTGACTCTGCCCCTTTTATAGCGGCCTGTCCCCAAACCTACAGCCGAATCCTGCAAGATCTTGCAAGTCCCAGACAGCAGAGGTCACCTGCCCACATCCAAAATGGTCAAGGACAAATATGAGTGGACGTCTCTGTTCACGTGCACTCATATTTGTCCTTGGCCTTTTAAGAGTGAGTACACACAAGATGATTTAGGATCATAGGTGGTGCACCCAGATTTGTCGATGTAACCACATCCAAAATGGTGGCGGCATCGCCATACCTTTCCCGGATGGGGGGGGGGGGATCTCCCATATTGATCTTGTGCTGTATCTTCATGGTGTGCCCCAGATCCAGTTCATGAGTAGAGATGACCCCCTGACACTCCTGGATCAGAGCCTGCAATTCTCAATTCTGTTGGTCACTGATCAGGTCTTCCTCAATGTCAAGTTGTTCCAGGGTCCCCTCCATCCCACCAGGATGATGAATCACCCCTTCCTCCCCTTCCTCTGGAGATCCTTTGACCAGCACTTGCCCCTGAAAGATCTCTACTTCGGACAAGACAGTCCCACTACCCACTCTCATCCCGATGCCCCCTATAGATCAACCGGACCGGGACCCATCTTGCATCTACCGTGGCCAGAACTCAGGCTACATGAACGGCACAATCATTTGACCAATACCGTGAGGCCCTGCAGTGGTCGGTTGGTCCCAGTTTCTAAAGGCACCACCACCTCCTGCCATTGGAGCCGGAGAAAGGAAATTCCCGGCTGGAGCTCCATTTTCCTCCATGAGTCCCAACTGATTAGACAGACACCTATTCAAATGAGACATGGTGGCCTAAGCTGCAGGCTCCTCCTTTTCTCCAAAATGTCCTAGAGGGCATTAACATATTATGGGATAGACTTCCCCTCGTTCTGCAGGTGGTCCATAAATCTCTTCTTCAGATCATGGGACAATACTGTGTTGCCATATACTTCCTTCGAGATGATAAGTACTTTTTCTATAGTGTCTCTTTCCGAGCGCTCCATATATTGTACCATTTTCCTCACATTGATCGTTATCTCCACCTGAAGGGCATCACCCAGGCTGCAGGCCGACGCTATGCTCCTCATGCGCTCAGCTTAGTCCTCCAGTGACAGTTCAGTCCCATTAAACTTGGGTATTGTAAGGAAAACATCCTGGCATATATTGGATTAGCAGTTTTTATTTCCACTCTCTCCACATGCTGGGGCACAAGGCCTGGGGCTGAGTTAGGAGCTGGATTAGGTGCTGGGTTGGGCCCCGGATTGGGGGCTGGGTTGAACATTTTCATAATCATCAGTATTCCAGTGCTTTTTTGCCTCATATCTTGCCACCTTTACGCCAAATTAGGTGGGGGACAAAAAATACACCCCCACTGCACACTCTCCTGGCAAATGTGAGGTGGGAAGAAGTGGGAAGATGTAAGGTGGGAAAAAGTGGGCAAATGTGAGGTGGGGTGAAGTGTGCTGGGAAGAGGTGAGATGAGTAGAGGGGAGGTAATCAGGATTAGGTGAAAAGAAGTGGGCAGATGTGAGGTGGGAAGAAGAGGGCAAATGTGAGGTGGGAAGAAGAGGGCAGATGTGAGGTGGGAAGAAGAGGGCAAATGTGAGGTGGGAAGAAGAGGGCAGATGTGAGGTGGGCAGATGTGAGGTGGGATGAAGCGTGCTGGAAAGAGGTGAGATGTGAGTAGACGTGAGGTGGAAAGAAGTGGGCAGATGTGAGATGGGATAAAGTGGGCAGATGTGTTTTGGGATAAAGCGTGCTGGAAGGAGGTGAGATGAGTAGATGTGAGGTAAACAAAGGCGAGGTGGAAAGAAGTGGGCAGATGTGAGGTGGGAAGAAGTGGGCAGATGTGAGGTGGGAAGAAGTGGGCAGATGTGAGGTGGGATGAAGCGTGCTGGAAAGAGGTGAGATGTGAGTAGAGGTGAGGTGGAAAGAAGTGGGCAGATGTGAGATGGGATAAAGTGGGCAGATGTGTGGTGGGATAAAGCGTGCTGGAAAGAGGTGAGATGTGAGTAGAGGTGAGGTGGAAAGAAGTGGGCAGATGTGAGAGGGGATAAAGTGGGCAGATGTGTGGTGGGATAAAGCGTGCTGGAAGGAGGTGAGATGAGTAGATGTGAGGTAAACAAAGGCGAGGTGGAAAGAAGTGGGCAGATGTGAGGTGGGAAGAAGTGGGCAGATGTGAGGTGGGGTGAAGTGTGCTGGGAAGAGGTGAGATGAGTAGAGGCAATTTAAAGTATGGATTTTGAAACCCCCCATGTCACCGAAACCAACTCACCTCTTCCTGGTCCTGCGTGGCCGCTCGTCCAATCAGCGCGCTCGGCCGCATCCCTCGCTACCCTCTAACAGGGAGCATGCCCGCACCGGCCATTCACAAATGGCTGGCGCGGGCATGCGCCCTGCTAGAGGGATAGTGAGGATGTGTCTGCGGCTCGCACATACGCCGTTGGACGTGGAAAAAAGGTAAGTGTATGGGGCGACCTGGGGGATTTCACACAGCGGGGCATCCCGATTTTGGATGCCCCAGGGGGAGGGAATCGATCGGCATGGGAATCTTAGAGATTCCTGGGCCGATCGCCGTGGGTTTTGGTCCACTTTAACACAGGTGAGAAGAAATGGGCATATGTGTTAGAAGAGCAGAGGAAAAGGTAGGAAAAAATCATTTATAATATTACATTGCGCATTTTGCTGCACTGCGAGAAACACATTTAATAAAACATAAGTGGCGCAGCAACAAGGAGACCTGGGCCCCATTTCGTGAAATAACCCATTTAAGAAAGTAAAGCTCAAAATCATTTTGGAAATCTTTCCCTCCCTAAAGGCCACATCTGCTCATCCATCCTTTTCCTGCCTCTCTTGCTTAATTCTTCTCTTCTCACCTCTGCTAACATATGCTCAGCTCTGCATATACATATAAATATATAAAACAAGTGAGGTAAAAAGAAGTCAGTGGGGGGTCAGGTAAGCAGAGGTATGCGGAGCTGATGGGTGCCAGGGACTACTGACAGCAGTGCCGGCTACATGTGGCTCTCAGGTAAAAAAGAAAGGAATATTAGGCTTTTCAAAAAGATAGAAGTAGCAGCATTTTTCATACGTAATGTACAAACTGAAAAAGAGATGTCACTTTTTACTTTAAATGACTGAACTATTATTTAGTGGCAGAATCATGGATTCTGAGAAATGCTTGACATCTGTGTTGCATTGAGTTTACCAACTTTCTGGCATCTCTGAGCATATAATCCAATCCATGACTTTTGGACCACATTCCATATTTCTGCATTTCTGGTTTTTGCCTCATGGGCTTGAGCTCAGGGGGCATTGCCTCAATCCTGTTTGTTTACAACCAATATGTTGTTCGCTTACTGGTCTGTTTTGGGTCATTGTTTTGTGTTGAACCACATTTTAAGCAGAACTATCCCGCGTTTTGTTCTGTACCCTGGGGGCATCTTGAATGTGGATAGCCCATTGTGTGAAACCCAGAAAAAAATTACCTCTGTCCAGTCCAACTGCACATGTACTGGCTCTCGTACAATTTGCGGGTCTTCTGCAATCTTCTCCCGCCCCCAGCTCACAGCCCAAAGATGGGGGATGAAGCTTCAGGATGTTTACATTCTCAAGGAGCCAAGAAGCTGATCAGCTCTGTGGTGCCCGGGGGGGGGGATCACACAGCAGGGTATACTGTTTCGGGATGGCCGGCCACAGTGGGTTTTGTTCCCCTTTAAGGACATGTCTTCTGTCTTGGGCAATGTGGTCTCCCTAAGTATTTTCAGATATCCAAACTGATCCATGATTCCTCATATGCGATACATAGCCAACACTATGGTATGACACTTGAGTTCACTGCCTGGAGTTTATCTTATGTACTGTCTGTCTCCATTAGACTTTCAAATAGTAAGACATCCCAAATCTGGATGCCCCAGGGAAACGGACCAAAACCTGGGATGTTCAAAATCCCATGTTTTGGTCTACTTTATTAGTGGATGTCCAGTCCTAATATGAGGAAATTGGGTAGACTACCACTTTAATGGTATGAATATTAAAGGAGCACTATCGCGAA
The DNA here is from genome assembly GCA_027917425.1 of Gastrophryne carolinensis. NCBI lineage: Eukaryota > Metazoa > Chordata > Amphibia > Anura > Microhylidae > Gastrophryne > Gastrophryne carolinensis. Next base: position 362,969 of record JAQIHN010000999.1, on the reverse strand, counting down.
AAAATGGCCCAAGAATAAAAATCCATATAAATATGCTGGATGGAGGGAGGATGGGTCACTTATACACCCAACATTAAGAAATATCCAGCCAGGCTTGTTTCTTTTATTTTAATGAAAGGAAGAGGACCTCTCGGGTGACAGACTATGTCCCCCCCTTATAGACTACACCTTTAACCTCAGGATTTTATTCCTACCAGGGAAAGAAAACCACAAGCTTGGTGGAAGTTTTATTCAGTTCAGGTATATAAGTGACCCCTCCCCTCATTAGCTAAAGTGTTTATTTGGATTTTTAATATTACACAATTTCGCGATAGTGCTCCTTTAAGAGAGACACTCAGATTCCAAGTTGTTGAAAAGTAGTGCTCTCAACATTATTAAAGGCTAGAAAGGCTTCTATGAATCAGATTGATCATGAGTGTGGGACAAAAATCAATCTGCAAACATAAACGTAAGCTAATTAGTTAAAGAATCCTTCAAAAGTAGTAGATCTAGTCCTGGGCCTGAGAACATTTATAAACCTATAAAATATAAAACACAAAAATATAAACAAAGGTCTTCTGTTCCCCTAAGTAGTCCAATTTATCAAGAGAGTCTTTAAAATAATACTACCCAATGGGACTTTACATCAGTTCCGGATTTTCTAGTTTTTCCTCCTTTTCATCCAGTAGAAGACAGCTCACTATAGAATCTCTAGTTGAGCAAACCCATAGAAGTTTGGGTTTGGCAAGATCAACCACATTTGAGCAAAAGTTTGGTTGGAACTTGACCCGAGTCTAAACCCCATTGAAGTCTATGGGAACCCGAACTTTCGGGCCCAGAAATTGCCCAAAATTACATATGAGGTGCGAGCAGAAGGTGGGTGAGAAGTGGGGGGCCCGTCTGTCAAGGGGCCCCCAGAGGCAGAATCAATACTGGGAATGTTCCAAAATAAAAGGCAAATGAGGGGTGCCCTTTAACCTAATGCAGAGTGTGCAGCACATACGAAGCGACTGTACACTTACCTGAGCTGGTGATCCGGGCCAACATTTTTTCATTGTGCACAATGATGGCCGGGGCTACAGTTATATGGCCGCCCCCATGAGTGAGGACAGTGGCAACTGCTGCCAGTGTCACCAATCATGGGGGTGGCCATCTTATTGTAGTCCCAAACATTATTTTGTGAGATAATAAAATGCGCACTTACCGGATCAGGTAAGTGTACAGTCGCTTCATATGTGCTGCACACTCTGCATTAGCATACCTACCAAGTTTTCAGGATGGGAAAGCGAGACATTCGTTAAATTAGGTCACACCCCCTCATTGAGGGATGGATGAAAGGTTGTAATAGTTAAAACAATAGAAACACCTTTAATATGGAAATTAATCATCTATTGATGCAGATCTGCATGTTACACCTCAAAGAGGGATAAATGAGAACAATGAGGGACAGGGACTCAAGAGAGGGACAGTCCCTGGAAATCAGGGACAGTTGGGAGGTATGCATTAGGTTAAAGGGCACCCCTCACTCGCCGCTATGGGCTAAAAGCTTAGCAGCCCAACAACCAGCTTCTCTGGTTTCCTCCAAATGCTGAACACAGGCCGATGCCCATGTTTGGCTTCGGGAACCCGAACTTGCAAAGTTCAGTATGAACCTGAACTTTGCGGTTCAGGTTCGCTCAACCTTATCTAATTGCCTGTGGGGCAATAATTTCAGAAATAAGAGCTTTGGGGTCAGAATCCCATTAATTTGTTTGTTTCAAATTATGATGCAAATGATATTTTTATCACATTTTCCTAAATGGCCGATGCTAGAGTATTAATCACATTATATTGAGCTAACCTCCCAAAGATAACAGTATTTATTTAATAAATAAAATGCTTGAAATGCATTGTTCCAAATTATTATGAGTTTAAATACATTTTAAAAGTTAGTTAGTAAAGAACTGAAAATAATCATTTGTTGACTTTGCAGCTTTAACAGATCACATTTACTGAAAATAAAAGCTACTGCAATCAAAATCATCCTAAAGGATCAGTCCAGCCAGACTGCCCGTTTTTTCCCATCCCCCCTCCCTGCCACCCTACCCTAGCGCAGAAGCAGGATAGTGCGACAGGTAAGTGGTTTGTATTTGTTTAAACTCCCCCTTGCCCTGCTTCAGTGCTAGGGTAGGGTGGCAGAGTGGGGGGTTTTGAAAAAACGGACAGTCTGGCTGGATGACCCTTTAATAGGTTACTGGTTAATATATCACCTTCACATTTCTTGCATCTATTGAATTTTTTTGAAAGTTTCTGCTTAAATTTCTTTGAAGGGTGTATATATAGCCTTCCAGTGCTGCTATTTTGATGTAAACTCTCTCCCACCATTATATTTATATCTTATGCTTGAGAATACTCCAAAGGTTTTCAATAGGTTAGACGTCAGGGGAGGATGGTGGCCACACCATTAGTGTCTCTCCTTTTATGCCCATGATTCAGATGTGTTTGCATCATGAGATGGTGCATTGTGAGGCAGATGGCAAGGTTCATTTTGTACTATGGAAGAAATTGGCCAGTCAGTTACTTTGCTGAGGTTTTGGGGACCCTGAATGGCTACTTACAAGCTCATTCCCCGTTGTTCCTGCCTAAAAAATAACTTCACCACCTCCTTGCTGATGTTGCAGCTATATTGGGAGATAGTGGCGCTCCATCAACCATATACTACTCTATCCATCAGGACATCCAGGGTTGCACGGTACTCATCAGTAAACAAAACTGTTTAAAAGTCATCATATATGTCTGGGCCCACTGCAACAGTTTCTACTTGTGAACCCTGGTTAGGGGTGTCTGAATAATTAACGTATGACTGCAAGCCTTTGGAGGTTGCAGGACCCTGAGGTTGCAGGACTCCAGGGGCACCAGAAGCTTTAAATACCTGCTTTCAGTATTTTATCAGCTGATCTCTTAAACCAATTCATCTGTCTGGTAGAAACCTCCCTCATTATGCCTTTATCTGCACAAACCTGGCTTTGCTCTGAATCAGCCACAAATCTTCACAGTATGGTAATCACACAGGTTAACTTCGGAGTCTCCCCTAATCTTGAGTTTAGTAAGAGCACCTTGCTTAGTGCCTCTTGTACATATTTCTGTTATCATTAAAATAAAGCTTCCCTGCTTGGTGCAGCTAGTTATTTCCCTTAGTATGGCATCATGGAGGTGCCAGGAAAGCAGGAAAATTGTATACTCACCTTTCCGTACTTTTTTTTTGCTGGCGCATACACAGCGTCATACTCTCCGGCCCTGCTTACTCTCATTCCAGCGTTAAACAGATGCACATAAATGCTTCACATGCAGGAAAAAGATGGGAGGTGGGGGAGCCAGTCCAAACTGCCTGTGGCACTGCTGTTGTGATTACCACCCTGCAATATCCCATCAGCCACTTACAGTAGGAGCTGACTGCAGAGAGGGAGTGTGGTATGCCATGTCTCTAGTGCACCAACATCTACCTAGTCTTTTATATTTATGATCCGACACTGCCTCAGGTAAAGGTCGTTAACGGAGGCCGTTGCTTCTTTTTAAAAATGCCACGGAACTCACCACTTGCATTCTTGTGCTACCCTGTAAGTGCTGTAGCCAAAACTAGATGTCCACATGTTTGCCAGCAGCCAATATGCAACTTCATGTATGCCTACCCAGCGAGCCCCATTGGCTTTTAGTGGTTACATTGGCATGGGAATGCGGGGGGGGGGGGGGGTGTTTCAGGCATCTTCCTGCATTGGATTGGCACGAGGTATGTGCATAGATGTTGGAAGGAGGTGTGGCAGCATTGCGACACCACCGCACTGACACACATCAGATCACTGGTAGTGAATTGGTTCCTATTCTGTATTGTTTATATGGCTTCTACTGTCACTTTGCACTGAATGTGGCTTGCGACAGGTTCCTGGGGCTGAATGTGGCTCTCGGAGTAAAAAAGGTCAGGGGCCACTGGCTTATAGCATATAGCACTTAAAATTGTTACCCATCCCCTGTGACTCTAACCTTTTTCTTTAGACTGTGAGCTTGAAAGGGCAGGGTTCTCTCCTATTGTGTCCTGCTCTCATAGTGTTTGCTTTGTAATTTGCATTGTGCAACAGAAGAATATGGCGCTATGTAACAAATACATATTAATTATTATTATTATTAATAATAATAATAGGTATAATAATAGTGGCCAACAATAGTGATCAGCAGTTCAAGCCCATCTGATAATATATTTTGCTTTTCCGAGTTCATGATGCATTTGGGTTGTCACCATCAACTGGGAATTTCTCACCTGATGCCAATGGACACAGTCTATGGCCCCGATTCATCCAAAGTTGAAAACCCAATGAAAGTCAGTGGTACTTTTTTTTTACTCCTGAGAAAAGTAGTAAACATTTTACTCCTTTTTATACTGTAGTAAAAGGTGCCATTGACTTAAATTGTCTTCTTATCTGGTGATTCAGCAACAGTGACATTCTCAGGCATTTTTCTCATGAAATTTATTTCTTACTACCATGAGAATTTTTTTTCAACTCTTGATGAATCAAGGCCAATGAAAGCCAATGGCACTTTACTATAGTGTAAGAAGAAGTAAAACTTTGCTATTTTTCCCAGGCGTAAAAAGCGCCATTGACATTCATTGTCTTCCTATCTGGTGATTCAGTAACAATGACATTCTCAGATTTTTTTTCTCATGAAGTGAATTTTTTACTACCATGAGAATTGTTTTCAACTCTTGATGAATCAAGGCCTATACGGACGTCACCCTCGTCACCCTCCCCAGCAGTGCAGCGCGGGACCGTCAGAGGAGCTGTGTGGAGCTGACGGGCCATTCATCATCTTTTATCAGGAGTACTTCTTTTGGCTATAAGGATTTGTGGCATTGAAGTCTATATTTTGAGCCACATATTCACATTAAAGGAGAGCTGAAGTCGTTTCCAACTGGATTTCCCTTAATTAGTGAGCAATCATCATCCATTCTCTGTGGAGTTTTGGATTTGGATATTGGAGGTGTCTTGTATCCACTTTACTGTAAAGATTAAATCTTAATCTGGTAAGAGTTTTGTGAGACTGGTGACGGGCACACAACGGTGGATATCACATATGTTTCTAATTGGGACATTTTCACCTAATCATTCACTTAATGAGCTCTGTGTTTTAATATTTTTTGGATGTATTTTGGACTTTTTCTGGACTTGAGCCACACACGTTGAGCTTTTTCTGTTAGGATTATTATTTAGCGCGGTATTTGTTAAACAATTTCTTGTTTATTTTGTTATAATCAAGGCCTATAGCTGGCTTTGTGCTGTCTTTAGAAATTACTTGCGTCATTATTATTCAGTATTTAGCAAAGTAATGCACTTTTCCACCAATAGGGGGCAGGCTTACTCTTCGTAAAAGAGCAGCATACACACTATTTGATGTACTCCACTTGCAGTCATATTGTTATAGGCATAGGACTAGAAAGAGCTGTCACATTTCATACTCAACAGGGTTGGTTCAGCAGATTCAGAAATGTATTAGGGCAATGGGAAATATGAAATGTTTTTCCATGTATGAAGGTCCTGTGATATCTATATTTCTCTTCTTTCCCCCACCGGGCTTCAACCCTGTTCAGAACTCTAGGATACGGGCGCCGCCATCTTGCCTCGGATGCATCACATACTGAGGAGAGGAGAGTGGGATAAAGTACAGGAGGTGGGGTTATAGCTGTGCATTGCACAGACAGAGCAAGGGTCAGGGAATGGACAGTCAGAAGAAACTTCCTGTTTGCAGGCTGCCTGATGCTCCACGAGCCACCATCTTGAATGTTTAAAGGCTTATAACATGCAGTAGATGCAGGTAAGATACTTTTTAATGTGAGCAATCTGTATGTACAGGGTGTGGGAAACATATAAGATAGACTCTTATTCAGAGTGAAGGTCCGCTTTAAGGGGGAGAAGTTTGTTAAACTCACATCACCAATGTTGTTAAAGATTGTAGAGATCCTTTGATTCAGCGCACAACGAGGACACTCTAGGGTGAGGGATAAAGGTTGTGGAAGAGACTCACCTTTGCCACCAGCTCCCACGGAGGTGTGAACAGCGGCAGCCGCATCCCTAGCATCTCTGGGCTGAGGTGCTCTCCTGTGCCCAATGTAAGGGCACTGGGGATGCAGGTGCTCTTGCTCCTTATTGGCGAGATCTGGTGTATTGCCAAACATTAATATGCATGGCATACAGCGCTGATTGGTTGAGAGCCTGCACATACGCTATAGGACTGGGGAATCAGGATGGTCAAAATCCTGGGTTTTGTTCTGCTTCAAAAGCTTAAACCGGACCTTCAGCATGGTTTCATGAAAAGCCCAAACCCTTAAAAAACGATTCCCCAGCATCTAACATTAATATATTTTAAGTTTTTAGTCACTTACTTATTATTTTTTCCCCCACTGGGCTGCAACTCTGTTCAAGACTCTAGGATACGGGCGCCGCCATCTTGACTCGGGAGCATCACACATACTGAGGAGAGGAGAGCAGGATAACGTACAGGGGGTGGGTTATAGCTGTGCTTTGCACAGACAGAGCAGAGCTGGGGTCAGGAAAAGGACAGCAATCCCAGAATGCAGAGCAACACAGTCAGAAGGCACTTCCTGTCTGCAGGCTGCCTGATGCTCTATGAGCCGCCATCTTGGATGTTTAAAGGCTCATGCAGTAGATGCAGGTAGGAAGATATTTAAAGTGGACCAACACCCAGGGGGGATCGGCCCGGAAATCTATAAGATTCCCGGACCGATCAGATCCCTCCCCGCGGGGCATCCGAAATCGGGATGTCCCGCGGGGAGGAACCCCCCAGGAGGCCCACAAACCTTACCTCAGCCCCGTTCCATCGCGTGCCGCGTCTCGTGCTTCCCTCTAGCAGGGCGTGCACCCGCGCCGGCCGTTTGTGAATGGCCGGCGCAGGCGCGCTCCCTGTTAGAGGGAAGCGCGAGACGCGGCCTGCAGCGCTCAGAGCCAGCTGAGCTGGTATGCGCGTCCAAGCGGCCTTGGACGCGCATACCACAGCGGCTCTGAGCGCTGTGATTGGCTGGCGCGTTACGTGGGAGGTGGTGAGGTGAGTATTTCTGGGCTTTCCGGGGGGGGGGGGGGGTTCAGACAGCGGGGCACCCCCGATCGGGGTGCCCCACCGAAGTGGACCAAAACCCAGGATAGTCAAAATCCTGGGTGTTGGTCCACTTTAATGTGAGCAATCTGTATGTACAGGGTGTGGGAAACATATAAGATATAGAAAACATAGAAAACATAGAAGGTTGACGGCAGAAGGAGACCATACGCTCCATCTAGTCTGCCCTTATGTGTATACTGTATGTACTCTTTATCTTAGGATAGATGTATGCTTATCCCAGGCATGTTTAAATTCAGTGACTGTTGATGTTTCAACTACCTCTGCTGGAAGTTTGTTCCAAGCATCTACTACTCTTTCTGTAAAATAATATTTTCTAACATTGCTCCTGATCTTCCCCCCGACTAGCTTCAGGTTGTGCCCCTCTTATTCAGGGTGAAGGTCCACTTTAACAAAAAACCCTATACTCATCTTTTGGCCCCACATCTCTTCCGTCCAGCTCTGATTAAAACTGTGATTAAAGTGATTAAAACTTACCGATTGCCTAGACTGTGCATTTTGCTGCCTCTCCATTCTCCATCTCCTCTAAGACGGACGCTTGGCATGCCCCCTTCTTTAAAAACAATGGAGTGGGTGTGCAGACTTCCATCTTGGAGGAGGCCGCTGCTCGGTCTTCAATGGAGACGGTCACTGGACAACCAACCTCATCTCTAAAGAGTCTGAATGTTGTGGATTCATATTTATTTCTTATAAAAGGATGTGACATTTGAGATATGATTGGATTGTGATAAAACTGCATTTGTACAGAAAGGAGGGTGGGGCATAGGCCTTTTTACTAAAGGGAAGTATTTCTTTAATGCTGGGCTTGTCAGTAGTGGGAGGGGGTACTAGTGGCTATGGTTGCCACATGGTCATGGTCAGTATTTTAATGGCAGAGCTGTTTTTTTCACCCACAAGCAGATGCCCTTCACAAGACCCCCGTCTGCTGAGGAAGACAAACAAATACTGGCAATTAAAAATACTGTTAGAAAAATATGGAGACACTGGCAGGACAGTAGAAATACCAGCTCTGCCAGTAAAATTCTGACTAGGTGGCAACCCGGCTACCAGTGGCACGAGGAGTTGGGTTAGTGTGCCACAGATTAGAACCCTGCAGGGATTTTTTTTTTATAAATGAGACATTTACAGATAAATAGCAGATCAAAACCCAGGATTTTGACTATGCTGGGTTTTGATCCTTGCCCCCACTGTGTGAAACCCCCAGGTTGCTTGAACAAACTCACCTCTTCCTGGTCCTAGGACACATGTGTGGCCGCTCATCCAATCATCCAATCAGCGTGCTCAGATTCCCTCAAGCTACTTCGTCCAGGAACTCTAATATGAGTGGATCGGAGAGTGCTGACAGCCACATCCCCTGCTACCCTCTAACAGGGAGTGTGCCCACATCAGCGACGCGCCCTGCTAGAGGAATAGAATGGATGCGGCTGCTGCTTGTGCATGCGCCGTCGGACCAGGAATGAAGGTGAGTTTATGGGCAACCTGGGGGGTTTCACACAGCGGGACATCCTGATTCTGGATGCCCCAGGGGGAGGGAATCAGTCGTCCCGGGAATCTTATAGATTCCTGGGCCGTTCTCCGTGGGGTTTGGTCCACTTTAAACTGGCCATTTTTGGGGTCCTCAAAATGGGACAGTTTAAACCAGTTTGTGGGTGATGGGTGTGGTAGGGGTGTGATTTAGTGTGTGGCTTAATTATGGGTCACATGCTCTAGGAATATTTGGTCCATAAAATATGTTGGTGATTGAGCCAATACTCAGAAGTCCATACATTCCACTGCCACCATTCAACCAAACAGTCAGAGCATTTGTAAACCACCCAGACATGCTGCATCCTGCATTAGGTGGGACATTTAGGTATCCCCAGAGTTTTCGGAGGGACAGCTATGGGACTGTCAAAGTGGGACTGTCCCACCAAAAGTGGGACATCTGGTCAGCTTAAAATAGATACATATAAATATTAGGCCGCTTTCATACCTCAGTTTTTTTGTTATTTATGTGTTGTATGCTGATTGCAAAAAACTCATGTGCAAGGTATCCTATGGGTACTTTCATAACTCAGCTTTGCATGAGTAAAAGAACGTCTCAATAAAAATTAGCATCATCTGTTAAAAGCAATAATTACTTGACCACTTATTCAATAAAGATTTAAATGGACTATCCCAGGTTTTGTTCTGTGTCATGGGGCATCCCAGATTTGGATTTTTGACATATGGCTGCAGGACCAATGGGGCTTGCCATGCTGAGAGCACCTATGGACATTAGACCATTTTTTGTGTGATCCTGGAGGAATGAAATTAAAAAGGAGGGAAAACATTGGAGCCCAGCTACAGCCTCTAACAGACACTGCAGGAAATGTAGGAGAGACTCATGGGACAGGTATCAGATGAGCTACTTGCTGCCTTATGGTGGTCCTCTTAGTAATAGTCAGGGCCAGATAAAGTGTGGTGGATGTCCCTGGGCACAAACTCTATTGGAGGCCCCAGATACAGTGTTTCTTTTTTCTTTAAAATAATAGTCCAACCAAGTAACTGATTGGTGCTTGTCTGGCACCCGCCTACTTACTGGAATGTAAGATCTAGTCCCTTGTGCGGGTGCGTGCTGCTCGGGAACTGGGTGGGGGTGTAGTCACCCAGCTGGGGAGGGCTTTCCTCTGGCCCTGAAGTATTTTCAACTTTAGTCCGGATGTCCTAGGTTTTGGGGGGCCCACCATTAATTTTTAAAACCTATGTACACCCCTGGCTACAGATAGGTAGATAGGTTTGTGTTTGTGTCTAGAGCAGTGGTTCCCCCTTTAGCTCCCCTCTGATGGTACTCTTGGTCACTGGGGGGGGGCATAAAGCAATGAAGACAAGCTACTGCTCCAATAGGTTGGGCCAGGTGACCAAGTCAACAAGCTGCAGGGAAGCATAATGGGATGGCTTCATTGCTGGCAGAGGAGCTTTTTTTGTGGAAATATGTATTAGTGGTGGTCTGGTTGGTACTTGAGATATTAAAAAATGAGGAGTGTTACTCCTTACAAAAAAAATATCGGGAAACCCTGGTATAGAGGAAGACACGCTTGGACATCTTTGCCTTGGGTGCTTATCATTGCTTGTATCTTGTATGGAGTGACACCTCAGTGCTTGAGAGAGAGCAGATCTTAGTAGTAGATGGACTGAACGGAGGTTGTGAAGCCAGAATTTTCTCTCCAGCTGTGCTTTGTATCTTGTACATGCCAGGATATGACATAGGAATCCTCGCTGTTTAGTCTTATACATATTTGTTTGCTGACCCTAATGCGAGGGGGATTGCTTGTGACAGCTTCTACACATTCATCTGCTGCGTAATCACGCAGTTATACTGCAGCATTGCATCAGAGAGTTCTCCCCAGAAGTATGCGCCATACTTACATGGTAATAAAATTCACCACACAATAAATAGCAAGACCTTAAAAATGCCAAAAAGTAGGAGGTTTGACATCTATTCCCCTGCAGTGAGAGGGTCTAGACCTAGATCTGTGTTTCAGGATTAGCACCACGAGCCCCGAGACAGGTCCATTACAGTCCCAACCTCCTCTTTCCTAACTGGACTATAGTGATGCTAGTGGTGTGTATGGATTCCGTGGTTAGGCAGCAGGCTTGGGCTGTCCCACAGTGGAATCTCCTGGTGGGGCCCTTAATCCCAGATGCACCCTGCCCTGGACACCTACTATTAATCAATAGAACACCAGAGCCTTAGTGGTCTGGGAACAACACAGTTAATGGTTTCTTATTTTCAGCCCCAGGGCTCAGCAGAAGGGCTCCATCATTGCAGTATTTTCATTTTTTTACTAGGTTGCTGTTGGCTTATCTAGTCCCAGACAATACTGCATGCACAGAACAGCATCCCATGCTGCCTCGCCATAGCTCAGGAACCTGCTGATGCCGGGACAGGGTCAGAGGACGGAGGAGAACCTAAAGTCACTCTTCGCGGCTTCAGTATCCTTTTTAACTTGTAATGTGTGCATTTGGCAGTAGAGTGGGCTGTGTAGTCATTTCTACTTCTGCACCAAGGATTTACCCCTTTCTTTTGGCCATACCTCTTTGATGGCGTAATGCTACTTAAAGAGTTCTGTGTGAACACTTAACCTAAAAACAAATACCCCCATTGATTAAACCCTGGATAGGTAAAAGAGTGAAAAGTTTAAGGTCTCAGAGTGGCTGCTGGGTGTCCACAAAAAACATTATTTAAACATAGTGATAATCATATAATTCCTTACCTCTAATCACATATTTAATCCATGTTTTGGATTATCACTGCTGCGACCTCTCTGACCTGCTCATATCGGGAAACAAAGGCCTCATCTACAATGCAATTTGCTAACTTGCTCATATGCAGGTCAATAAAAAACCCTTTCTAGTCTGCTCAGCCACAAGCCCTAGCAGGCAGGAAACCCCTGCCATGAGGCTGGGTTGGCAGGCAGGATTCAAAGTGCAAAGACAGACACAGCGGTGCCAGTACTTTTAAAAAAATTAGGCGGTTGTCCAGGAGGTTCAGGGCCTGGGGTAAGGAGCCATATCAAACAGCAGTACTGGTCCTACTTGGATGTACAGAACTCAACTGAGTCCATTAACACCAGAACCAAAGTCCTACGACTTTTCAGTGAAAAGTTATGCCACATAGGAGTTTTAGCCAGCATTGCTATAGAGCAGGGGACCACAGTCCTTCCCAGGAGGGAGGGAGGGGGGAGTGACCAGCCAGGAGTTTGAATTTAGAAGGGAAGCAGAGGCATCTATCATCTACCTACAGTTACTTACTTGTATTTGCCTATCCTATATTGCATCTGCACAATAGGGTTGACTCAGAGACAGATACGCATGGACTTTCACATGTGTCTGTGTATTTTTTTTGAATGTTTGGCTTGTTTTTTACGTTACTTTTTCCATTCGTATGTTCGTTCACGCTAACGCGTATATGCGCTTTCGATCTACGGATCTAAATCTGATCATTTGCGTTAGTTCGGATAAGTTACAGATCTAAATCTGATCATTTGCGTTAGTTCAGATAAGTTACGTTATTGGGATGGGCTTGCATCTGATTCTGAGACCTGAAATATACAAATATTCAGTTGTCTTATGTTCGCACATAGTAATTCTTGTTTTTAGTTTTAGTCAGTATTGTTGATGCACCTGACACATGAGATCAGCCAGATCTCATACCAGAAGAGGACCATGCAGGATGAAGTACCCGTAAAGTACCCATGAAGCCAACATGTATACCCCTATTTACATTCTGGAGAAAGACGTGACCAGGTTTTGGGCTATCAGCATCCAGTGTACACACCAAGACCATAAAAGAAGCTTAGTGGATGTATCGTGCCTGGCGAGGGGGCATACCTCATATGGGACATTATGATTGTTGTTGAGTACTATGTCCCTAGAAATATTGATTTAGTCCATTCCTACTTCCACTATATGCTAAAAGTCCTTCTATTTACTGGCCATTAAATGAGTGGCATAGATATCAGATCAAGTTAATATGGTGCCAACTGGAACTATTTGTTAGCTGATCTGTGTGGTGGGCCTGCTTTTTAATTTCCAGTAATGAAATGGTTGAATCTGTACATATTGTATAGCAGGTAGGAACTCTTAAAGTGCCTTGGGGGTGGGGTATCTTGTTCTCTGAATCTATGTTAGAAGGGTCAAATTTAGATGCTGCACATTATGCCCTTGTCTTGCATTGGTTTATGCTTTTTATAATAGTTGCTCTCTTAATTTATACCAAAAGGGTTTAATTTAGGTACTGCATATTATGCCCTTTTAGCATTTAGTGTTTTGCATATGACAGTGTTATCCATACTGACTGTCCTTTGGATCTACGCTTAAGGGGTTAAATTTAGATGCTGCGCATTATCCCCTTCCTCTTTTTTATATTTGATATTGCCTCCCATAACTAACTGAAATGAAGCAATGGTAGAATGTGTATAGATTATAAATAACTTTTGACATGGTGGTTTAGGATATATGCTTTACATGCAATGTCAACCATGGATTCAGGATTTGACGTTAGATACATAGTCATATAGTATTTGGACGTTGTTTTGTGTGTGGTTTACTTTTGTTCTCCCAGTGATGACGGCTCTGCTTGCCTTTCCTCGCTCCCTCCTACTGTTATTGACATCAGGTGAGCACGCGCCTGGGCGGCTGCCCGTTGCGATCCGCACATTCGCCTCTTCCGCTATGCGTGTCAGGCGTTGCTTTTTCTGGACATTGTCAGGTGACCGCAGCCATGGTTGGGGTCCGCCGGCGCACTTCCGTCCGAAGTGCATGCAGCGTACCTTCCTTGTCCATGGTGGGCGGTGCGCGGGAGCGAGTGGGGGCGAGTATAAGAGGGCGTTCATCACTGAGGAGCCTCACTCTCCCTGAAGAAGTGACGCGGTGACGTCACGCAACGCGTCGGCGGTGAGGTGTGTTGGGGGGGACTTTGCTGCGGGTGTACAGTGGACATGTAAGATATCTGTTATATGTTGTGTGTTTGTTCTGTTCTTCACCCGGCTGGTCCTGATGATCTAGTATATTTTGAATGGGCTTGTTTATCTTTGTATATATTGGTATGACACATTGCACTTTAGGTGGTTAGATTAGCAATAGCTCCCCGTATGGTGGTTAGGGCTTATTTTTTGGCACATATGATGTTGTAGGACATACATGTTGTAGGACATATAGGACATACAATTGTACTTTATATTGAATTGCACTTTATATATTTCCAGCCTGGGATACAGACATCATCAAATATATTTATACATATTATTATCCTGTGATTTATATTTTAGATTAAGCAGCACATTATTGTCATCTGTTTGTCCCCTCCCGCTCTGGATTCATGTGTTCAGTGTTTTTAATTCGGTTTTAAAGTGTCTTTTTGTGTAGTGTATATATATGAATTAATAAAGTTGTAGATATATATTTTTTGATAACATAGTGGTGCCACTTAGTTTCTTGTGGGTTGGTTTCCTTGGGGATTGTGGGATCCCCGCTTGGTTTCAATGATTCTGATGAGACCTGATTGCTGATGGACCACCGCCCTATAAAACGGTTTCATTTCCGCTCCACTTGCGGGACCATTTTTGACTCTGATTAATATTGTTGAACATGCTTTGCGGCTATGTGGAGGAGTATGAGCGCCTTCAGCTCCATGGCATTGCATGTATCAGCATGGCCGAGGCCAGATTGCAGACTGTTCGAGCTGACCCGACTTAATCGCGTTTCCCTCCATAAATTGTATAGTGAGCTGCGGCCATGGTTAGCCCGCACCACAAGGAAGGAGCAAGCAATTTTAGGTATGACCATGATGCTTGGCTGCCTGCAATTTTTGGCGAACAGCCCATTCCAGACGCTGGGTGCCCTCTCCGTGGGGATGTCCCAGCCTACGCTGAGCAGCGCGCTATCCAAGTTTCTGGATGGAATGGCTACCCTGTGTCCCAAATATATTTCCCTTCTGGACGACATGGTAGCCTGGAACAAGCTTAAGTTGGGTTTTTATAATATCGCCGACATGCCCAACGTCATGGGTGCGATTGATTGCACGCACGTTGCATTGGTCCCTCCCGCAGCCGACGAGTACTATAGATATATAGGTAAGTTAATTATGTTCTTTTTTTCTATTGTTTTGCCAAACTTTATTGTAACTATCTATTAATCCCTCCTTCTCAAGTGCTCCTGTGAACCACTTTCCAATGCATACCTTAATCCCTCCTTCTCAAGTGTCCTTGTGAACCACTTTACAATGCATACTTTAATCCCTCCTTCTCAAGTGTCCCTGTGAACCACTTTCCAATGCATACCTTAATCCCTCCTTGTCAAGTGTTCCTTTGAAACAGTTTACAATGCATACCTTCATCAATTATTTTCATGTAGGCCTTATCAAACCATTTTAATGCTGACCTTAATTAGTCATTAGCATGTTAATGTTTCTTTTCTACCACATCCATATAAAATGTGTTTTTTAAACTACTTATGTACTTCGTTAATGTTTTAGGGATTGTAGAACATGTTTTTTTGGGGTGTTAGAAGTTAGTGTTTGAGTTGTTTACCTTGGCTTGCTGTAATTTTTTTAATTTTTGTTTCAGGAACCGCAAGATGGGCCACTCGCTGAATATCCAAGCAGTGGTTGGCCCGGACATGCGATTACTTGCCGGGTATCCAGGCTCATCCCATGATGCTTATATATTGCGGAGCTCCGGATTATTTCGTCGGTTTGAGTCTGGAGAATTATCTGGTGGATGGCTCCTGGGTAAGTTTGCTCAAATTCCATCATTCCCTTTTCACTGTATGGCAATGAATATAGTTGATGACCCATGTCTTAACCTATGGCTGTTTTTTTCCCTTGATGACATGTTAAACAATAATGTTGCTTAGAATGTGTAATTTATGTAAGTATTTTGTTATTCTTTCAGGGGATTCTGGATATCCGCTGATGCCCTGGCTCCTGACGCCCGTTCTTTGCCCTCAGAATGAGGCCCAGGAGTCATATAATCGGGCCCACCGGAAGACCCGGCCGTAGGGGAGAGGCCTTTGGAGTGCTAAAGTCCAGATTCAGATGTTTGGACCATACAGGGGGGGTCATTGCAGTATGACCCAAACAAGGTCATACAACTCAACTTTGCATGCTGCGTGCTGCATAATTTTGCCCTGATGCAGCGTGTCCCTCGTTATGTGCATCTGCCCGCCTCTCCACCCAGGCAGGAGGAAGATGACATCTATGATGGCACCCCTAGTGCCTCTGGCCAATCTGTGCGTGCACATGTTATTTCTTGTTATTTTTCAAATATACAGCACGTCCTGTTTCACTAAATTCTTTACGTCTGGGTTATCCGCCACAAGGTGGCGCAGTGGACTGCAGAAAGACTTGTGGCATCTCCCGGCCCTATAAAAAGCCAGGAACCTCCCACAAATTCCCAGTTTTCCTTCTGCAGTCAGACTGCGAAGATAGAAGATGTCTCTCTCTCTTGCGCAGGTGAGCGAGGCAACCAAGCCTGCGGCCCTGCAAGTCTATTCCCATCCGATTCTGGACTCCCACTGCCTCCCAGCCTCGGCTGACAGATCAGGTGAAGGTAGAAGAGCACTAGGGTCAAGTGCTCCAGGAGCGCTGCTCCAAGCCGCAGATCCTGTACTACAAAGGGTAGCTGGCCATAGGCTTTATGGTGATCCTGATTGGGATGCGGAGTTCATGCACTGCCTTCTGAGGGGGTGAGTTATTTGGGGACTATGTCCTCTTCTTTTTCTTCTAGGGCCCCTCCCTGGCCATGGATACTCGCCGCTGCCTTCTCGTGTCTCCCTCTCTTCTCCCCCTCTCTGACTCCGTTCGGGGTGGGGGGGGGGGGGTGGGTGGCAGTGGTAGTGAGTGGTGTTTTCTGAGGTAATTTGGCGATTTTGGTGTTTTTAGCTTTGTACTACGCTCCGGGGCTGTGGGCGCTATAACCTGACGTCATTTTGCTTTGTCATGGCACCGGCCAGGTCACGTGTGGTGTTTTCTGAGGTAATTTGGCTATTTTGGTGTGTTTTTTGGTGTTTTTAGATGCCGCGCAGCTTTGTACTATGCTTCGCGGCTGTGGGCACTATAACCTGAGGTACTTTTGCTTTGTCATGGTTCCGGCCAGGTCACGTGTGGTGTTTTCTTAGGTAATTTGGCTATTTTGGTGTGTTTTTTGGTGTTTTTAGCTGATGCGCAGCTTCGTACTACGCTCCGCGGCTGTGGGCGCTATAACCTGAGGTAATTTTGCTTTGTCATGACTCCGGCCGGGTCACGTGAGCACCGTTTTCGTGCTCTTCGAGGGGGGCGGGGCCTGTTGATGCTGTGGATCGCGCAGTTCCCCTGCGGCCCGCCCCTTGAGGTACCTCAGCCAGTGCCATTTTGTACA
Organism: Gastrophryne carolinensis; assembly: GCA_027917425.1. Lineage (NCBI taxonomy): Eukaryota > Metazoa > Chordata > Amphibia > Anura > Microhylidae > Gastrophryne > Gastrophryne carolinensis. The sequence continues at coordinate 345,954 of JAQIHN010000999.1, read as the reverse complement.
ACCTGCGTGTTTGGTTTTCTTCATTCCCGGCTGCAACGCTGCTTTCCCTGGTGTATCGCTTTACCTAGCGGCCTGTGCCTGAGTGACCCCGCGGTGTCTTTGGTCCGTGAGTCCCCCTTTGGGGGGGGGGGGTTTATTGACCCTGGGATTTTCATGTGCTGCGGGATGCTCATGTGTATTTTTACTTATGTCTTTCAGACGGGATACCATTGGTTTGCGGTTCTCTTGGCTTACTCCTTCCTCCCCCTCATTCCCCCCTTTACTGACTTCTGGGGGCATCCCATGGGAGGGCATCCCGGATGGCTTCTGTCTTAAGCCTTTACCCACTACTTGTCTATTGCACCTGTGTTAATCACCATATGGAGGCTTCAGGGGATAGCATGCTTGGGGGCCCTGCGGGGCAAGCCTGGCTATGTTCCATGTGTGGGTTATCCCCTGTGAGTAACAGTGTCATGGTGTGCGAATGCCGTGTGCTGACAGTGTCATTGCGCTACAAGCTGGTTTGCCTGCTTCGCTTCCTAGCTCTGCGCCTCCCTCTGCTTCCCCTACTCCCCCACTCCTGCAACTAGGCCCCTGTGAGGGCACTGTTAGCAGGGAGTCTCATTCTGATTTGGCTCTGCGGGTGGCTAACATTGAGAGGCAGCTTGCCAGGCCTGTTCCTAGGAAGGCCTCTGTCAAGAAGCGGCACCTGGATCCCAGGCCTTCCCCCCTTGCTAAGGTGTATGTGGGGATTGATGAATTTGGTGGCTGTCACCCCCTTGAGATCGGGGGACTTTCCCAGGATTCTGACTCCTGTGGGAACCAGCAGGAGGGTTGCGATAGTGACCCTGGGTCGGTGTCCGGAGAGGATTTATGGTACCCCGAGGACACTGATAATCTGCTGTCACATATATTCTAAGCATACAGCACGTCCTGCTCCAGTAGTAGTAATAACATGTGGGTAATCCTCCGCCTCCGGCGCCGTGCACTGCAGACATGTAGAAAACAAGCTCCTCCCGGCCCTTCATATACCGAGGGACCTCCCACAAATCCCCAGATTTCTCTGCAGTGCTGGAACTGCGAAGACATGAAGTATCACGCTCTCGCAGGCGAGCGGGGCTTGACAGCCCGAGGCCCTGCGGGACTATTTCCACCCGTCCTCATTGTGAATTAATGCCTCCCAGCCTGGGCTGCGTTGGTCGGGTGAAGGTAGGCAGCACCTAGTGTGCTTACGGAGCTAGTCTGCACCGCAATCCCCCTCCATAGGGTAGGCGGTTAAGGCGAATGGTGAGCCTTCAGTGGATGCCCCTCCCGCACTAGTGCCCCCATGCCCCATCTAACGGTGAACCCTCTGTTCGGGTCACCTTCCTTCCCAGATTCCCCCGTTAGTGGGGGGAAAAAGTGTGGGGGGGGGGGGGCTGTGTGTTTGATGGCCTACTCCTTGCCGTCTACACTATAGACGCTTTACCGCTACCGGGTGTCAGAGCGCGTTTCACTTGCTTATTTTTAAACTGATCGCTGCGTTTTACTGTGCTCTAGGCGCATACAGCAGCACTGTTTGGGGAAACGACAGCGTTTTTCAAATCTCCTTACTCACTTCGTCAGTCTTCTTCTCTGAAGTGATGCTGACGTATCTACATTCTCTACTGATTGGCTGCGCCCCTTCTAGCTTCGCGCTCTCCGGAGGGGAGGCGTGGTTCGGTCTGGCGCGCTCCGCGTCATCACCCGCTCTGGCCCGCCCTTCGAGGTTCGCTGGGCGCCATTTCCTTCTCGCATGGGCATGGTGAAGACGGTCCTCCCCTCGCAGACTGTAAGTGCCCTCATGGGCGATCCTTTTCCTAGCTTGTTTCCTCATGCTCGGCTCTGACATTCCTGTTCCCCTTGTGTCTTTCAGACAGCGGTCATCGGTGGCGCCCGGTCCAGACCATTTTCAGATATTACTCCCACTTCCCAGCGGGTTATAGGGGCATCCAGGGTTGCTTAAAGCGTCAATCCCTACTGGCATATTGAATTAATAATCACCATATGGAGGCATCCCAGGACATCGCGAACGGGGTCCCCCTGGGACAAGCCCGTCTGTGTGCAGCTTGTGGGGTTTCACCTAGCAGCGGTGACAATTCACGGGTCTGCGTACCTTGTGCTCAACAGGCGCTAGCTGGTCTCCCCACCTCTTCTGGGCCCGCACCTCGCCTTATTTCCTCTACTCCCCCAAGCTTGAGAATAACCCCAAATACTAGTGGGGATTCTCACGCTGATTTGGCCTCTAGATTGGCCAGTGTGGAAAGCTTTATTGCTGGCTCCTTGGCGCGCAAGGCTACTGCCAAGAAGCGTCATTTGAACCCTGAAGCTACTATTCTCCCTGTAGAATCTGATGATTTACTGTTTTCCTATGCCCAGTCCCCATCAGAGGAAGGGGAACTGCTATCTGACTCAGGATCCTACGAGGCTGAGTCCAGGAGTCAGGAGGAGTCTGGTTCTGATCTTTGGTCCCAGGACGACATTGACAGACTGCTGTCTCAGATCTTTGAATTGTTATCCCTCTCTCCCCCCCCCCTCGGCACCTCGGCAAAGGGGCGATCTGTTTCATACCGCTAGGGTGCGGTTGGAGTTTCCCGAACAAACTCACTTTAATAACCTAGTGCTGAAAGAATGGGAACATCCCAGTAAACTCCAGGGGATTCCTAAGGCTGTGGATAAGAAGTATCCATTTCCTGCCGATCTGGTTAAGTGTTGGACATCGCCGCCCGAGGTCAATGCCCCGATTCTGAGTCTGTCCAACACCTCTATTATGCACTCCCCTGACACTACTACGCTGCGGGATTTAGAGGATCGGCGAGTTGATCAATTGGCATGTCATGCCTTTGCATTTGGGGGAGCGTCGCTCCGCCCGGTGTGCGCCTTAGCCATCATGGCGGTGGCGCTCAGGACGGTGGTTAAAACTGCCCTGGAAGGGGCGGATGACCTGCCCTCGGAGGCCGCCAACGCTCTGGCCACCTGTGAGACCTTTGTGAATTATATACTATCTGCATCGGACGATGCTATTAAGCTGAGCGCTAGATCTTCAGCTCTGGTGGTGGCCATACGCCGCGCGATCTGGTTACGCCAGTGGGCTGCTGACAACGTCGCCAAGAAGGCCCTTACGGGGCTTCCGTTTAAAGGACTGCGCCTGTTTGGAGAAAGATTAGATATCTTTGCCAAGGGTGGCAAGCTGCCCCAGCGCAAGCGTCAGATTCGGCCCTTTCGTGGTCCAGGCTCCCATTCTACCCCCTACCGTGGGACCAAGCAAGGTAGAGGGGTGTCCTTCTCTGGGTCGCGCTCAGAACCCTGGAACAAGAACAGAGGACGCTGTCCCAGCTCCTCCTGGGGGCCCAAGCCCAAAGTCCCCCCCAAGACCCCCCAAGCATGAAGGGGCGCCCTCACCCGTCAGGGTGGGGGGACGTCTACAGCACTTCGAGCATGTCTGGAGATGCCTCGTCCCAGACCGGTGGATTCAGGAGGTAGTCTCCTCCGGTTACAAGATAGAATTTGCTGTGCTGCCTCCTACCAGGTTCGTTGGGTCTCGGATCCCACAGGATCCTGCCTCAGCTCGGGTCTTGGTGCTGGCTGTGCAGGACCTTCTGGAGCTCGGGGTCATCTGCGAGGTCCCCTTAAGAGACAGGGGCATGGGGTTTTATTCCAACCTGTTCATGGTGCCCAAAAAGGACGGGTCAGTCAGACCCATTCTGGATTTGAAAATCCTAAACAAGTTTGTCAGAAGCAGGCATTTTCGTATGGAAACTCTGCGCTCGGTCGTTGCCTCGCTGCGTCCAGGGGACTTCATGACATCTGTGGACATCAAGGACGCTTACCTGCACGTGCTGGTGTTCTCAGGGCACCAAAGGTTCCTCAGATTTGCACTGTTGGATCAGCACTATCAGTTTGTGGCCCTCCCATTCGGCCTTACGTCGGCCCCCAGGGTCTTCACCAAGGTGCTGGCAGGGGTGATGTCTCTCTTAAGACTAAAGGGCATACGCGTGTTGCCCTACCTGGACGATATTCTCATCACCTCTCAGTCTCTGCGGCAGGCAGAGCTGGACACTCGGTTGGTGGTGTCCACCCTGGAGTCCTTCGGCTGGGTGATCAATTACCCAAAGTCCTCTCTGTTCCCCTCCTCAGTGACCCCGTTTCTGGGGATGATTCTGGACTCGGTTCAATCAAGGATATTCCTGCCTCCGCAGAAGGTGGAAGCTCTAATAACCCAGGCGAGATCCTTGCTCGCGAACCCTCATCCCTCCATCCGGCAGGGAATGCAGTTGGTGGGCTCGATGGTGGCAAGCTTCGAGGCGGTGCCCTTTGCCAGTTCCATCTGAGAACCCTACAGCTTCACCTTCTGTCAGTATGGAACAAAGACCCAGCATCTCTGGACGTCAGCTGGGTGATTCCCCCCTCGGTCAGACAATCCCTTGCGTGGTGGTTGGACCACAGGAATTTGACAAGGGGCAGATCCTTCCTGGCTCCCTCCTGGGAGACGGTCACAACGGATGCCAGTCTTTCGGGCTGGGGTGGATTCTGGAAGTCCCTGCGCTTCCAGGGGAGGTGGGGCCCTCAGGAGGCCCATCTTCCTATCAATGTCCTGGAACTCAGGGCGGTCCGATTGGTGCTGGAACGATTGATCCAGCACCTGAAGGGTCTGGCGGTTCAGGTACGCTCAGACAACAGGACGGCTGTAGCCTACATCAATCATCAGGGAGGAACCCGGAGCAAGGGTGCTCTCCAGGAGGTGTCTCTGATTCTAACTTGGGCAGAGACCAATGTACAATGCATATCGGCTGTCTACATTCCGGGGACGGAGAACCTGCTAGCAGATGCTCTGAGCAGGGGGTCGTCCCGTCAGGGGGAATGGTTCCTCAGCGATAGGGTATTTCAGTCACTGTGTCACCGTTGGGGTGTGCCGAACGTGGATCTCTTTGCATCACGTCACAATCACAAGCTGCCGAGCTTTGTATCCCTGTCTCAGGATCCTCTGGCTCTGGCCACGGATGCCCTGTCAATGTCTTGGAAGGAGTTTCAGCTCCTGTATGTGTTTCCACCAATTCCCCTTCTGGGCAGAGTGCTGCGCAAGATCGCTCTGGAAGGGGTACCCGCGATTCTGGTGGCCCCAAGGTGGTCAAGAAGAGTGTGGTTCGCAGACGTGGTTCAAATGGCAGTAGATCAGTACGATCTGCCAAGGTTGCCAGACCTTCTGACTCAAGGGTCTCTACGCCATCCCAATTTACTAACGCTGGCTTTGACAGCTTGGCTATTGAAACCTCCATCTTGATGGAAAAGGGTTTGTCTGCGTCTGTTGTGGCTACTATGGTGCAAGCCAGGAAGAAGACTTCTGCTGCCATCTATTATAGAGTATGGCGTGCTTACATTGACTGGTGTGAATCCAGGTCTCTTCCCTGCCGGGAATTCTTAGTATCCAGGGTGCTGGAGTTCTTACAACACGGTCTAGACTTAGGTCTTAAGCTTAGCACCTTGAAGGGCCAGGTTTCAGCCCTGTCTATCTTCTTTCAGAAGACCTTTGCCCATCACTCTCTTATCAAGACCTTCTTTCAGGGGGTCACTCACGTGCGCCCTCCTCGGAAACCTATGGTTCCTGTTTCCTGCAGGGGGCTCCCTTTGAGCCTATCTATGAGGCCGCTCTAGCTGTGCTCACGCTCAAGGTTGTCTTCCTGGTAGCCATCACTTCGGTCAGACGTGTGTCTGAGTTGGCTGCTTTGTCTATTCAGCCTCCCTACTTTGAGAGACACCGGGATAAGGTGGTGTTTCGCTTCAAGCCAGACTTCCTGCCTAAGGTTGTGTCTGCATTTCATTTGAATTAAGATATTGTACTTCCTTTTATTTTATTGTACTACCCTTCTTTATGGACACTGCTGTTGGATGTCCCACATGTTATTACTACTAGTGGAGCAGGACGTGCTGTATGCTTAGAATAATACAACTCTGTGAGGTACCCACCTGTAGAGTTGGTATTATACGCATACAGCACGTCCTGCTCCACCCCACCCTGTTTCACCTTGTTCTGGATCCCCTGTTGGTGGTTGTTATCTTTGATATTTTTGCCAGTTTTGGATGGTTGTTTTCTCCTGGCCTCTATTCCTCACTGAAGGGCCGGGAGGAGCTTGTTTTCTACATGTCTGCAGTGCACGGCGCCGGAGGCGGAGGATTACCCACATGTTATTACTACTACTGGAGCAGGACGTGCTGTATGCGTATAATACCAACTCTACAGGTGAGTACCTCACAGAGTTGTATTTTTTGATATATTGCACATTGCTGCCCCTGAGGTGGCTAAGAGAAGGCAGGGGGAGCTCTTTCGCCTTGGTAAACAGCGTCCAGAGTTCCCTGAGCAGGAACATTTTACCATTTTGGTACTTAAAGAATGGGAACGTCCTAGCAGACTGCCTGCTGTGCCCAAGGGTTGGATAAGAGGTATCCTTTTCCTGCTGAAGGCTTGTTCAATATTTCGGTCATGCCTTTCCCTAACACTACCTCTCTGAGGGATGGTGAGGACCGGTGCATGGATCAATTGGCCTGCCATGCTTTTACCTGTGTGGGGGCTGGATTGCGTCCGACCTGTGCCACTGCCATTACTGCTGTTGCCCTCAAGAGGCTGCTCAAGCGTCTCCTTGATGGTGCTACAGCTGGAAGCGGGGGGGGGGGGGGGGGGCGGGGACTATAGTACTCTCTTACTTTGTTCTGATTCAGAGGCCATTTCGGGGGTCCTCCATCCTCCTCCCTTCCTTTCGGCTCCCAGAGGAGGTTGTGGCTCCCTCTTCTCTAGTGACCGCAGAGATTCTTGGGGCCATGGCAGATCCCGTGGTCGTCCCGGTCTCTTCTGGATACCAAGCCCAAACCCTCTCACAAGCCCCCTCAGGCATGAAGGGGCGCCCTCACCCATCCGGGTGGGGGACGGTTTCGGCTCTTTGCTCACGTCTGGAGGCTTCACGTCTCAGACCGGTGGATAAAGGAGGCATTGTCCTCCGGTTACAAGATCTGAAGGGACTTAACAAATTGTCAGATTCAAGCATTTTTGTATGGAGACGCTACGCTCTGCTGTCAGTACCCTTCGCCCGGGCTACTTCATGACCACTGTGGACATCAAGGATGCTTATCTTCATGTGCCTATCTTTTCAGGTCATCAGAGATTTCTAAGGTTCGCGCTGGAGGATCAGCATTACCAGTCTGCGGCTCTGCCCTTCGGTATCACCTCGGCACCTCGGGTGTTCGCCCAGATACTGGCGGGAGTGATGGCTCTGCTACGGATCCAGGGCATCCGCATCATTCCTTACCTGAAAGACATCCTGATTGTGGCCCAGTCCTTTCTTCGGGCCGAGCAGGACACTCAGATGGTGACCTCCACTCTGGAGTCCTTCGGCTGGGTGATCAACTATCCCAAGTCTTCTCTGTCCCCGTCCTTGGTGAGGTCCTTTCTGGGCATGACTCTGGATACCTCTCAGGTCGGGGTGTTCCTTCCTCAGCAGAAGGTGGAGGATCTTCAGATGCAGGCTCGGGCTCTGCTATCATGCCTCATCCCTCCATCCGTCAGGGGATGCAGTTGGTGGGCTTGATGGTGCCCTGCTTCGAGGCAGTCCCCTTTGTTCGGTTTCACATGAGACATCTTTAGTTACTCCTCTTGTCAGTTTGAGATCGGGACCCTGTGTCCTTGGATCAAGAGTTTCCTTTGTCCGCCCTGGCCAGACAGTCCCTCTCGTCGTGGCTGGACTCAAGGAACCTTCTAGGGGGCACCTTCCTGCCCCCGTGCTGGGAGAAGGTCACCACAGATGCCGGTCTGACCAGTTGGGGAGGCTTCTGGAAGTCCCTGAGGTTCCAGGGTCGGTGGAGCCCACAAGAGGCCCATGCTTCCATCAAAATCCTGGAACTGAGGGCGATCAGATTGGTTCTTTCTTGCCTGACCACTCACCTTCGGGGTCGGGCTGTTCAGATCCGCTCAGTCAACCAGACGGCGGTTGCCTACATCAGTGGTTCCCAACCCTGTCCTCAAGGCACACCAACATGTCATGTTTTTTGGATCTCCAAATAGCCAGCTCTATTGCTCTGCAGCTGCACTAATTACTCCACCTGTGCATCTTTGTGGAGATCTGCAAAACCTGGCCTGTTGGTGTGCCTTGAGGACAGGGTTGGGAACCAATGGCCTACATCATTCATCAGGGAGGAACTCGGAGCAAGCGAGCCTTCAAGGAAGTGTCCCTGATCCTGTCTTGGGCGGAACAGCATGTTCCCGGCATCTCAGCGGTCTACATTCCGGGGGTGGAGAACCAGGAGGCGGACTCCCTGAGCAGGTGGAAGTCTTGTATGGGGGAATGGTCCCTCAACAACCGGGTGTTCTCTCCCTGTGTCATCGCTGGGGGCAGCCGGACGTGGACCTGTCTGCTTTTTGTCACAATCACGAACTTCCCAGATTTGTCTCTCTGTCTCAGGTTCCTCTGGCCTTCGCCACGGATGCATTGGCTATTACTTGGAAGAAGTTTCGGCTTCTCTATGTGTTCCTCTGTTTCCTCTCCTGGGCAGGGTCATGCGCAAGATAGTCCAGGAGCAGGTACCTTCCATCCTGGTGGCCCCTTGTTGGCCAAGAAGGGTTTGGTTCACAGACGTCGTGCAGTTGGCAGTAGACCGGTACGTCTTGCCCAAGGATCCAGATCTCCTCACTCAGGGGCAGCTACGCCACCCCAATTTACAAACGCTGGCTTTAATGGCTTGGCTGCTGAAACCTCCATCTTGATGGAAAAGGGGTTACTTGCTTCTGTTGTTGATACCATGATTAGGACTAGTAAGAAGTCCTCGTCTTTTATCTATTACAGGGTCTGGCATGCTTACATTGCCTGGTGTGAGTCCATGTCCCTTCCCTGTAGGGTGTTTTCTTTTCCCAGAATTCTGGAATTCTTGTAACATGGTTTGGATTTGGGCCTTCAACTTAGTACCCTCAAAGGCCATGTTTTTTTTTCCAGCCAATCACCGGCTGGTTAAAACTTTTTTCCAGGGTGTTTCTCATGTGCGTCCACCCCGTAAGCCTTTGCTACCAGTCTGGGATCTGAATCTGGTGTTGTCTGCTATGCAGGGGGCCTCCCTTTGAGCCTATTCGTAAGGCCGCCTTGCGCATTTTGATTCTTAAGGTAGCCTTTTTGGTGGCTATCACTTCTGTAAGGTGAGTTTCTGAGCTAGCGGCGCTTTCCTTCAATTTCTTTCCTTATTTTGAGCGGCATTAGGATAAGGTGGTGTTTCGGCTTAAGCCAGATTTCTTGCCTAAGGTTGTGTCTACCTTTCATCTCAATCAGGACATTAGGGTCGATTCAAAGAAACATGTAACAGCTTGGATTTGGGTGCCGATCATCCTATTTTTCATGTCCGCTCGTGCGTTCGTAGGAACTTGCGAGTGATTCTATAAGCAAATACGTTTCTATCCTAAAATATACGTCCGTTCGTATGTTATCTCCCGAACTTGCCTCAGTCAGTTGTCAATCGTAAAAAACACGTTGATGTGATCACTTGTTGCGGCGGCAGCCTGTTTTTTCGTCCGCTTCCATCGTCCACCTCTTCCAATTACTTGCGTTTTCCTCTGGTTTTCAATGGTTTTGGGCCTCTTATATTCGTTCGTTCGTATGTATCTAGGGTCTTGCGCATGCGCGATCCAAGCTACACTCTACAAACCAATATGTGTGCACTATCTGACACTACCAATCTCACCACTACTGCCTCGCGCCAGGCTAACACTTACCTTTAGGAACCATAAAACTTACCCAAACCCCTTAGCGCTTGCATCCTTCTTCATTTGGACGACCCTAAAACTTACCCAAACCCCTTAGCGCTTGCATCCTTCTTCATTTCTCGGACCCTAAAACTTACCCAAACCCCTTAGCGCTTGCATCCTTCTTCATTTGGACGACCCTAAAACTTACCCAAACCCCTTAGCGCTTGCATCCTTCTTCATTTGGACGACCCTAAAACTTACCCAAACCCCTTAGCGCTTGCATCCTTCTTCATTTGGACGACCCTAAAACTTACCCAAACCCCTTAGCGCTTGCATCCTTCTTCATTTCTCGGACCCTAAAACTTACCCAAACCCCTTAGCGCTTGCATCCTTCTTCATTTGGACGACCCTAAAACTTACCCAAACCCCTTAGCACTTGCATCCTTCTTCATTTGGACGACCCTAAAACTTACCCAAACCCCTTAGCGCTTGCATCCTTCTTCATTTCTCGGACCCTAAAACTTACCCAAACCCCTTAGCGCTTGCATCCTTCTTCATTTGGACGACCCTAAAACTTACCCAAACCCCTTAGCGCTTGCATCCTTCTTCATTTGGACGACCCTAAAACTTACCCAAACCCCTTAGCGCTTGCATCCTTCTTCATTTGGACGACCCTAAAACTTACCCAAACCCCTTAGCGCTTGCATCCTTCTTCATTTCTCGGACCCTAAAACTTACCCAAACCCCTTAGCGCTTGCATCCTTCTTCATTTCTCGGACCCTAAAACTTACCCAAACCCCTTAGCGCTTGCATCCTTCTTCATTTGGACGACCCTAAAACTTACCCAAACCCCTTAGCGCTGGCATCCTTCTTCATTTCTCGGACCCTAAAACTTACCCAAACCCCTTAGCGCTTGCATCTTTCTTCATTTGGACGACCCTAAAACTTACCCAAACCCCTTAGCGCTTGCATCCTTCTTCATTTGGACGACCCTAAAACTTACCCAAACCCCTTAGCGCTTGCATCCTTCTTCATTTCTCGGACCCTAAAACTTACCCAAACCCCTTAGCGCTTGCATCCTTCTTCATTTGGACGACCCTAAAACTTACCCAAACCCCTTAGCGCTTGCATCCTTCTTCATTTCTCGGACCCTAAAACTTACCCAAACCCCTTAGCGCTTGCATCCTTCTTCATTTGGACGACCCTAAAACTTACCCAAACCCCTTAGCGCTTGCATCCTTCTTCATTTCTCGGACCCTAAAACTTACCCAAACCCCTTAGCGCTTGCATCCTTCTTCATTTGGACGACCCTAAAACTTACCCAAACCCCTTAGCACTTGCATCCTTCTTCATTTGGACGACCCTAAAACTTACCCAAACCCCTTAGCGCTTGCATCCTTCTTCATTTGGACGACCCTAAAACTTACCCAAACCCCTTAGCGCTTGCATCCTTCTTCATTTGGACGACCCTAAAACTTACCCAAACCACATAATGTACATATGTCTATATGTTTCTAAGCATGTATTTTCGTGTTTGTGTAAATGTCTTTTTGGGCGCATATTAGAAATGACACATTTATAAAGGCTTAAAATATTATTTATTCAAAATATTTTTTTTTTGGGTGCTTTGGTTTTTTTTAAAACATTTTAAAATGTTAAAATTGTTTTTTTTTTTTAAAAAAATATAAAATTATGTACAATAAAAGGTACTTTAAAACTATTTTACAAAATTAGCCAGGACCAAGGGCACTAATCCTCCTCCTCTTCTTCTTCTGTTGGCCCCAACGTCGCCTGTATGGCCAGCAGCTCGGCCACCAACTCCTTGATTCTTTTTTTTTTCCCTCCAAGGTTTTTGGGATCATCCCTGTAACCAATAGAGAAATAAACATAAATAGGAGTACCAGACCGGTTTGTATGCTGGGAATAGATTTTGGGTTAATCAAATACATGTAAATGCATGACATATGTCATTCTTCTAAGGGATAAAGTAAATGCATTTCCCACTGGTAAGTATTGAAACTCCTTAAACCGGACCTTCAACATTATTTAATGAAAATCAATAACTATTCCCAAATGATTCTGCACCAGATAAAAGTACATTTTTGTGCATTTTTAATTACTGCGCCGCCATCTGGACTCAGAAGCATAACAGTTAATGAGGAGAGGAGAGTGGGATAAAGTACAGGGGAGTAGGTTACAGTTGTGCTTTGGTAATACAGAGTATAGCTGGGTTCAGGGAAAGGTCAGCAGTCCCACAATGCATGGCAGCACCTTACTTTTTAAAATCTGTATGCCATGCTGCCTGTAAATATTGAGCATTCCATATGCCGCCATCTTGGATGTTTAAAGGCTCCTAACATGCAGTAGATGCCGGTAGCCTGTTTTGGAATGTTCGCAATCTGTATGTACAGTGTGTGGGATAATTATTAGCTAGGCTCTTAATACGAGTTAGGGTCCGCTTTAAGCTAACGAAGTGCCCACATGAAAGTGTTAACTATACATTGGCTACGCCTTTAGTTATGTGTGTGTTATTCGCTAAAAACACATAAATATGAATAATGGCATGGCTACTTACTTTGTTGGTGGCCGACAGATGGCTGGTTGGGGCCAACAGGATGCCCTTGGTCCTGGCTATGCTGTGAAGAAGTCCCTGGAGAAACATGTGACATTTGGTTAGTAGTTGTATAGAGTCACTATTCCCAACATATCTGGCTCCCAGTCTGGCTGACATCACTCACCTTCGCCAGGATCAACTTCCAGCATCTCTGCTGCCTCCTCCTCCACTATCTCACCCGCTCCCGAAGATTCTACAAATACATAATAAAGGAGCACTTAGTTTTTGGCCTGCCATGTATATGTTTGTGCATATACATGAAGAGTGACATACCAGAGCCTTCCCCATGCCTGGCCGGGCATGACTCCACGCCCACGCGGTTGGGCCCCTCCTCTGTGGTAAGGTCCAGGGGCTGGTCTGAGGAGGCCACAGAGGAGGGGTAGGTCCGTCGCCCGGGAGATCCACCACCTTCACTCACAGATGCAGAATCATGCAGCACTGGTCGGCCTGTGCGCCTCCGGGTGCGGCGAATTCTGAAATCCATTTCCAACACTAACAAAGAAAAGTCATTATAAATAAAGGCATAACTTATACATTTGGAACATATACCATGCAATTGCTTTGTACTTACTTGGGAAATGGATTCCAAAAAACCTCCGCACCCGGGGCATGTGCAGACGTTTCAGGTCCGACCAATGCTGCATTATCTGGGTGTGAGTGAAGGTGGTGCTGGTCACACGGTGGATTTCCGCGATTATCTCCCGGGCGATGTCCCTTTTTTCACACACATTGGGCGCGAAGTCATACCGGCGCTGAAGCATGATCTGAAAAACATAATGGACACAGAGCTTTTACTTTTACACACAGAGCCATATGTGTTGCATCACAAGTAGCGAATGTCATGTCATTAACACACACATTTAGAGTGCCAGCCATTTTTGGGGAGTGCCTTAAAGCGGACGTTCACTCTGATTCAGAGTCTGGTCTTATGTTATATGTTTCACACACCATGTACATACAGATAGCCAACATTACAAATCAGGCCACCTGCCTGGCATGTTATGATGGTTTGAACCTACAAGATGTCGGCTTATGTAAAATGCCTTCTTTGCAGGCAGCCTGCAAACAGGAAGTTCATGCAAACTGTAAGTGTGTGTGCTGCTCGGCATTCTTGGACTGATGACCTTCCCATGACCACAGCTCTGCTGTGTCTGAACAAAGCACAGCTTTAACCCACCCCCCTGTACCTTATCCCACTCACCTCTCCTCAGTAAGTGTGATGCTTCTGAGTACAGATGGCTGCGCGCATCTCTTAAATTCTTGAGCAGAGTTTCAGGCCAGTGGAGCCAAGACTAATAAGTTATTGCCTTCAAATGGACCATTTGGAAATGTCATAGGCTGTGTACTGGTTTTTTAGGTTTTATTGCTTTTTAGTCAATCAGGCTGAAGGCCCGGTTTCTGTCTTTTTTCCCGCGTGTGTTGCTTGCCGTTGTGTTTTGATGTCTTAGGCAAACAGTGGTCCTCAAACATCCGCATCAAGGTCCGAGACAGGCCAGGTTTGACAGCTAGCCACGCTACTCCACAGGTTAATTAACTGTTGCTAAGCCAGAGCAATTGCCCGAATTAGGACATCAGCATAGAGAGGTGAAAACGTGGCCTGGCTCGGCCCTTGAGGATGAAGTGTGAGGAGTCTGTTCTAAAACATTAAGATCCCCAAAACTAGTTCCAACCGCATCATTTACATTTAGTACATCAGTCAGTATTAGCTTAAAAGGCAGAGCAAGGCACTTACCAGCATGAGGATCTCTTCCTGTTGACGGGTGAAGATAGTGGGCGCCATCTTTATGCTTCTTCAAGGCAGCAGATAAGTGAAACCCCAGCGGTTTCCTGGTTCCGCACGAACGTACGTCCGTACGAGCGCGTAGTCGTGCGCATAGGCGTCAGACGCTGGGCGCATGATTTAAAGGTCCCTGCACCCAAAGCTCATTCTCTTTGAGCTTTTGGACAAAATGGCACCAAAAAAGGCAGCAGCTAAACGCGCCCAGCAAAGCCAGACCTCTGAGGGCCCAACCACCAGGTCCCAGCAACGACCGAAGAAGCTAAGGGCCCAGAAGGCCCAGAAGGCAAGTACCACCTCGGCCCCACCAAGGGACACTGGACCCTCCCTTTCCCAAAAAAGGGCCCCAAAGGCACGTGCCCCTGCGGCCAAAAAACAGGCCACAGCAGCCACCACCACCTCTGCCCCCAGAAGAGGCCGCCCAAGGGAGCCCACACCACCCATGCTTTCAAGCCGGGCACTTAGCCAACCCAGGCCCCGCAGCAGGCCCAGAAGCACATCCAGGCCCCACAGCAGGGCCCGAAGCCCATCCAGCCCGCACAGAAGGGCCCAAAGACCATCCAGGCCCCACAGCAGGGCCCGAAGCCCATCCAGCCCGCACAGAAGGGCCCAAAGACCATCCAGGCCCCACAGCAGTGCCCGAAGCACATCCAGCCCGCACAGAAGGGCCCGAAGCCCATCCAGCCCGCGCAGAAGGGCCCGAAGCCCATCCAGCCCGCACAGCAGGGCCCAAAGACCATCCAGCCCGCACAGCAGGGCCCAAAGACCATCCAGCCCGCACAGAAGGGCCCAAAGACCATCCAGGCCCCACAGCAGTGCCCGAAGCACATCCAGCCCGCACAGAAGGGCCCGAAGCCCATCCAGCCCGCGCAGAAGGGCCCGAAGCCCATCCAGCCCGCGCAGAAGGGCCCAAAGACCATCCAGCCCGCACAGCAGGGCCCAAAGACCATCCAGCCCGCACAGAAGGGCCCAAAGACCATCCAGGCCCCACAGCAGTGCCCGAAGCACATCCAGCCCGCACAGAAGGGCCCGAAGCCCATCCAGCCCGCGCAGAAAGGCCCGAAGCCCATCCAGCCCGCGCAGAAAGGCCCGAAGCCCATCCAGCCCGCGCAGAAAGGCCCGAAGCCCATCCAGCCCGCGCAGAAAGGCCCGAAGCCCATCCAGCCCGCGCAGAAGGGCCCGAAGCCCATCCAGGCCGCGCAAAGGGGCCCGAAGCCCATCCAGCCCGCGCAGAAGGGCACGAAGCCCATCCAGCCCGCGCAGAGGGGCCCGAAGCCCATCCAGCCCGCGCAGAAGGGCCCGAAGCCCCCGACCTGGCACCAGCCGGGAACATAGCCCCCGACCTGGCACCAGCCGGGAACATAGCCCCCGACCTGGCACCAGCCGGGAACAGAGCCCCCCAAGAGGCCAAAGAATGCCCACCCGGACCACATCTACACCTGGAAGTTCGGTGGCCAGCCACGCAAGAACACCCAGTCCCTTGGCCAGTCCAGTCCAGTCATTGGGAAGCCAGCAATCCTTCCATTCCCCTACCCAGCCCCAGGCCATAATGTCACCACATGTGTCTGCACACATGGAGGAGCACCCAAGCCAACCATCTGTCCGCACATTGCGGCGCGGACATTTGAGTGGGAGATTCTCCCATGACCAAAATATGGCATTGTGGCCTTACATTATACTATGACGAGCTCTATGGGAGCAAATCAAAACACACCACTAAGCAGCGCAAGATGGAATTGTTTGAAACCATCCTACGACAAGTAAATGCAGCGGGGGAAGAGAGGAAAGATGTTGGACAAATCCAGAAGAAAATTTCGGATCTCAAATATGCTGTACGTCAAAAAGAAATTAAAAGGCATAATTACAGGTAAATAAATGATGTCTCCAAATGTAATGATTAGGATGTACTGTATGCACCTTTTCTGGGTACCAAACTATTTTTTCATTTCAGCATGAAAACTGGAGGTGGCTTTCCAACCAAACTGGAGTTTACACCTGCTGAGGAGATTGTGCTGGGCCTTCTCCATCCTGTGGCGGTCGGTGGCCATGCGGGTCTAAGGGACACAGACTCACCGACCCGTACACAAGGTGAGTACTCTTAATCTGCATGTTTGCCTGTTTGCCAAGAAAATTAAAGTTCACTAGTACCAAGATGACGGTCTGGCCCTATGGTGTGGCTTGCTTGGCCTCGCACTACTGTGCCTGTTTGTGTCCAGTTTTGGTCCCTGTGAATCAGGCATTTTGGAACACAGACATTATGTAAAAGAACAATTAACACTAATTATGTGTGAAGGAAGGAAGTTTATGAAGAAAAGTGATATATTTTGACTCAATCACAAAACACACATCATTAGGGATGTGTTGGCTATTTGTTGTGTGAGTTGTGTTTGAGGTATCAATTTAATTCAACACCCCCAAACATATCTGACCTAGAGCAGCGAGACTCAACTGGCGTGCCGGGGTCCCAATGCGGACCTTGGCACCAGATTCCCAGACCCCTGCCCAGACAGCCCTGCACTCAATTACTTCTGTGTTGACGTGCTCAGAGCTGCCCCCTTGTTCGGCGATGTAGTGGTTGGTCTCCTGGCCAATGTCATGGCTCCATGAAACCTACCATTGCAATATGAAGTACTGCACAGGAAGTGGCATTGCAAGGTACACACTAACTTGGTGCATCATTATCTTTGTCCAATCCTGTCCCGCTGCCCCAGCTCTGCCCCATCTGCCCCTGTCCCACCATCTGCCCCCCCCCCCACATCAGCCCCATCCATTCCTAACAGATTTGCTCCATCCATCCCATCACCATCCATTCCTGTCCTCCCAGCTTTATCCATCCAATCCCTGTCCCCTCAGCTCTGCCCCATCTGCCCCTGTCCCACCATCTGCCCCCCCCCCCCTCATCAGCCCCATCCATTCCTAACAGATTTGCTCCATCCATCCCATCACCATCCATTCCTGTCCTCCCAGCTTTATCCATCCAATCCCTGTCCCCTCAGCTCTGCCCCATCTGCCCCTGTCCCACCATCTGCCCCCCCCCCCCCTCATCAGCCCCATCCATTCCTAACAGATTTGCTCCATCCATCCCATCACCATCCATTCCTGTCCTCCCAGCTTTATCCATCCAATCCCTGTCCCCTCAGCTCTGCCCCATCTGCCCCTGTCCCACCATCTGCCCCCCCCCCCTCATCAGCCCCATCCATTCCTAACAGATTTGCTCCATCCATCCCATCACCATCCATTCCTGTCCTCCCAGCTTTATCCATCCAATCCCTGTCCCCTCAGCTCTGCCCCATCCAGCCCAGCAAGGGCAAGCAGCCTTTATTAGTTTGCACTTGGCAATCTCTAGCCCCTCCCCCAGTGTGCTGATTTATAACTAGACACCCCCTGCGCCAGCCCCATGCCCGGACCTTCACCTCTCACCGGATACCTTTAAATGGACCTTTACAAGAAGTGGTTGAGTACCCCTGACCTAGAGAATGGTAGTCAAACTCTAAATAGTTGCTCTGCAAGTTGTATGCTGACTGGGTACACTTCCTGACTTCAAACTGAGGTCAGTTAGCAGTTTACTCGATCCATTGCACATATGTTAAATTGAGTGTCTTTGAACAATTGGACCCATTGCTGTAGAGTTGCTTAATATTAGAAATAGTGGCTTGTTTTAGTACGTACCCAAACAATGCTTATGTGTGTGTTTACCTTGTTTTGTTTTCTCTTCTTCAGCCCAGCATGACCCCTCAGCAAGTGTAAACTCACCCCCCAGTTTGATTATGCCGACCAGGTCCGTACAGCATAGGAGCCCAGATCCGAGTTTTCCGGTAAGTTGATTTAGTACCCAAAATAATAACAAGTGCTTAAGCATGTGTTAAACTGATGTAATCCTAATTTGGGACGCCAACTTAACCTTTTTTTTTCTATGTCCCTACAGACCCACACACTCATGGAAGAGATCCAGGAAATGGAGGAAGATGATGGATCCCTGCTGGCCACGTCAGATGACCTCCCCCTGGGTCCCAATCTGCAACTGCTCCCTAATGTTTCTCTGGCCAATCCTCAGCAGCAGAGTGAATCTGCATCCATTGTGCATGCACATGGGGAGACTGACACAACAGTCCCCAGTGTTCACTCTGCTGCTGAGGATTTGCCAAGCATGCCTGTTGCTGTTGAGGGGACGACACAACGCGGCAGGGCACGCCCAAGAGCCAGGGTAATTGTGCGGCGGACTCCATTACGCCGCCGCACAATTCCCCAGGGGAGGCACAGTGCCCTGCTTGATTTATGGAACCAAGAGAGGGACTCTTTTGAGGCACAGCTCGTAACTGAGCGGGAGGAAAGGCATGCCGATATGGTGAACCTAACTACCACCTTACAGGGCATCCTCGCGGAGTTTCGCACCCTCAACAGCAACATGGTCACTGCAAGTAATGGCATCCAGTCAGCCATGGCTGAGATGACCAATATGCAGAGAAACATTATGGAGCAGTTGCAAATTCACAATGCAACCATGGCCCAGGTTAGGTCCCATCCCCATGGACCTCCACCTGGGTTTTATGGGCAGCCACCCTATTAATCCATGATTGTGTGGGACATCTTTTCTCTTCTCCCCCACTGTATTTACTTGTCCTTTGAGGTTTCAAACAATCCATTTTGTGTTTCACATGCAGGTTGTGTTTTGTATTTGCTCCCATAGAGCTCCTTAGAGTAATGATTAAGGCCACTAGCCAATGCCATAGGTCTAGGTGCAGTCTAGTTGGCAACTATCATGTGCCAATTATGGCTTTTGACATTTGTTTGGTTTGTGCTCCTCCTGTTTGCAGACATGTTTGTGTGACATTATGGCCATGCCCTAATATCCCTTGCCACAGGCAATATTAATGACTGGACTAGGCTGGCCTTTGGACTGGGTGTCCTTGTTTGGTTGTGCCACTCTCTTCCAGGTGTAGATGTGGTCGATTTAATGTTAATACCTTTTTTTTTGGGAGACCTTGCAGATCAGAAAGGGAATGACTTCTTGGCATTTTTTCATACTTCAAAGTTTATTCTATTGTATATGAGCCCTGGTACTAGTGCAATCAGTGCCAATCGCATAGTCTTCACGTACAAAGTACCTCAGGGTCTCAAGCCATGTTTGTATATAATTATGTATATAGTTTGACTATTTCTGTGTGCCCTACCAGAATTGTGGTTTGGATGACTTTAGTTATTGTACATAAATAAATTGTGACTTCACTTTTTGCATCTTGAAAAACCACAGTTGTCAGGTGTGCATTCATATTTGTTCTTGATTATTGGGGAGACTTCATTGTCTCATGATCTCTGAAAATTGCACCCACTACAAAGTAACTTTAACTATTACAAGTGTGCTTACCAGTTCTCTTTAATCTTATTTTTTTTGGAGCCACAGTTGTATGTGGATTTTTATTTGTTATGCACCACCAATCAAAGTGCAAAAAGTAAAAAAAAACCAAACTTACTATACTTGTTGCATTTTGAGTTGAAACACATTTAACATCACCTTGGGCTAAAGCAGATACATTTTTGGTTAAGAGGTGTAAAAATGCAAAGATCAATCTAAGTAAACACCAGGAAAAACATTAGGCAACAATTAAGGTAAATTGTGTATTTATTTAAGGTAATGCCACATTACGGCCAAACAAATATTTGAAAATAAAGGCAAATACACACACACAGACTGGGAAACAAAAAAAAGGCTTTAACTAAAATGCTGCAAGATCAAATTTGATCGCACTGATTGGCCAGACTCACTGGGTGGGCCAACATAATTGTCACCATCATCTTCTCGGGCTGTAGAGGGCAGAACATCAACATAACGGGGGACACGTTCTTGAATGGCAAAATTATGCAGAACAGCACATGCCATTATGATGTCTATCACTTTGTCAGGAGCATATTGCAGGGCGCCCCCGGTATGGTCCAAACAACGAAAACGTGTCTTCAACAGTCCAAATGACCTCTCCACAACAGCCCTGGTCTTGCGGTGCGCACGATTATAGGCTTCCTGAGAGGCATCCTGGGGCCGCAGCACAGGCGTCATGAGCCAGGGGAGAAGTGGGTAACCGGAATCACCTTAACAAGACAATTAAATAACTAAAATTAACACATTGCAAGACAACAAACACAAACAATTTGCCATATATCAAAATGAGGTAAGCTAAAGGGCCAAAAAAGACACCCAGGGTACATTAGAAAAAACACTATTGGCCCAAATGTAGTACATAACTAAAAATGCAGCTTAAATAAAGTCAAAAATTAAACAACATCTGCACGGACAAGGCTGTTTAGAAATATGTTTTAGATTCTGGCTTCGCAAATGTTACTATTAGGATGCTGCTGAGGGGCCCACACCATTTAGATAAAGAATGCACTGTATGCAGTTTAAGTCCACTTTGGCGTTGCAAGACCAATACTACAAAAGGGCAAAAAAATAGCAGATACTTCGGGACAATCTGCTAGCCAATATATTTTGGGACATGGAAGTTACAGACATCCTAACCAAAGTTATCAAAAAAACAGAAGCACAAAGGGAGCAAAGCGTTTGGTTGAAAACCAAAATACAATCCACAAAAGCCCCCCCCTAAAAATGCTGGTTCGTTTTCCTGACCAGAATTATCAAGCTAAAATAGGCAAACAATACAGATTCCTGGGAAATATCGGTAACCAAAAATAGGACACACTTACCAAGCAGCCATGCACCCGAAAATTCCCCAGACTCAAATCTCCTAAACAATCCAGATCGTCTCAGGATATAGGAGTCGTGCGACGATCCAGGGTAGCCGGCAAGGACACTCAGGAAACGCATGTCCGGCCCCACCACGGCCTGGACATTAAGGGAGTGTCCCATTTTTCGATTCCTTAAGGCAAAAAAAAAAAAAAAGGTTAAGTGATAAGAGCCCCAAAATTTTGGAAAAAACACAGGTCTGCACACAAAATCAAACTACAAATGAGAAGCCTAAATAAAGCATGTACACAAAAGTCCAAAAAAAAATATGCTGCCGCCAAGGAAAATAGGTTACATTACACGTTGGGCCCCATAATAACCCAAACCCAAAATATATACCTATATATATATTCGTCGGATGCCCTAGGTACGAGTGCCACATGTGTGCAGTCAACAGCACCAATGACGTTGGGCATGTCGGACACATTATAAAAACCAAGCTTAATGGCGTTTCTGGCTGCCATATCATCCGGGAAAAAAATATATTTTGGAGTTATGGCAGCCATGCCTTCCAAAAATTTAGAGAGTGCGCGGCTCAGCGTAGGCTGGGACATCCCCACGGAGAGGGCACCCAGCCTCTGGAACGAGCCGTTCGCCAAAAATTGCAGGCAGCCAAGCATCTTGGTCATACCTGAAATTGCATGCCCCTTCCTTGTGGTGCGGGCTAACCATGGCCGCAGCTCACTATATAATTTATGGAGGGAAGCGCGATTAAGCCTGGTCAGCTCAAACAGCTCAACATCATTCATGCTATCGATGTTCATGCGACGACGCAGGGGCAATCTGCTCTCAGACATCCGGATCAAATCGATGCCAAAAAGCATAAGCCCTTGATGTGCCACAAACTCGCTCCTCTCCATCCTACTCCCGAGGCCAAATAGCTGCCGGCAAACATTTCGGGAAGCAGCTCTTTAATGGGCTTCAAAACAATTAGCAATCACCTCTCTGAATTGGTCGCAAGCCCATGTGAAGCACGTAAAAAATAGGATCGGACCTAAAAAATACGATTTGGACGGGAAAAACACATGAACTAACGCAAAATATACGATTGGCGTCCGGAAAGCGTATGTTCATATACGTCTATGCGCGAACGTTCGTGCGAATACGAAATGGCCAAAAAAAAAGGAAAAAATGACAAACACCCACCCAAACTTACGATCCTATTTTTCCCGTACGCTCGTGCGTTCGTATGAACTTGCGAGTGATTCTATAAGCAAATACGTTTCTATCCTAAAATGTACGTCCGTTCGTATGGCAGTTCGCGAATCAGACCTATGTCAGTTTCCATCCTGAATTTTCCGTTTCATTTCTCAGGTTGCAACATTGGTTTTGCCCTTTTTCCCTGGACGTAAATCCTTCTGATCTTGTGGCTGCGCACTACAAACTTACCTCATTAAAGTGCATTCTAAATATTTGGTCTTATTTTTCTTTATTTCATTCATTTTGTAGTAACCAACCATTAATGAATGCATTTGCATAAGTAAATCTTACTTTGTTTAATTTTTAGTTAACTTGCATTTTTTACTTGTGGATTTAATTTTAATATTTTGGCTTCAAATGGTACAACTTAAAATGTTGTGTGTGGTTACCCACACCCTCTACATACAGATTGCTCTCAAATATAAAAAAACACCCAGCAACTTCTGCATGTTATGAGTCTAGAAACAGCCAAGATGGCGGCTCAGGTATTCTCGGGCAGCCTGCAAACAGAAAGGGCCTTGTGACTGTGTTGCTCTGCATTCTTTGATTTCTGACCTTTCCGTGCCCCCAGCTCTGCTGTGTCTGTGCAAAATACAGCAGTAACCCACATCCTGCACTTTATCCCGCTCTCCTCTCCTCAGTAAGTGTGATGCATCTGACCAAAGATGTGCTTAAATAATTAAACAAAGCAAAGGTAAACAACTACACCAATAAATGCAATCTAAAAATATTATTCTAGTACATCAATTTAAAAATAAATAACAAAGGACATAAGTTTCTTTAATTAACGCAAATAAATTGCAAAATAAAGGTTTACATGCAAAGGACTAATTAAGGTCCACATTAAAATGCTTTTATAAGGCATACATGAATCAGGTATGCATTGCCATACAATTTATGGCCTCGGCTCCACATAGCCAAAAAACCTGTTCAAGAACAGCAATCCGACTGCTAAAAGGTGTCGGCAGTGGCTTTCTTTTAAAACGTATTTAGAGGTTTGAAAACTGTTCTCTGAATCACACCTAAACACATTCGATTATCCTAAGTTTTACGTTTTCATCCTAAGTTTTAGGATTTGATCCTAAGTTTTACGTTTTGATCCTAAAATTTAGGAACGAACTTGCGATGATCGTAAGAGCATATACGCATTCGTACGTAGGCTCGTGCGAGTCGGAAATGGCCAAAAAAACAGGAAAAAATGACTAACACCCACCCAAACTTACGATTCTCGATCCGAAATCAATTAACTTTTGCTCTTTGAATCGAGGGGATTGTCTTGCCTTCATTGTGTCCTAATCCTGCTAATTCCAAGGAGCGGACTCTGTATTCTCTGGATGTGGTCAGGGCTCTGAAGTTCTCTTTGGTTGCTACTGAGACTTTTAGGAAGTCTGATGCTCTGTTTGTTCTCACTTCTGGGTCTAGGAAGGGTTTGCCTCCGGCTAAATCCACTATCAGCAAGTGGATCCATCAGGCGGTGGTGCAAGCCTATTCTGCTAAGGGGAAGGAACCTCCCTTCCGCCTTACTGCTCATGCCACTCGTGCTATTGGTGCCTCTTGGGCTTTTCAGCACCAGGCTTCTGTTGAACAAGTTTGTAAGGCCGCTACTTGGTCTTCTGTTCATACTTTTTCCAAGTTTTACAAGGTTGAAGTTAGGGTCTCAGCTGATGCTGCTTTTGGCCGCAAAGTTCTTCAGGCGGCAGTGGCTTAAACTGCCCGCCGTTGTTCTTGGGGATCCCACCCTACTTTACGGACACTGCTTTTGGATGTCCCAGACGTAAAGAATTTAGTGAAACAGGACATGCTGTATACTTGGAAAAATACAATTCTGTGAGTACTCACCTGTAGAATTGATTTTGTAGTATACAGCGCATCCTGTTTCACCCCTCCCTTGTTGTTATTATTCTTGGTCACCTCTGTATGGTTATTTTTTCAAATGTTCATTTTGGGATTTCTTTCATTATTGTTCTCCCGGCTGGGAATTTGTGGGAGGTTCCTGGCTTTTTATAGTGCCGGGAGATGCCACAAGTCTTTCTGAAGTCCACTGCGCCACCTTGTGGCGGATAAGCCAGACGTAAAGAATTTAGTGAAACAGGATGTGCTGTATACTACAAAATCAATTCTACAGGTGAGTACTCACAGAATTGTATTTTTTCTTAACATTTGGTTTGTTTGTTTATGTTTTTGTGTGTTTGTAATATTTGTTGCCTATGTGAAGGCCTTTTTTTAACCAATTTAGTAATGCTTTAATTACTAAACATTTTACTCCTGATTTGAGCGTCATGCAGTTTATTTTCTCATGTTTGAGATTAGAAACCTTCATTATTATCAAAACAACACAAACATTAATGCATTAACTTAGGCAAGAACAGCTAAAGTCAAATGCAATATATTTTCTGGTAATATGTCAATTTTTAGTTGAAGGCCACTCGCAGACTCCATGTACATACATTTTAAAACAGAACTATAAATTGGGGCACACTTCTGGCCACATCCAGGAGTTGTAAGCTAACTGACTCCAGCCCGAAGTTTCCCCGGCCACCAACATCAAGATCCATAGGGAGCACGAATTTCGTCGGCCAGGAATACATAGGGCCAAATACACACCCTCTCCTGCTTCTAATTTTCCCAGCCTATGACAGGCAGACCCCATGCCAGTCCAGTCTAATCTTTGCCATGGGCAAATGTTGATTTTTTCAAGCCAAGAATGTCCCCCAATATTGCCAACAAACAGGATGAGGCAGATAGCATTTCCTTAGGCCCAAGCCTGCTGCGTGGGAGCTTGAGCGGCCGCTTCAGTGAGGCTTAAGCTCAGCCATTGGCTAGTGGGGTATGTGAGCACTCGAATGAGCTATATGGGCGAATTCCAAAACAAACCAGCAAAGCCATAAACCACACAATCTTGGTTGCACTCACCACACAGGTAAATAGAGTTGGGATGTAGAGGAAAGATGTTTAGCAGATCCAGGTCAAATTGAGATTAATATTGATGTTGCCCATAATAAGGTTGTGGTGGGCCTTGGAGGTGGCCCAACACCTGGGCATGTGTGGCATTCCTAATCTGCCATTGCTCCAGCACCTGTCTGTTGCTAGTTCGAAATTCATCTAGCATGGCAGTGAAGTTTGCATTTAAGGTGGCCGTTTGTTCTGCCATCTGGCTGTTGCTTGTCCTAAAATCAGTCAGCATGGTGGTGAATGTAGTATTGAAGTTCTCTAATTGTGCAGTAATCTGCTCTGTTGTTCGTTGAGTCACCTGCCTAAAATAACGGCTGTCATGGCGCCATGCTGACTCCAGGATCGGCACGCGCCTCGCCTGGGAAACTGGTCCACGTTGTTGACTGCGTCTTCCACTTCCCCGGGTTTGAGCAGCTGCAGATGCTGGAGTTCTAGGGTGAGCAACAGTACCAGATGTGCCTGGCAAAACCTCTGCAGCAGAGCTAGCACTGGGGACTGTAGGCTCCGTCTCAGCCTGCTGCCCACGATGGGTTGGCAGCATGCGTCCATCCTGGCCTGCTGCCCTGCCCCACAAGTAGGGAAGGATGTAATAATAAAAAACAGGAGAAAAACTAATATTGCCTTTTCTAAGGCAAGCAGAGTAAGAAACCATCCTGTCCATTAGAAGCATAGTGGCTCTGTTCTTGCGGGTGTCCTTACAGCTGGAGCTGCCTATAGACCCAACTGTTAAAAAGTACCACTAGACCCCACCCCACCATCCATTACTGTATATGTGTTGCTAGGGGTCATCATGTATGACATCACTGATAAAAATAATGGAAACCTTTACAACAGTTGTATACAGTAAGTGCACACATGAATGACCACATGGTGTGAGAAGAGGAAAGGAAATTCTATGAAGCAGAGTTTATAACAAAGTCAAGGAAACCATAAAATCATATCAATGATTAACTTTAACACAGCTAAATGACATCATCCCATGAAGTTATTTCATTGATATCAGCAATCCGCGTTTAGAAATAAAATCCTCAAATCAGTATTAGCCAATATAAATGAGTCAGTCTGCTGTCCTCCTCCAGCATTTCTTAGGTAGCTGAAATTTCCCTCAGAAATCCGACCTTTAGAAAACCTGGCCAAACAGGGAAATAGAGAATCTAGATAGGAAAACTAGGAAGGGTTTTTGTGTCTAAATCAGAATGAGCATGTAAACACTTAGCTGATATTTGGCTACCAAACTATTTATAATGGAGGCATATGGTAAAAAATTGGGGAAAGAAGTGGAGGTAGAACAAAGTAAGTTGATGTTGAATCACAAAAGGATCTCCTGCCCTTGCAAGCTTACAATCAAAAGGAGGGTGAGAACAGAGTTTGGGTCACAATTAGTACTAAGCACGGTGGCAAATGCTTTGACATTTGCGACAATGTCAAATTGAATGAGCAAGGGAGCTTTGAAGTTTCACTTACTTTTGAGTGCATTCCCGGTGTCCCAGGACCTGCTTTTGGTTGATCACCAATGCCATCTCTGGGAACACAAATAATACCATTTTGTGATTACTCACCTTTAAAATGGGTATTATAAGTATGTCACACACCCCGCTTCCACTATTCATGACATAGGGTTATGGTCCAGTAGAGGGCGAACTTCTGCAGAGATGAAAGCAAAAAAGAAGCCCGTCCCGGTCCATAAATACCTGGGACCTCCCACACATTCCCCAGTATATGACAGCAGTAAGGGGACCAGGAAGAACTAATAAACATTCTTAACAATAAAAGGTTCACCATATAAAGGATCCAGAATACTAAAGGGCGGGATGAAGCGGGGTGTGTGACATTTTAAAGGTGAGTAATCACAAAATGGTATTATTCCAAGTATGTCACACACCCCGCTTCCACTATTCATGACATATGGGACATCCAATAGCAGTGTCCGTCATAGGTGGGGATCCAAATACAGCAAAAAAAATACACCAATTTAAACCACTGCGGCTTGCAGAACCTTGTGGCCAAAAACAGCATCCACTGAGGCCCACACATCAACCTTATAAAACTTTGAAAAAGTATGAACGGAAGACCAAGTAGCAGCCTTACAAACTTGTTCAACAGAAGCCTGGTGCTGAAAAGCCCAGGAAGCCCCAACAGCACGAGTAGAATGAGCAGTGATCTTAAAAGGAGGAACCCTCCCCTTAGCAGAATAGGCCCCAACAATGTCCTGGCGTATCCATTTACTAATGGTAGACTTGGCGGGCGCCAAACCTTTTCTGGCCCAGAAGGCACCACGAACAAGGTGTCCGTCTTACGAAAAGGAGAAGTAGCAACCAAATAGCACTTGACACAACGAACCACATCCTTGTCATTGCTAGACCTAGGACACAAGGAAGGGAGAATTACATCCTGATTGAGATGGAAGGCAGAAACCACCTTAGGAAGGAAATCTGGTTTAAAGCGAAAAACCACCTTATCCTGGTGTCTCTCAAAGTAAGGGGCCAGAATACGACAGAGCCGCCAACTCAGAGACACGCTGAACAGAGGTAATAGCCACCAAAAAGGCAACCTTTTGAGTGAGCACAGAAAAAGCCACATCCTGCATCGGTTCAAAGGGAGGCCCCTGGAGGGCCGAAAGAACCAAATTTAGGTCCCAAACGGGAACCAAAGGCTTTCTAGGGGGCCGAACATGAGTGACCCCTTGGAAAAAAGTCTTGACCAGATGATGCAAAGCAAAAGATCTTTGAAAAAAGACAGCCAGGGCAGAAACCTGACCCTTCAAAGTACTGAGCTGGAACCCCAGATCTAGACCGTGTTGTAGAAACTCCAAAATCCTAGGAATCGAAAACACCTTGCAAGGTAAGGCCCTAGCCTCACACCAGTCGATATAGGACCACCAAGTCCTATAGTAAAAGGTAGAGGAAGACCTCTTCCTAGCTCTAATCAAGGTTTGAATAACCGCCTCAGACAAACCTTCCTCCCTCAGGATGAAGGTTTCAGCAGCCACGCCGTCAAAGCAAGTGTTTGTAAATTGGGGTAACGTTGTTGACCCTGAGAGATCAGATCCGGAGACAGGGGCAGCCTGTACTGATCTACCGCCAATCTTACGACTTCTGCGAACCAAACCTGTCTTGGCCACCTTGGGGCCGCCAGAATTGCTGGTGCCCCCTCTAGAGCCAGCTTGCGCACTACCTTGCCCACCATGGAGAAGGGGGGAAACAGGTACAGGAACCCCAGATCCCTCCAGGCAAGGGACAAGGCATCCACTGCCAGGGCCAGAGGATCATGAGACAGAGATACAAAGGTTGGGAGCTTGTGATTGTGCCGAGAGGCAAAGAGATCCACCTCCGGAGTCCCCCACTTGTGACACAGGGCCCGAAACACCCTGTGGTTGAGAGACCATTCCCCTCGGCGAGAGAATCCCCTGCTCAGGGAGTCTGCCTCCGTGTTCTCCACTCCCGGAATGTATACTGCCGAGATGCAAGGAACATTGCTCTCCGCCCATGTCAGAATCAGAGAGACTTCCCTGAGGGCACTCCTGCTGCGAGTCCCTCCTTGGTGATTGATGTAAGCTACCGCAGTACGATTGCCTGATAGAACCTGAACCGGTAAACCCTGTAGGTGAAGTGTCAGACGCGACAAAACCAAGCGGATAGCTCTGAGCTCCAAAACACTGATGGGGCCTGGAACTGATGATCTTTCCAGAAACCTCCCCAGCCCGACAGGCTGGCATCCCTGGTAACCGTCTCCCAACGAGGGGCCAGGAAGGACCTGCCCCTCATCAGATTGCTTGATTCCAGCCACCAATGAAGGGACTGCCGAACCCTGGGAGACATCAGAAATGACTGATCCAAGGACTGTGGACATCTGTCCCATTTCAGGAATAGATGGAGTTGTAGCGACCTCATGTGGAATTGAGCAAAGGGGACTGCCTCGAAGGAGGCCACTATCAAACCTACCAGATTCATCCCTAGCCGAATGGAAGGGCGAGGGTTGGTCAGGAGAACACGTATCAGATCCTGAACCCTCTGCACCTTTGGCTGAGGTAGGAACACTCTGTCCTGACTGGTATCCAGATTCATGCCCAGAAAGGAAATCTCCCTTGATGGGGAGAGAGAAGACTTGGGGTGGTTGATCACCCATCCTAACCTCTCCAGCGTCATCACCACCATCCTGGTGTCCAGCTCCGCCTGGCAGAGGGAGGAAGCTGTAATGAGCAGGTCGTCCAGATATGGCACAAGCGAATGCCCTGGGCTCTGAGCAGGGCCATAATACCCGCCAGACCCTTGGTAAACACCCTTGGTGCCGAGGTCAGCCCGATCAGGAGGGCCACAAACTGAAAATGCTGATCTACGATCACAAACCTGAGAAATCTCTGGTGTGCTGGGAAAATTGGTACATGAAGGTAAGCATCCTTGATGTCTATGGACGTCATGAAATCCCCCTGATGAAGGGAACCGATGGCTGAGCGCAGAGTCTCCATGCGGAACCTCTTGGTTCTGATGAACCTGTTGAGAAGCTTCAAATCACAGTTCCTTTTGGGAACCGTGAAAAGGTTGGAATAATAGCCCCGGCCCCTCTCTGAAAGAGGTACCGGGCATATGACCGCCATGTCCAGGAGGTTCTTTACAGCCGACAGGAGCGCCTGCACCGCCCGAGGATCCGAAGGCACCCGAGACCTTAGGAATCTGGGAGGAGGCCGGTACTCGAACTCCAGTTTGTACCCAAACGAGACCACTTCCAATATCCACTTGTCTGTGACCTCCTGGGCCCAGACCTGGAAGAAGAGCCGCAGCCGTCCCCCCACCCGCAAGGGTGAGGGCGCCTCCTCATTGTTGAACTGGCTTGGCAGCGGGCTTGGGTCTGGAACCCCAGGTAGAGGCTGGACACCTTTGTTCCAGGAATCACCTCTAAATCCAGAGTAGGCAAGGCCTCTGCCCCCTCTGGCACCGCGAAAGGAAGGATTAAAGGAGCTTGCCCCCCGAAAGGAGCGACGCAGCTTTTTACGCTGAGGTAGCTTCCCACCCTTCCCCACAGAATCCAATTTGTCTCCTAACAGCCGCGTTCCCAAGAAGGGCAAAGCTGTGACTTCTTGGCCACAATATCAGCCGCCCACTGGCGCAGCCAGACCGATCGGCGCATGGCCACCAACAGGGCCAAAGTTCTACTACACATGGTAATAGTGTCGTCCATAGCCGACAAAACAAAATTCATGAACAATTCACACCTCTTAAGGGTTGTGAATTCATCGCTGTCCGGATTGAGCTGGGACCCATTTAACATGTCCCTAATCTCAGACCTGGTAGCCACAGCCATGAGTGCCGATGCACAGACAGGCCGCAAGGTTGAACCCACACTGGCAAAAGCATGACATGCCATCTGATCAATGCGCTTGTCCTTGCCATCCTTAAGGGTAGTGGTGTCAGGAGTATGTACAACAGAGGTGTTGGA
Source organism: Gastrophryne carolinensis (assembly GCA_027917425.1). Classification (NCBI taxonomy): domain Eukaryota; kingdom Metazoa; phylum Chordata; class Amphibia; order Anura; family Microhylidae; genus Gastrophryne; species Gastrophryne carolinensis. The sequence goes on along the minus strand of JAQIHN010000999.1, from coordinate 315,530 downwards.
CAATCCTAAGATGCGCGCATCGACCTCAGGAGGGGAAAACCAGCGCTTCACCGCGTCAACCGGAAAGGGATACTTCCTATCCCATCCCTGAGGAACACCGTGAAGCCGACTCGGCTTCTCCCATTCTCTAAGAATCATGCTGTCAAAATGATCCTGATTTGGGAACTCCATGCGGGGCTTAGAGAACCCAAAGAATTCCCCCTTGTTCGGTGGGGAAAATACCGTTTTGTGAGTACTCACCTGTAAAATGAATATTATGAGTGTGCCATAGACTCCACTTCAAATCTTCATGACGTGGGTAATCTCCAGTAGAGGGCGAACTTGTGCAGAGATGAATATGCAAAAAAGAAAGCCCCTCCCAGTCCATATATACCTGGGACCTCCCACCAATTTCCCAGTGTAAAAAAGCAGTAAGGGGACCAGGAAGAACCAATTATAACATTAACAATCAAACCAATGGTTCACCATATAAAAGCTCCAGAATACCAGAAAAAAGGGTGGGTTGAAGTGGAGTGTATGGCACACTCATAATATCCGTTTTACAGGTGAGTACTCACAAAACGGTATTATTCTAAGTGTGCCATACACTCCACTTCAAATCTTCATGACATGTGAGACATCCAATAGCAGTGTCCGTCATGGGTGGGAACCAGAAACAGTAAAGAATGTACCAACCACTGCAGCTTGCAGAACCTTGCGGCCAAAAACAGCATCCGCTGAAGCCCGCACATCAACCTTGTAAAACTTGGAAAAAGTATGAACGGAAGACCAAGTAGCAGCCTTACAGACTTGATCAACAGAAGCATGGTGCTGAAAAGCCCAGGATGCACCAACAGCACGAGTAGAGTGCGCAGTGACCCTAAAAGGGGGAGTCCTCCCCTTAGCAAAATAGGCCCCAACAATGGCCTGACGAATCAATTTGCTAATGGTAGACTTGGCGGGCGCCAAACCTTTCCTGGGCCCGCAGGGCACCACGAAAAAGGCATCCATCTTGCGAAAAGAAGAAGTAGTCACCAAATAGTACTTAACACAGCGAACCACATCCAAATTATGCAAAACCCTCTCCTTGTCATTGCTAGGCTTAGGACACAAGGAAGGGAGAACAATATCCTGATTGAGATGGAAAGCAGACACCTCCTTAGGAAGGAAATCTGGCTTAAAACAAAAGACCACCTTGTCCTGGTGTTTTTCAAAGTAAGGGGCCTGAATCGACAGAGCTGCCAACTCAGAGACACGCCGAACAGAGGTAATAGCCACCAAGAAGGCAACCTTTTGAGTGAAAACAGAAAGAGCAATATCCTGTAGCGGCTCAAAAGAAGGACCCTGGAGAGCTGAAAGAACCAAATTCAAATCCCAAACAGGAACCACAGCCTTCCGCGGGGGGCCGTACATGCACAACCCCTTGGAAAAAAGTCTTAACCAGCGGGTGTAAGGCAAAAGACCTCTGGAAGAAAACCGACAGAGCAGAAACCTGTCCTTTCAAAGTACTAAGCTGGAACCCAAGATCCAGATTATGCTGAAGAAACTCCAAAATCCTAGGAATCGAAAACACCCTACAAGGCAAGGCCCCAGCCTCACACCAATCAATATAGGACCTCCAAGTCCTATAGTAAATGCCAGAACCCGCTTCCTAGCTCTAATCAAAGTCTGAACAACGGCCGCAGACAAGCCTTCCTCCTTCAAAATGAAGGTTTCAGCAGCCAAACCATCAAAGCCAGCGTTTGTAAATTGGGGTAAAGTAGTAGACCCTGAGATAACAGATCCAGCAACATGGGAAGCCGGTACTGATCTACGGCCAGCCTTACAACGTCTGCGTACCAAACCCTTCTTGGCCACCTTGGAGCCACCAGAATTGCTGGTGCTCCTTCTAGAACCAGTTTGCGAACTACCTTGGCCAGCATGGAGACGGGCACAACAGGTACAGAAAACCCAGATCCTTCCAAGCAAGGGACAAGGCATCCACTGCCAGAGATAGAGGATCCTGAGAAAGAGACACAAAGGCCGGAAGTTTGTGATTGTGCCTCGAGGCAAAGAGATCCACCTCTGGAGTCCCCCACTTGCGGCAAAGATCCAGAAAAACCTTGGGGTTGAGAGACCACTCTCCTTGGCGAGAGGATCCCCTGCTCAGGGAATCCGCCTCCGTGTTCTCCACTCCTGGAATGTAGACCGCCGAAATGCAAGGAACATTGCTCTCCGCCCAGTGCAGGATCAGAGAGACTTCCCTGAGGGCACTCCTGCTGCGAGTCCTTCCTTGGTGATTGATGTAAGCTACCGCCGTTCGGTAGTCTAAACGAACCTGAACCGGCAGACCCTGTAAATGTGAGGTCAGCTGTGCCAGAACCAGTCGGATGGCTCTGAGCTCCAAGACATTGATGGGGGTGTGAGCCTCCTGAGGACCCCACACCCCGCTGAACTGATGACTTTTCCAATAACCTCCCCAGCCCGACAGGCTGGCATCCGTGGTAACCGTCTCCCAACAAGGGACCAGAAAAGATCTGCCCTTCAACAGATTGCTCGACTCCAGCCACCACCGAAGAGACTGCCGAACCCTGGGAGACATCCTGAAAGGTTGATCCATGACTGCGGACACCTGTCCCAATGCGTCAAAGGTGAAGTTGAAGAGATCTCATGTGAAACTATGCAAACGGTACCGCCTCGAAGGAGGATACCATCAGACCCACCAGTTTCATCCCCTGTCGGATAGAGGGACAAGGACTAGCCAGAAGAAAGCGGATCAGATCCAGAATCCCCTGCACCTTGGTCTGGGGTAGAAACACTCTGGCCTGAATTCTATCCAGATTCATGCCCAGGAATGAAATCATTCGCGATGGGGAGAGAGAGGACTTGGGGCGGTTGATCACCCACCCGAACCTTTCCAGAGGATGGATGTCCAGCTCCGCCTGACGGAGGGAAGAAGCCGAGATCAAAAGATCGTCCAGATAAGGTACAATGCGAATGCCCTGACCTCTGAGCAGGGCCATGACACCCGCCAGGACCTTGGTGAAGACCCTTGGAGCCGAGGTCAGTCCGAAGGGAAGGGCTACAAACTGAAAATGTTGATCCTCCACTACAAACCTGAGGAATCTCTGATGCGCTGGAAAGATTGGAACATGCAGATACGCATCCTTGATGTCTATGGATGTCATAAAATCCCCTTGGCGAAGGGAATTGATGGCCGAGCGCAGAGTCTCCATATGGAACTTCTTGGCTCTGATAAACCTGTTGAGGACCTTGAGATCTAGAATGGGTCTCACCGAACCCTCCTTTTTGGGAACTGGGAAAATGTTGGAGTAGTAACCCCTGCCTCTCTCCGACAGAGGCACCGGGCATATAACTCCCATGTCCAGAAGGTTTTTCACTGCTAACAGGAGCCCCTGTGCAGCCTGAGGGTCCGAGGGCACCGGGGACCTTACGAATCTTGGAGGCGGCCAGTACTCGAACTCCAGTTTGTATCCGGAGGAGACCACTTCCAAGATCCAATTGTCAATATCCAAAACCTCCAATAGATGTGACAAAACAGTGGCCGTAACTACGGCATCCCCCAGCGCCTGCCCGACATCAGCATCACCAGACTGTACATAATCAGCCTCTGTTTCCTCATACAATTCCCCCTCCTCTAACGGTGAATAATTCAACAAATCAATGGAATCGTCGTCAACATCCCACAAAGGCTGGGCCGACGACAAATGTCTCTTTTTAGCCTGGGCCTTCTTGCCCACCGTGCTAGCAATAAATTTCTCGATGCTGGCCAACCTTGCACAAACATCAGAGTGCGACTCCCCGCTGACACCAATGTCACTTGGGGTACAGATAAGGCGGGGAGGGGAAGGTGATAAAGTGGGAGGGGCCGGCCCAGAAGGCTGGGTACCCGACTGCCGCGTCATGGCCTTTTGTGCACATGGTATACAGATCAGCACATTCTCCCCCGTAAGGGATACCCCACACATGGCCGGGATTGTCCCAGAGGGAGCCCGAGCCCAGGATCCTGTGGAGCCTCCATATGGTGATTTTTGTGGTCAGCAGCAAGAATTTACGCAAAAGCCACCCGGGATGCCCCTTAAAAATCCCAGTGGGAGGATTTAAGGTGATCAATTTTACACTAGGGACCCCAGGACCAGGAGGAACCCCTTAATATGCACAATTATGAAGCAATCTGCAACACACAACCAGGCATATCAGTTACTTTACAGCGTAAACATCTATATATATATATATATATATATATATATATATATATATATCAAAATACATAATTGACAAAACAAGCATGATCATTCAAGGACATAATCCTGCACGAAGGGGCCCCCCCCGCCAGAAAGGGGCCCCCAAATAGCTAAGGCAGTGGCCACCAGGCCCTTACCGTCCCCCAGAATCGGCAGCAGCAGCAGCAATGCAGCAAGATGGCCCCCGTCTCTGAGGAGAAGCAGGAGGAGAAGGGGGGCGGGCCAGCGCCGAAGACGCGCTCTCCAGGCCCTACCCCCCTCCCAGCAGCGCGGATCTGGCCAGAGGGAGGCCTCAAAGAAAACACGCCAAAGAGGGGCTACCACGGCCCGCCGAGCGCCTGGCCCCACCCCCCTTTCTAAACACAGCCTGAGGGAGAGAAGCTCCCCAGGCTGAGAGGAAAAAACCCCAGCAGGCTAGGCCAACGTAAATGCACCCATTCATCAAGGGAAAACTTCACTGTGAACCACACAAACTCACACACACACACACACACTAACAGTGGTAACACCAGCACACATTCACATCTAAATGTATCTCCAACTATGCCAAAAAAGGGGGAGGCCGAGGATGACGGCCAGCCAGCCCCCCCCAGAGGGAAGTAAGGGACCCGGAAGGGGGGGGGGGAATCCGGCCGGAATACGGCCACAGGCATGGAGGGACGGGGCATCCCACACCAGGATCACCAAAACCTGGGTAACCGCCTACCCCAGAATTGGGTCTCACGGTGGAGCAAAGCTCCTTCCTCACCCATAGGGTGCTACCTACCCTCACCAGGACCAGCAGCCTAAGCTGGGAGGCTCAAATAGGGACAATTTAGAAAGGGTCCTGGCAGCAATAGGGACAATAAATGGCCAGGCACTGGTCCGGCTTACCTGCAAGTAAAAGAAGTCTTCATCTTCTGTCTTGTCGCCTTCCCTGCAGAGAAGGAACTGGGAAATTGGTGGGAGGTCCCAGGTATATATATGGACTGGGAGGGGCTTTTTTGCATATTCATCTCTGCATAAGTTCGCCCTCTACTGGAGATTACCCACATGTCATGAAGATTTGAAGTGGAGTGTATGGCACACTTAGAATATATCCAGAACCTCTAAGAGATGGGACAGGACCTTGGGGGTATCCACAGCATCCCCCAGCGCCTGCCCGGCATCAGAATCAAAGAACTGCAATTTCTCAGTCTCAGATTCCTAAAACAATTCCTCCTCCTCAAGCGGGGAATAATCAGCCCAGTCAGGGGAGTCATAATCATCAAAATCAATTACCGGCGTAGCCGGTGACAGATGCCTTTTCTTAGCAGTGGCCTTTCTGCCCACTGAGCTAGAAATAATTTTCTCGAGGTTGGCCAGCCTAGTACATACATCTGAGTGCGACTCCCCACTAATGACAGTGTCACTTGGGGTACGGATGATGCAGGGTGGGGTAGGTGAGGCAGGCGGCACATGGTATGCAAATAAGTACATTCTCCCCCGTAAGGGGTACCCCAAAACCCACACATAGCCGAGATTGTCCCAAGGGGAGCCCAAGCCCAGTATCCTGTGGAGCCTCCATATGGTGATTTTAAGGTAGTCTCAAGGACCCGAGGGAATTACGCTGGTAAGCAGTCCGGGATGCCCCTTAAGTCCCAAGTGGGAGGATTTATAAGTGCCCCAAATTTCTGCTAGGGACCCTAGGACCGGGAGAACCCCCATTTAAGCAAGGCACAGGGAGTCCTCCTGAAAGACACAAAGGAGTGGCCATAAGCACATGCCCACACACATATATATATACACATATATATAATATATATATCATAATCAAAGAAAAAATGAAAAGGGACTAGCGCTGTCCCCAGTCAGAATGGGGCACATGGTTAAGTCAGGTACCCAAAAGGGGGAGCCCGGGAGGGCACTCACGTGTCTTGTACAATGGCTGCCACCGCTCGGCAGCTCAGAGAAGGAGAGTGAGAAAGGGAGAAGGGACGGGCCAGCGCGGATCGCGCGCCGCGCCTGGCCCCGCCTCCCTATTCTCACAACCAGCAGCGAGGTTCCCAGCCGTAGGCTGGGCTCCGCAATTGGCTCCAAAACAGAAGGGGGGCGGGCCGCGGCAGCGCGCGAGCACCCGGCCCCGCCCCTAAACACCACAGCCTGAGGGGAAGAAGCTCCCCTCAGCAGAGCAAAAAACGGCGTCCAGCCTGTAATGTGAAGCACCAAGCACACATACACACACACATTCACACCTGACTGACAGGAAGGAAAGAGGAAAAGTCCGCCCCCCCCCCCCCCCACTGGAGGGTTAACAGAGGGACCCGGAAGGGGGATAATCCCGCACCAAGTATGGTGTAAGGGATATATATATATATATATATATATGTGCGCAATTAGGGACAGGGCATCCCAAACCGGGATCACCAACCCGGATTCCACCTACCCCTTTATATGGGGTCTCACGGGGGAGCATGGCTCCCTGAACACCTATTAAGGCGATTCCTACCCTCACCCGGACCTGCAGCCAAGGCTGGGAGCCTAATATTGGGCTTAATGTATAAAGGTCCGGGCAGAAATAGGGCAAAAATTGGCCGGGTGTAAGCCCGGCCCACCTGCAAGGAAGAGAAGCAGACATCTTCTGACTTGCTCGCCGTCCTGCAGAGAAGGAACTGGGGAATGTGTGGGAGGTCCCAGGTATTTATGGACCGGGAGGGGCTTCTTTTTTGCTTTCATCTCTGCAGAAGTTCGCCCTCTACTGGACCATAACCCTATGTCATGAAAAAGTGGAAGCGGGGTGTGTGACATACTAGGAATAAGGAGGTCAGGAATAAGTTTCTTATCTCCTGCCACAATGTGAGCCAGGCAGATGGTCAAGGACAACAGTTACAGGTATTAGTGCATTACTTTTAAGACCTGATGTGTAAATTGAGAATAGGAGGGGTCCATAGACTGATCCATGTGGTACACCAAAAGACAGAGGAGACAGGAAACCAAACTGGAGTGGGATACACTTCATGTGATTTGTGAGGTGAGAAAAGAGCCATGAAAGTGCAAGAATTTTGTAAGAAACCAGTATTTGGAGTAGGTCAACAGTAATGAAGGTAGAGGATAGGTCAAGTAGAATGAGGATGGAGTGGTGGCCTTTAGGTTTAGCCATTAGTAGATTGTTCATGACTTTGATGGGAATTTTAGTTGATGATCTTGAGGTCAGAAAGCAAGGTCAGTGAAAGTAGGTTAAAAACAGAAGGACTGTTGGTGTCAATTAAAGGGCCACTCCAGCCCCTTCCAGCAAAATAAAGGCCATGGCTGAGCCGTGAAAGGAAGGGCATGTCATTGGTGCAGCTTTATTTTTTTTTGTTCTAAAAAAAAGAAAAAAAAAGCGCCGACTGTCCTTTCCACTGATAAAAACCATGATGGCTTTTACCAATGAAATCATTTATGAATCACCGATGGGGATTGAGTAACTGCTCATGTGAGCTGTAAATTGGAACTGGTTCGAGGGACAAAAACCAATAAGTGTGGTCCCTTAGGTGGAGCAAGTGGACTTCGGTGGACTTCAATGTGACGCCAGACTCAAACAATGATGATGTCATCTTTATTTTGGAACATGCCTGCAATCTTCTGAATTCTCTTATGACCTTACCTTTACAGCCAGGGGCAGAATCATTTAGGTTTGGAAAGAATGCAAATAAGTTTCAGTTTTATTGTAGTTGGGCCGATGACCTCTAAACAGCACACAGATGTTTTGAGGAGCGGCCATGACTAACAGCAATGGTGAACATAAGCCAACTCTCGCATCCCCGCTTTGAGAAAGGAATGTTTCATCACATGGGACATATTGTACAGATGTGTAATAACTTGATAAAATATTGTTTAAAATGTATTTTATTTTAAAGTTTACAAAAACTCAGTAACATAAAACAAAATCAACAGGCTAAATTGCACAAAGCCCCATTATTTCTCCATAACATTGACTACTCATTCCCTTCATATGCAATCAAAATAAGACAAGAAAATAAATGTGAGACAATTTAGTGTGACAGCAGAACTCTGAGTATCTGAGAGTATCAAGAAAAACAGGGAACCTTCTAGAGCATATGGGTCTAAAATGAGACACTAAATAACAAACAATGGACTGCCTATATATTGTTACATACAAAAGATAGAACACACACACACAACCTGGAGCAACTCTTAGGCCCCAAAACCATTCATTACATTGGGACATTCCTATTTATTTCGAAGTAGATGGGCATCCCAATTAAAATCCAGCCATGTGAAGGGGCCGATTCCAGATGATGAATCAGCCCTTAGGTAGACAATGAAAGTGAACGACCGCTGTCTCTCCTAAAAAAGGAGTGAGTTTTCTCACACAGCTCTGAATCGGGTCGATGGATGCACACTATTACCAGACATAGCTTGCAGAATACTGGTCCACATTGCCAACCAACAGATCATGTTTTGTGGGTTTGCAAAACATGAAAAAGGGTTTGGGGAACACATACCCAGAAAAATGTTTGTCAAACAAAATCTAAGAGAACAGTCACACTCTCCTGTTTTACTATAACATAATAGGATGATATGGTAATTAATACAAGTAGTAAGTAATACTTGGGTCCCAATCTGTTTGGCACAGGACACCTACAAAAACACTTTTACACAGACCTCAGCTTTCAGTGAAGAAGGGAGTGCAACTAACCCCATAAACATGTCACTTCTGAGGGAAGCATATTGACCGGTAAAAGGTCTTCATATACCCATGAACCCGATTGAGCGAGCACTAGGCAATCTTGCCAAAGCATACAGCATGATGGCCTGTTTGACATTATAAAAAAGATTGTACAGTGGTTGCTTGTGCAGGTCCAGCAATGTTTGACAAGACAAAGCAATTGTGAGAGGGTTTACCTGCCAACACCCTAAGGGCAGAAATCCCATAGAAGATTTAACCCTATTTGACTATACAAAGTTGTATTTTTTTTCTAATGCCGTATTTGTATTGCATTGTAGTATGTGACAAAAAGACTTTGCTTTGACTTTATCAGTATCTTTTGGTTTGTGATTTAAATGGCAACGAGAATTAAAGTAAAATGCTTTTATATTGTAGGGTGCAGAAAAACATTTAATGAAAATATTTTTTTATTAATATATATATATATATATATATATATATATATATATATATTCTCCTCTTTGTACTGTTCTCCCACCTGAAATTTGAAAAAAATAGCTGAACCAGCAGAAAGTGAAAAGGGCTGAGCTGCTTATTAGAGGGAGCAGCATGTGTCTGCTCACAAAGCTTTCAATACAGTGCTGTGTCTTCAGACAAACAAATCACAAGCCTTGATCCATCACGATTGAATTTGGTCGTTTCCCAAACAGCCGTCACAGAACTGCACCTTCAGGCTCAGGCTGCTCAGGCCCATCATCCTCACTTTTTTTTTTTCAGACTTCAGTTTGATGATACTTTTTTAAATAAAGTATATTTGTCAAATGTATTTTTTGCAGCCCATCATATAACAGCATTTTATTTTCATAGGTGTTTAATGATAGTTAAAGAGCTTAGCACTTACTAGCTTCATCCAATGCATTTAGAAAATTGAAAGGTAAGTGGAGAGGCATAGTTAAGGAATGGCATAGTTTTAACATCTAAGAGGTAGGTAAAAAAAACAAACAAAACATTAATTCATGTCTCCTTCAGCTATCTAGAATGGCAACCTAAAAATAAGCTAAAATGCCAAGCACACCCAGAAAATACACTTGTATCCGAACCTAATATGCAGCCCTAATGCTGTGGTAGTGTCATTCAGTGGAAGATGTGCATCAGTCTGCAATATACTCAATCAAAAAATCACGACAGTTGCTCAGCTCAACAGGAAAACTGTTGAGGTTTATCTCAGATCACCACCCCCTTGAGTCTATAAGGCAATTGCAGCGACGATCTACCCCTCTATGGGGTTTTCTGATATGGGATGCCCTGTTGTGTGAAGCCCCGGTTGGGTGCCCAATAGACTCACCTCTTCCCCAAGCCTTTGCGGCATCCATGCTATCCCTCTAGCTAGGTGCACACATGAGCCAGTTCTTTCTCAATGCCTGGCAAGAGCAAGTCCAGAGGTTTTTGTTCCAATTAGTTTACAGGCAAAAGTTATATGTTATTTTGGGGAAAGGCCCTAAGGGCACTTTTCTAGGACATATTTTGATGTTTTAAAAGTAGAATAGCCCCTGAGTCCTGACCCCACTGGTGGTACAATGTAAATAGGTTTGTCATCCTGTCCCTTTCCCAGAAATAGATCTAGCAATGCCCCACCTACCCGGCAGATTACTGATGGATTCAGTGGCAGGACCAGTGACTGCATCAGGACCCAGGGCCTGGGATTTGGGGACACAACAGACCAGAGGGCATTTTTTTCTACTATAGGTCTGCTTTAGGTCCAGGCAATATGGTCTGGTGCCCAAATATACTTGACCCCAAAATAAACTGGTCAGGAGTGTGCAATACAGATTTGCAGTACTATGATTATGAGTCTCAAAATAAACCTGTAACAGACTAAAAACTTGCCTGATAATATGTACCACTTGGTGACCCTGTTTATGTACAACATTTTCTACCAACATCAGTAATAATAAAATTCTGTGATTACTCACCTGTAGAATTGGTATTATGAGTATACAGTACGTCCTGCTCCAAATCTAATACTTACAGTTGGGATATACTCCGCCAGATGGCGCTGGACTACAGAGACATCGAAAATAGGCTCCTCCCGGCCCCTCGAATACCCGGGGACCTCCCACAAATCCCCAGCATTGAAAAGCAGTTAAGGAGAAGCCGGGAGAATTAAACAACCCAACTATCAACTATAACAATGATAACAATCACCATACAGGGGATCCAAGATAATGCAAACCAAGGGTGGGGTGGAGCAGGATGTACTGTATACTTATAATACCAATTCTACAGGTGAGTAATCACAGAGTTGTATTATTCTTAGTATACAGTACGTCCTGCTCCAAATCTAATACTTACACTTGGGACATCCAATAGCAGTGTCCATAAAGTAGGGTGGGATCCCCCAGAAAAATTAGCAGCAGGCAGTTTAAACCACTGCCGCCTGCAGAACCTTGCGGCCAAAAACAGCATCAGCTGAGGCCCTAGCATCAACCTTGTAAAACTTTGAAAAGGTATGAACAGAAGACCAAGTAGCGGCCTTGCAAACTTGTTCAACAGAAAGCCAGGTGCTGAAAAACCCAAGAGGCACCAATAGCACGAGTGGAATGAGCAGTAAGGCGGAAGGGAGGATTCTTCCCCTTAGCAGAGTAGGCCTGAATCACCGCCTGACAAATCCACTTGCTGATAGTAGACTTGGCAGGAGCCAAACCCTTCCTAGGACCAGAAGGGACCACAAAAAGAGCATCAGTTTTCCTGAAAGGTGCAGTAGCCACCAGATAGTACTTCAGACACCTAACCACATCCAAAGAATGCAAGACCCTCTCCTTAGCATTGCTAGGATTAGGGCACAAAGAAGGAAGAACAATATCCTGACTCAAATGAAAGACAGACACTACCTTAGGCAGAAAGTCAGGTTTGAAACGAAACACCACCTTGTCCTGGTGTCTCTCATAGTAGGGGGGCTGAATGGACAGCGCCGCCAACTCAGACACACGCCTGACCGAAGTGATAGCCACCAGAAACACAACCTTGAGCGTAAGAATGGCCAAGGCAGCATCCTGCACAGGTTGAAAGGGAGCACCCTGCAAGGCTGACAGGACCAAGTTCAGATCCCAAACAGGCACCATAGGTTTACGTGGGGGACGCACATGAGTGACCCCCTGGAAAAAAGTCCTGATCAGAGGGTGCTGAGCAAAGGATTTCTGGAAAAAAATAGCCAGGGCAGAAACCTGACCCTTCAGAGTACTGAGTTGGAGCCCCATCTCCAACCCATGCTGCAGGAACTCCAGAATCCTGGGAATAGAGAAGACACGACAGAGAAGAGACTTAGACTCACACCAGTCAATGTAGGCACGCCAAACCCTGTAATAAATGGAAGAGGAAGACTTCTTTCTAGCTTTAATCAAAGTATCCACAATCGAGGAAGACAGCCCCTTCTCCATCAAGATGGAGGTTTCAGCAGCCAAGCCGTCAAAGCCAGAGTTTGTAAATTGGGATGGCGTAGTGAGCCCTGAGTGATCAGATCTGGCACCAAGGGCAGAGCGTACTGATCTACTGCCAGCTGTACCACGTCTGAGAACCACACTCTTCTTGGCCACCTGGGGGCCACCAGAATTGCTGGCACCCCTTCCAGAGCAATCTTGCGCAGAACCCTGCCCAGCAGGGGAATTGGAGGGAAGACATACAGGCACTGAAAGTCCTTCCATGACATTGCTAGCCCATCCGAGGTCAGGGCCAGAGGATCCTGGGACAGAGAGAGAAAAGCTGGGAGCTTGAGATTGTGGCAGGACGCAAACAGATCCACATCTGGTTGGCCCCAACGGTGACACAGAGATTGAAACACCCTGCTGTATAGGGACCATTCTCCCTGGCGAGAGGTCCCCCTGCTCAGAGAGTCCGCCAGGTGATTTTCCACCCCCGGGATGTACACAGCTGAAATGCAGGGGACATTGGCCTCCGCCCAAGTCAGGATCAGAGACGCTTCCTGGAGGGTCCCCTTGCTCCGCGTCCCTCCCTGATGATTGATGTAATCAACTGCCGTCTGGTTGTCCGAGCGCACCTGAACAGGCAGGCCCCGAAGATGAGTAGTCAAGCGAGCCAGAACTAACCTGATCGCCCGCAGCTCCAAGACATTGATAGGAGTGTGGGCCTCCTGAGGGCCCCACCTCCCCTGGAACCGCAGGGACTTCCAGAAACCCCCCCAACCTGACAGACTGGCATCCGTGGTGACCGTCTCCCAGGAAGGGACAAGAAAGGATCTCCACCACAAGAGGGACCTCCTGACCAGGGGGGAGAGCACACAGACCCTGTCAGGGACGCTGGGTCCTTGTCCCATACAGACAATAGGTGAAGTTGCAGAGGCCTCAAGTGGAACTGAGCATAAGGGACCGCTTCGAAGCACGCCACCATCAGGCCCACCAGCTGCATCCCCTGCCTGATGGAGGGATGGGGACAAGCTAGGAGGAACTGAGCCTGTGCAATCAGACTGTCCACCTTCTGCTGAGGAAGGAAAATCCTTGCCTGAGCTGTATCCAGATTCATTCCTAGGAACGGAGTTACCAAGGAAGGGGACAGTGAGGACTTAGGGTGGTTGATCACCCATCCAAATGACTCCAGAGTGGACACCACCAGCTGAGTATCCATTGATGACCTGGGAACACAGGAATATGAAGGTAAGCATCTTTGATGTCCACAGAAGTCATGAAACCCCCTTGGCGCAGGGAACTGATGGCAGAGCGCAAAGTCTCCATGCGAAAGCGCCTGCCCCTGACAAACTTGTTGAGAATCTTTAAGTCCAGGATGGGCCTGACAGAACCATCCTTTTTGGGTACTGTGAATAGGTTGGAATAAAAGCCCTTGCCTTTTTCTCTTAAGGGGACCTGGCAGATGACCCCCAGCTCCAGGAGGCCTTGCACTGCTTGCACTAGCTCCTGAGCTGACACAGGGTCCTGAGGAATCCGGGATCTGATGAATCTTGGAGGGGGATCGGCAGCAAACTCCAACTTGTAACCGGAGGACACTACCTCCTGAATCCACCGGTCTGAGACATGAAGCCTCCAGACATGAGAGAAGTGCTGCAGCCGTCCCCCCACCCGGATGGGTGAGGACGCCCCATCATGTCTGAGGGGGCTTGGGAGAGGATTTAGCTTTGGGACCCCAGGAGGAGCCAGGACGTCCACGTCCTCTGCCTCTACCCCAGAAATCTCCCCGGGCCCCAGGGAAAGAGACCCCCCCTTCCCTGTCTTGCACCACGGTAAGGGGAGGAGAAGGAACCCTGACCCCGAAAGGGCCGAGGTTGCCGCCTGCGCTGGGGTAACCTGCCTCCCTTAGCAAAAAGTTCCAGGCGGTCTCCAAACAGACGCAGTCCTTTAAAGGGAAAACCAGTGAGGGCCTTCTTGGCAGCATTGTCAGCAGCCCACTGGCGCAGCCAAACCGAGCGGCATATAGCCACCACGAGGGCAGAAGTTCTGGCACACATTCTGATGGTGTCATCCAATGCTGATAGGACAAAATTTACAAAAACATCACAACTGGAGAGTGCATTAAACACCTCACAAGGCAAATCATTAGGGGCACTATCAAGCATATTTATGATAAGGGTTCTAGTGGCCACAGCAGTAATAGAGGCACAGACCGGGCGCAGCGCCGTCCCCGCACATGCAAAGGCGTGGGAGGCCAGCTGGTCAATGCGCCGGTCCTAAGCATCCCGCAGGGTAGTAGAATCAGGGGAATACATGACAGAGGAGTTAGATAGCCCTAGGATCGGGGCATCCACCTCGGGGGGGGGGGGGGGGGAATGACCAACATTTAACCACCTCAGCAGGAAAGGGATACTTCCTATCCCAACTCTTTGGAACCCCGGGAAGTTTACTGGGGTGCTCCCATTCCTTGAGCACAAGGTTATGGAAATGTGCCTGCTCTGGAAACGTGATTTTGCTGTATGGAAAAGCTCCCCTCTTTACCTGGGAACCTCAACAGGGAGAGAGATAGACAGAACCCCAAAAATCTGGGTCAATAATCTGTCAGTGTCATCCGGGGCCCAGGGGTCAGAGCCAGAATCGTCATGACCCCTTGGTCTCTCATCAGATGAGCCTGAATCAGAAAAGAGCTCCACTTCATCAGACGGGGTATAGCCACACAGATTCCAAAACTCCTCAGTTCCCATAGGGAAAACAGTAACATTAGGCGCCAAGTGCCGCTTCTTAGCAGGGGCCTTACGCGCTAAAGACTTCGCAATAATCTGTTCAACAGTAGCCAGTCTAGAAGACACATCAGGCTGAGAATCCCCACTAGTATGCAACTCAGTAGGAGTGAGGTTTAAGCTTGGGGGAGTAGGCGAAGTGAAACGAGGTGCAGCCACTGGCAGGCCAGATTGCAATGCAAGCACCTGCTCAGCACAGGGTGCCTTGTCAGCGTCAGCATGAGACTCCCCACACGCTACACACAGCCGGTCTTGTCCCGGAGGGACCCCGGTAACATTATCCTGGGATGCCTCCATATGGCGATTATAGCGGCGCTATACGCCGATAGGGTATAACGCTATATAGCAACCCTGGATGCCCCAATAACCCGCTAAGGATGTGGGAGTATAATTTTTACAGGGCCTACAAGTGATATACTAAAAACAGGGCCGGGAGAAGCCAAGAAGGTTCGTCCCGCCTGAAAGACATAAGCAGACAAGACCTTAAGTACATAGTAACAAAAGTGAAGCAGATAAAGCCGCCCGCGAGGGCACTTACGGACCTACATATCTATACACATACACCCCCCCCCCCCTCTTTTCCCCCGAAGACTATAAGGAGGATGAGGGAGGACGGCGGACATTTAAACAGGGCCCACCGATAGACCGGGGCAAGGGCAATAGTGCGGGAGGGGCATCCCATAGAGGCTCACCATAAGCCTGAACCGCCTACCATTTGGTGGGGGATTGCGGTGGAGCAGCGCTCCTAAGCACCTAACAGCGGTGCTGCCTACCATCACCCGACCAGCGCAGCCAAGGCTGGGAGGCATATTACTAGTGGAACGGGTGGGAATAGTCCTACAGGGCCGCAGGTTAATAACCCCGCTCACCTGCGAGTAGAGCGCCAATTTCTCGTCCTTCGCAGCCAGACTGCAGAGAAATTCTGGGTATTTGAGGGGCCGGGAGGAGTCTATTTTCGATGTCTCTGCAGTCCAGCGCCATCTGCCGGAGTATATCCCACGTGTAAGTATTAGATTTGGAGCAGGACGTACTGTATACTAAGAATACAATATTTTATCACAAAAAAGCTAGCTGGAGTTCATCATCACACTGAATGTGTGCGTCTATTATTTAGTAGGGGAATCTCAGAAGTCAGTGTTGCATGGTACCTCAGGGGGTCTATCTTTTACTTGCCACACATATGGTGTTAGACTTCCTGTATGGCCAAATAACTATGCGACAGACCCACTATACAGGCAAGTTTCAGGGTTATATGCGGTTAAAGGGATTTTTCAGACGAAAAGTTAAAAAAAATAAATTGCATCTTACCTTGCAAAGTGTTCCTCCAGTGCTGTGCCTCCTCTCAGCTCAGCACCTTGAATGAGGAAATATACTTCCTTATCTGCCCCCAGCGCCACCCTGCCAATGGGGGCCACCAATACTAGCTTGAGGAGCTAGTCCAGACCACACCCCCTCTGTACTGATGGCTTGAAAGGCACTCAGAGCTGTTTTATCAACTGCCTTTTCACTTTAGTCTGCAGCCTGCATTGATTGTCAAACCTTCACCATGCTTTCCTGTAATAACTGTAAACATTTTTAGTACCTCCCTGTTCCCTAGCGAATGGCTTCCTGCCTTTCCAGAAGTCTTAGTAACAAATATCAGACTTCCCCTGCAGACCTTAATCACTGCTTTGTTAAACTTCTCAAATTCCGTAAAAGCCACTTACAGATACATTACATTATCAGCTTTTGGCACAGGTAATACTGAGCTTAAAAGATTTTTGGCATCAAAATATTTTGTAGAGTAGTAGTATTCTGTAGAGTGGTCCTACATCCTGGTCCCACCACTGCTCTACCAGGTTTCCTATTGGAGGATGTCCAGTCAACACACTGTGTGGTGGCTTCCTGTTTGCCCCTTGGACAGCTCACTGCCAGGTTGGGGGGGGGGGAGTAAGAGAAGGCTTTTAGTCCACTGTAATACATTTTGAGGCCTCCTCTGCAAGAAGTGATGGGCAATTCTTTTCTTCCTTGTATTGGGTGCTGTGTTCTAGGAAAGCGCCTCTTTTTCTCATGTAACACTATCCCCTCGATTCAAAGAGCAAAAGTTAAGTGATTTCGTATCGAGAATCGTAAGTTTGGGTGGGTGTTAGTCATTTTTTCCTGTTTTTTTGGCCATTTACGACTCGCACGAGCCTACGTACGAATGCGTATATGCTCTTACGATCAGCGGAAGTCCGTTCCTAAATTTTAGGATCAAAACGTAAAACTTAGGATCAAAACGTAAAACTTAGGATCAAATCCTAAAACTTACGATCAAAACGTAAAACTTAGGTTAATTGGATGTGTTTAGGTGTGATTCAGAGAAACCTCTAAACGCGTTTTAAAAGAAAGCCACAGCCGACACCTTTTAGCAGCCGGATTGCTGTTCGTGAACAGGTTTTTTGGCTATGTGGAGGAGTCTGCGTGTCTTGAGCTCCAATGAACTGCATGTATCAGCATGGCCGAGGCCATAAATTGTATGGCAATGCATACCTGATTCATGTATGCCTTATAAAAGCATTTTAATGTGGACCTTAATTAGTTCTTTGCATGTAAACCTTTATTTTGCAATATATTTGCGTTAATTAAACAAACTTATGTCCTTTGTTATTTATTTTAAAATTGAGGTACTAGAATAATATTTTTAGATTGCATTTATTGGTGTAGTTGTTTACCTTTGCTTTGTTTAATTATTTAAGCACATCTTTGGTCAGATGCATCACACTTACTGAGGAGAGGAGAGCGGGATAAAGTGCAGGATGTGGGTTACTGCTGTATTTTGCACAGACACAGTAGAGCTGGGGGCATGGAAAGGTCAGAAATCAAAGAATCCAGAGCAACACAGTCACAAGGCCCTTTCTGTTTGCAGGCTGCCCGATAATACCTGAGCCGCCATCTTGGCTGTTTCTAGGCTCATAACATGCAGAAGTTTCTGGGTGTTTTTTAATATTTGAGAGCAATCTGTATGTAGAGGGTGTGGGTAACCACACTAAAAATTTAAAGTTGTACCATTTGAAGCATAAATATTAAAATTAAATCCACAAGTAAAAAATGCAAGTTAACTAAAAATTAAACAAAGTAAGATTTACTTATGCAAATGCATTCATTAATGGTTGGTTACTACAAAATGAATGAAATAAAGAAAAATAAAAGACCAAATATTTAGAATGCACTTTAATGAGGTAAGTTTGTAGTGCGGAGCCGCAAGATCAGAAGGATTTACGTCCAGACAAAAAAGGAAAAAGGGCAAAACCAATGTTGCAACCTGAGAAATGAAACGGAAAATTCAGGATGGAAACTGACATAGGTCTGATTCCCGAACTGCCATACGAACGGACGTATATTTTAGGATAGAAACGTATTTGCTTATTGAATCACTCGCAAGTTCATACGAACGCACGAGCGGACGTGAAAAATAGGATGATCGTGAGCCAAATCCAAGCTGTTACATGTTTCTTTGAATCAACCCATATGTTGTGGCATCAGTTAATGAGCCACTGTTTTCACAATAGAAGCAAATGACTTCATATTACAGGGAGCTTGCTATCTTGTTTCCATGCAATGTGCCGCTTTTGGCAGATACAACAGACTTGTTGATAGATGGGCTCAGCTCTGTTTTCTCTCAACAAGTTATACTTGGTAGCAGTGGGTGGACTGTTATGAGACAAGCTAAGCCCTTTTAAGTGACGCTGTAGGTTCTTCTCTAGTGTTGGCAGGTGCCTGCACCATGGCTCTGCTTAGGAAATAAAAAGCCTGGTGATGTCTGCCTCTTTTAGATATGTAATGAAATACACAAATGCTAAAGATAGAACGTATGACTAGCAGCAAGCTGGCCCCTAATATAGGATATAGTTACAATGAAAGCAATCCTGTGCCAATCCCAGGATCGGTTACCAACAGGATGCATTGGGGGCGCCTTCTATGGACAGTAGTCCGGAATAAATCTGCCGACTGCTTTATACAGAGGACTTCTTCAGAAGACACAGCCTTCATTCATGATACGATTAGCGGCTGTCAATTAAAATTCTAAAAAGCAGCAAAAAAGCCAATGGCTTGCTAAGCCTATGACTAACCCAAAGCATTTTATGCATCATAATACGATAATAAAAAAAACATTTTGGTTCCAGACATATTTGGTCCTAACAGCACGATTCCTTTTAACAAATACAGTTAAGCAAGTAACACTATTTCTTATATGGGAACAGTGGCCCAGAATGATTTTAAATCCAACCATGAAAAGAAAAACACCCCTCTTACCAAAGGTCTAAACCAAACTTATTTAAAAGTGCAACTTCTAAAATAAAAACATTTACTGCATCAACATCATGGAATTGTAAAGGACTTGCAACTCATCCACATTGTTTGCCCTGTGATGGTTCCCAATGATCAAATGTTTGGCTACTTATCTTGCTGCCTTTTCAAAATGAAGTCCAGTGTCATATCCCCCGTCCCCTTTCAAAGAGGAAGGGGGGGCGTGTTACAAAAAAACAAAAAACACACACAACAACAACAACAGGCATAACCTCACCCAAAATCAGGCCCAGAGAGGCTGCACAGAGCAAGGGATGACGCTATGCACAGGCTCCTGAAGGAGGACACACCCAGGGGCAGTGGTGCTGGATCCCAGACGGGTGCAGTTCTTTTCTATATATAAATACAGGACTTCTGCTTTAATTGATAACTACAGATATGGACCGCAATGTAAAAAAATTCATGCACACCACCAGCCAACACTGGAAGGAACTGCATGTTGGGAAGCACAGGATAAAATACCATCTTTCCAATACACAAGCAGAGCTTGCTAATGTACAACAGAACTCCTTAAATCCCTACTCCAGACTGGGGCTATATGGTCAAAAAGTGTACATTCGTTTCACAGGGTCCAATAGCACACCCATGGTATTGCCCCCCCCCCCCTCCATATCAGGGGCCATGCAGGGCAGAGTGGGCACAGGCAGTTTGTCAGTAAACTTTAGTCAGACAGGTGGCGGCCTGACAAGAGAGCACTGGGGTCAGGGCGCAGTGGTGCCTTGGTCGAGTCTTGGCTGCTCTGCTGCCCCAGCTTTTATACCATAGATGCGAAGAAGACGGCTTGCACTGGGCCTCCTTTTGCCTTGGCCCGGAAGCAGCTGTCTTCTCCCACCTCTGTGTTGTGTACTCCATTGATTTGCTCCCATCTCAGTTTGGTTTTAGTTATTTTATATATTCATTCTTCCCAGAACCCCAATTGCAAAATGTCACACCTCCGATAAGGCAAAACGACTTTGGTTACCTGGACACAAGGGCGTTCACGTTGGCAACTGTGTCCATTATTGCCTGTTTGTTTTCCCAATACAGTTGGGTGCATTATACCATTTTAGAAACAGCAGTTGCTTGTGCAGTCTAGCCCTGAATATCTTTCCAGGAACAATGCCTATCTATATTGGAGGTTAGTCAAGATTTAGCATCACATAGTGACAACTTATTGGTGAAAGTGCCTACATGTCACACAACACCCCGGGCAGGGAGGTCCTTCATGATCATAAAAATGAAACACCTTCTCAAAAAACTAAAAAGAAGTGCTGGGAAACCAACTGCCAGCAATTGCATTGGGGCAGCAGTGCAATACATCACCACCAAGACATATACAGGAAACGGAGGTCAGCTGACAGCACAACAACAATGCCATCCGATATGTAAACAGCCTGCAATACAGTACCCAGGGCAAGCTGCAGTTGAGAGTGTGTTTCAGGTTTTAGACCAGTCTAAAAAATGTATAAAAATGGTTAACAGCAGGATATTCTTGAATCCAATATGTAAGGTGCAGATCTGTGAAACTAATAAATAAATGGCACGAAGGGATGTGTCTGCACAGGAAGAATGGTCACATACAGATAATATATATGGCACAAGGAGTTGGGGGACATCGAATCCTTCCAAACATTGGTGCAATTAAGGCATTGTTCCAGTTTTATCTTCAGGGACTGTGACTGGTCATACTGAACAACCCAAACAGATGTACTAAAGCAGACCAAAATATTGTATGTGCCCCTGCCCCCTATATCTGCCCTGCACCCCAGGTACCTGGAGGTGAAGCTTCTTCTATTGTTCTCCCAGCTAGCCATGCCTGCCCCATGAATCTCAGATTGCCAATTGGTTAATTTGTTGGGTGATGTAGCACACCTGTTAACCGCATCCCTAGTTACCCTGTAGTCTAAGGAGTATGAGCCTATTCAATGGCTAGGTGCCGGAGTACGCCTTATCTGAGGGAAGCTGGGAAAGCAACCAGCTAAAGCCCCGTGAGATCGCTGGTTAGGCAAGTTTTGCTGCAATCACGGAGGCTTTCCCACAGCGGGGCATCCCAAATCAGGATGCCCCAGGGAGAGGCAATTTTAGACTCCAAGGAAACTCTAAAATACAGTTTTGGTCCACTTTAAAGGGGGAAGAATATCTTGTCTTACAGTATACTGAAAGAGGTAATTAGCAACACTTTAGAAGGTCCAGCTAGTCCAACTTTGATGACCACTGGGGGACTAAATGCTGCAGCAAATGTAGGCAGAACTGCAGGTGACAAAGATGGCCGTGTTGGGGAAGATAGGAAACCAAAATAGGTTGCAGGACGGGGAATCTGGGGATCCAAACATCTCACAATGTTCCATATTAGCCACCTCCCTACAAGAGCCTTACGTCCTGTAAAACCGTATTAGTATTTTGCTTGGTTTCACCGAACGAACCTTTTGTCTTGATCATCCATACACTTGACAAGGATGCCAAAACCGCACACGCTCAGTAAAATGATGTATGTTGCCAAAACCGCACACGCTCAGTAACAGATGATGTATGTTGCTAAAACCGCACACGCTCAGTAACAGATGACGTATGTTGCCAAAACCGCACACGCTCAGTAAAAGATGATGTATGTTGCCAAAACCGCACACGCTCAGTAAAATGATGTATGTTTGTTGCCGAGTTATATACATTCCAAAGCCAAGAAGCTGGTTGGTTTAGTGTGTGAACTTCAATAACAACCAGATTCACTACACTTAGCTCATGCTGAACTAGTCACATCACAAGCAGAACATACATTTCTCATGGATGTAACTAGCTTTTAATCTATTAACAGACTGGTTATTCATTCTAAAACACAAAATAGGCCACAAAATAGGTTGGAGGCCACGGATATGTAAAGCTTGCACTAACGTTTTTATTAAAGAAAGACAGTCCGGGTAAAGGGCCAATTTAGCCTGCTTACAGCTTGCCCCAGGCTGGCTGTCAGGGGATGTATCTTTTATTCACCAGCACTTTCCTGATAAACACTATAGAACTTTCTGATGAATCTATTTAAAATTCACAGTCCCCCACAGAGATACCTTGAGCCGATTAGGTCCAGGCCAAGGAAGAGAGTTGGGCTTGTTAGAAAATATAAAGCAGGCTGAATGAAATATGCAGCACCTCACAGCCAGCATAGGGAAAGCACAAAACAGGCTAAATAAACCTTTTGCCTGGAATGTCCCTTTAATCTCTTGAAAAGTAGAATCGTTAAAAACCGTCCCTGTCTTTTGTACCTACAAACCTTCATTATCTAAACTATCCCCGAAGTAATGTACCTATGCATCAGCACCTGCAGTAACAGCCAGTAATCTCAATAAATTCCCTTTCAAAGTTTTGCCACCCTAAATTCAGCATAGTATGGTTTATCTTTTTTTTGTTATAAATAACAAAAAATATACATTTGTAGCTGATGCACTATTGGGTTGTTCCATGTTCCTCGATTCCTGGAGGGAGCTGAAACTATGAACAGTTTCTATTGCATTTTTCCCAGCTGAATCTTCTTCCAGGCTTCAGAAGCTGTGAAAATACAAGAGTCCAAGATGCCGGCTACCGTGAATGTCCCTCCGATGATGGCACATACCTGCAATAGAAAGCCATCATTAATAACAACCAAAAATACAGAAAGCCAAGTAATAGTTACATGTCTCCCACCTACAGCTTTTACCTTTACCGCTAGAAATAAGGAGCAACATATGCAACCAATAGATTGTTAAACCTCAAATGGTTATGTACAGAAAATGATAACCTTACACAGTGCAGCCATTGCTAATCTTCTTCTAAAAAAGGCTAGTTGCCTGGCTGATACGCTGGCCGCCTGATGTCATACTTGGCAGCCACTAACTGAGAACAGGTGTAATAAGCAGACGGAGGAGCAGCTTGGCAGTCAAACAACTACCATGTTTCAGAAGGAGTTTAGTAATATCACCCAGCTTTTTTTTTCTACTAGTGTACCTTTAGCATTAATATATATAGTATATATTAGTATATATAAATAGAGGATTTTAATGAAACAATATCTGCTTTACATTTAAGTTTGATCAAATGTAAACCTGAATGCAAAATATGGTCAAAAATAAAGAACAGTTCAAGATCTTTAAGCAAGGCAAGCTGGCAATTGGTCGATTTGAACACCTTGCTGTGATGCCCCCCCTATCTAGTTCCACCTATTATACCTGCTATATTATTGGTCATTCTGCCTGGATTTTCCTAAGCTTTTTCTTTATGGTTAACCAACGCCTTACATAGCCATCCCTTTCCTTATCCCAATTTGGAGAATTCCTGGTTGCCCCATAGTCCAGTCCGCTTTAAATATCTGGGTCCCTTTAGCCATTCAGAAACCAATCCCCAATAATCATCCTCCCTCTTTAACATTAAAGAGGAAGTCCAAAAAATGTAATATTCCCCCTTTTTCTATGTCTGATTCGGGCATCACAATATAAAATCCATGTGCAAAATGACCTAAACCGTCCTCTGATGCCATCAGGGTGAGGGAGGTGGGGGGTCTTCATGGAAGAAGATGCTGCTTCAGGGATTGGGTGACCAACCCATTACTTAAGTGCAACTGTCAATCAGGTCCATGGTTTTTTATTTTGGCATGGGGGGGGGGGGGCTGGGAGGCAGATACATTTACATTTTGGACTCCTTAAGGGCCCTGGCCTGAAAATGCAGAACCCCTAAACCCAATTTAAATACCCTGTCCTCATTTAGGTGCCCTTACCATTTAGAACATTTATAGCATTGCAAGCAGCCATGTCAGCAATCTTTTAGACCTTCATGTGGCATCCATGTCCACCCTCACATTGGTGACCATTTATTTGTGTGGCAGTAGCTTCTCTGTAGCCAAATCATGGACTAGATAAATACTTATTCTCTTGACATTTACAACTGTGACAGAATAGCTGTTAGAATGTTGGGGTCTGACAGTTGATTCTTTTTTTGAGAAGGTGACCAAATATATCTACAGTATACCTGTCATTCTGGGATTACATTGCATGGCATGTCTTTTATTCCTCTATTCCTTTTATCACCTGACCATTTTGTCATCTTCCAGAACCAGATGACGACGCCTTATCTTATCACTACTGAAGGTATGAAATCACAATCCCAGTGTATTTGTGTGGTTATTACTGTAAAACATTAAGCCATTAAAACCCTGCTGCAGGTGGATACAAAATATCATGTAATATATGATTTGTATTCATTTGATTTTATAATACGTCATATTCCAATCTAACATAGATATGGTATAGATAAAATGACAGAGCCCAGGCAAGATTCTTCTAAAACAGGCCTATGGAAATCCAGCTGTTGTGCTCTATCTTTTCGTATGTGTTGCACATTCATCATCCTTCTCCTATACCCACCAATATATATATTTGGTCTGTTTACAAAAACATTTCTGGGTTTCCCAGGGCAACAGCTGTTTCAGGAGCCATGTTCTGACATGCAAAATATGTGGACTGCTTCATTTTGGTCAGTGAATTCCAATCTGGTAGCTGAAATTATCCGCTAGTTCAAATACATGCCTGGGGTGGATGCCAGCCATAAATAGGGGCAGCTATTGAAACGAAGCTCCACGTCCTTCCCTGGGGTATGTTAGTAAATTATGAGGAGGCGGTGGGATGATCAGTTTCGCTGCTAATATTAAGGAATGCTCGACAGCAATTGGTTACTCAGCTGGCTCTGTTCGTTGTGCATTGCATTTGTCTAATTACTATTAATGAAAAGCCCAAACTCTTAAAAAACGGTTCCCCAGCATCTAAAATTAATATATTTTACGTTTTTAGTCACTAACTTATTATTCTTTCCCCCACTGGGCTGCAACTCTGTTCAGGAATTTAGGATACGGGCGCCGCCATCTTGACTCAGAAGCATCACACTTACTGAGGAGAGGAGAGTGGGATAAGGTACAGGGGGGCGGGATATAGCTGTGCTTTGCTCAGACAGAGCAGAGCTGGGGTCAGGTAAAGGTCAGCAGTCCCAGAATGCAGAGCAGCACAGTCAGGAGGCACTTCCTGTTTGCAGGCTGCCTGATAAGATGGCGGCTTCCATAAGCCGCCATCTTGGATGTTTAAAGGCTCATAACATGCAGTAGATGCAGGTAGGCTGATTTTTAATGTGGCCAATATGTATGTACAGGGTGTGGGAAACATATAAGATAGACTCTTATTCAGAGCGAAGGTCCGCTTTAACTTTCAAGCTCCTCTGTAAATACATAAGAGCACCACCTATTTTTGATACACACACAGGCACACTCATCTTATATTAGACGGCTATCCTACACTTGCAAAAATCAGGGATTTTGTAGGATTATATTCAGTAACAGTATCATTAGTTTAAGACCAGTTATTAACGGATACAGCTGTGCAGAAGGCTTAAAACTGTGTGAACTTGTCAAGCTTTTTTGAAGAAAAAAAGGAGGCTAAAGAAAAAGAAAGAGGTCAGATAAGCGAACTTAATGCAGCAGATCATAGACACATCATGCTTACAATCATCCAGCAGGGTAAAGAGAAACCACTGCGACTGTAAGTAGAAGTATTGCCAGGAGTGGTTTTCATGGAAGCATTGCATCCAAAAAGCTATACTTTCACATCTCAGCGATGCATGAAAACAGAAATTGGAATGCAGAAAAATGTAAATATTTGACTGCTTGCTGAATGGCTTGAGAACGCTCCATTAATGTATGTTAGGTGAAGCATTTGAGCCAATCTAGGGATTTGGCCAGTATTAATGGTGTTCTCAAAGCTGAGAAATACAGATACTTATCCATCATGCAATGCCTTCATGGACATTTCCGATTAGGTCCATATTTATTTTACTTGGGATAAATTCTAAATAGACACTTGATTCACCGACAATATTCCCTAGAGGGCATCCCGATTTTAAATGTCCCACAGTGGGAATTGCTACTGCAAAAGCTCGCCTTTTTCAGGTGCAGAAACTGATCTTAACAGAGCACGTCTCGCCAGACTATTTTAATGTAGTGAATAAGCTATAACAACGCATTTTAATGCCTGAAGAACCTTAAATACAGCTATAATAAGGCTTCTAATGGGTACAGAATGATAAAATGAAATACATCTTTGATGATGTATGGTAAGGTCATTCTAGCTGGACCACATGAGTTGTTAATCATGAATGTGTACCCAATAATGAGACTGAGTATTAGCGGTGACGTGGGGCAGGAGCTGCCAGCACAGAGATGGGAAAGATTGACTGTGTGCTTTAGAAAAACAGAACAGTGACTCACCATGCAAAATAACTATTTGCACACAGATAAAAATGAACTGATAGGAAAAACGTTCTACCAAGAAAAGACACCGCAGTGGTACTGTGTCATATAGAAAGCAAACAAGGCCAATAAATAAATTGCTCAACACTTTTTTTTAAAGTCAGAATTCAATGGTACCGGCTACTGAACTAAAGCCCTGTGTAGACATTAGCAGGCATTGGCTCCAAAAATCTAGTTACTTAGGGCGATTTGTGGGAACTATTTTTTCGAGAGTTAGATGCTGGTGGCCGACACTATAGATGGGTTTGCTTTATAGGTTTCATCAGCCAGATAGGACACATTTCTGACTTATAAAGGAAATAGACTTCCATGGAAAGACCATACCTCGTGTTCATCTCAACAGCTGGCTTTAACCCTTTCGCTGCCAGGCTACCTGGAGTTTTTGTCACCCTTTGTTGCCAGACCATTTTGCACTATTTTGCGCTCCACATGTTCAACTGTGATTTTTTAAGGGATTTCCAGGGATTTCCCAGGGAATTATATATTCTTTTTTTTCAGCAGAATCTGGGTTTTAACATAAAAAGTCTTTTTTGTCATTTTTTAGGTGTATTCTCAATATTTCGGGGTGAAATATGTGCAAAAAAAAAATCTATTTTTTTACAATTTGTAGTGTTTTTTGTAATAAAAAAAGTAATTCAGTCAATAAAATCTTATTGCATGTGAAATCCTAATTTCTCCTGGTCACAGCGTTACCACATATGTATAGGTAGACACCCTTTCCTGCCCAGGAGACTCCCCCAAACTGAAACAGCGCTTTAGGAGATTTTCAGATAAAATAAAAAAATGCTAAGCGCTAGGCGCACCTTGCAGTTTTTTAAGAAAAACAACCCTTTACATTTGAAATACCCCCAACAAACTATATATTCCCTGAAAGTACACACCTCAGGCTTTCCAGGCTTGTTTACATAGGTGCAGTTTTCTGGAAGTAATTCCTCAATGAATTCTTTGGTAGCACAGAGTTTCACTAAAAAAGAATAAAAAGCAGAATCAAACTCATATTTTCCAAAAAAAAAATATGCAAACAAAAATAAACAAGCCCAATCTGAAATCAATCTGGCACAGGACTTGGTACTTGGGTGTAGAGTCGACATTGAAGGTGGTCAAATGAGAAAAGTTGGCAACAAGGCTTGGCACAGGACGTAATTAGACAGGGTCAGCAATGGTATTACCAGGAAGTAGCAGGAGCAGGTGAACCTAGGCACTGCAGGGCTGGAACAGTATTGTCAGTGGCTTTTAAGGTCTCTGTCCAGCTTTAAGGGGATCAACAGTCAAAAATTAATTAAACTAGACCAGTGCTCATATGAATCCCTCCCCAGGGCAATTTAGATTACTGAACATAAAATTAATTTACCTTTTTCTAACGCCTACTGGAATAAATTTTAAAAACAAGATGGCCGCTCATGGGCTTGCAGCCCACCTGCAAACAGGAAGTTGTACTGGACTTCCTGTTACTGTGCATTTCAGTTATGTCATTTTGGAGAGGAAGCTCCAAAATGGCTGCTACCTTTCTTTTCCAACTGTGCCAGTCTGTTGGTCCGATGTAAATACGGAGCCTGCCAGTGTGTTGCTTAGCAGTGGTCCTCGTGATGCGGAGGTGCTTCCTGTGAGCAATGCAGTGCGATAGTTGGCGGACAAAAAGCCCGCCTGCTACTGAGCCAGCCAAGAAATAGCGGAAGAGCAACGGCCAGGCAAGTACCATAGTGAGATACTTAATACTGGTAAGTTTCAGAGATAAAGTGGACCAAAACCCGTTTCTCTGCTACATGGTGTTGGTCCGGGTCTGGCTGTATTTAGACAAGATAATTGAATCACAAGTTTAGATCAAATAAGTAATATCATTTTATCATCTTCAGGATCCATGGAATTTGTATCTCAAAATGTAAAGTTTGAAAGCAGAAACCTCATACTTTTGGGTTTTTAGTAACCAATATATGTCCGTTGAGACATTAGACTTGGAAGCTTATAGACTAATCGAGCACTCCTAAAATGCTTTTACACACCGAGGGAAAGGAACGGCACCCTCCTTACTATGTTTTCCCAAGCACCAAAGAGCTAAGCCACATCATTGGCACCACTTAATTTTAGAAAGACAGCTGCCACTAGAATCGGCCCACACAGAAAACAGAGGAGTGCCCCAATCTAAGTAACACATCATAGGATTGGAATACAAGCTCAGTATTCCTCATGATCTATAAAGTGACGGGACCAAAAAAGGAAAGTCATTATGGCTGACAAGGTAAATACCACAAAGGGGGGACTAGAAGGCATGCAGCTGCATTAGAAAACTAACAACTGGGAAAAAAAGGAAATTATTTTTCAGATTTGTATTTGTACTTAGTATGTCATTCATTTAATTAGAGATGTTTTCACTAATAAAATACAAAATGTATAAAAAATGAAAGGGTGTTAGCAACAAATCATTCTGCAATGAAAAACAACAAAGTCAATCTTACACAACAATTGCCTTTAGCTCAAAGGTTCTGTGTGCTGGATGATCAGTGGGATTTGGAGCTTCACAGATTTAACACCCCCCCCCAAAAAAAATAAAAATAATAAGGGGTGCGAATTGGCAAGAATCTGGCAATACAAATTTGGCAATATGATACGTATCGCGATACACGTATGACGATGATATATCCCGATTATGTCTCAAAGACTATATATTAATTAAAAAGGGGAGGGGACCCAATTTTCCTGGAATTTTAAGGGTTGAAAACCCTTAACCCCCCCAAAAATGGCGTGAGGTCCCCCTTACCCAGCATAACCAGCCCAGGACCAGCTATGGGGGCTTGTAGAACAGGGCGCAGGGGCCAGCTCTGGTGGCAGTATATACATATGGATATACTACTGGGAACCTGGTCTTAAAACTATAACTATTGGTACAGAAAACTGAAACCGATCAGACTATACTCTTAAATGAAATATAAAAATATATACAATATATAAATAATTATTACTATTATTCATCATCAATATGAACACAACGGTAGCTGGTTTCATCACATGATAAAGTGCTTAGGCGATTACAGATTACTTAGTAATGCATGGAAAGAATGGCTCACCCGCGTAATGTCATGTGAATCAGAAGAAAACATCACAATTCCTGAATAGTGTAGTAACTGGTCATATTTGGATGAGTGCAGACTACATATGGCTTTTGTTACTGCACTTGTTTAAACCCAAAATGGCAATGTTACAGAAATCTATCATATAAATGAAGATTTAAGAGCTTTCAGTAAGTTGAATGTAGCTGATCTCTCTGGATGCTATATAACCTGCTAGATCAGGCTGGCACCACTGGGGGGGGGGGGGGGGGGGTATCACCTACACTGGGGTTGTTGCACTGCAAATCAATAACTGTTTTGAGCCTGCTCCCTCAGACACTTGTAAAATTTGTGAATGGCCGGCACGCTCCCTGCTAGAGGGTAACGGGGGATGCGGCCACCAGCACACTCTGATCTGCTCGTATTAGACGAGCTACTGGGCCTCGAGTGGATCCGAGTGCACTGATTCGACGAGCGGCCACACATGCGTCGTTGGACTGGGAAGAGGCAAGTTTGTTCAGGCGACCTGGGGGGGGGGGGGCTTCATGATCGGGGGTGCCCCGGGGGCAAGGGACAAAACCCAGGATAGTCAAAATTCTGGGTTTCGGTCCACTTTACAAAAACACAAAAGGAGTTTAAACTGGGCTACATATGAAGTGACCAAATGGCTGGATTAATAAGTATATGTACAAACTGCAAAAACGCAATTCTGTGAGTAATCACCTGTAGAATTGTAATCACCTGTAGACCCTCCTTACACTTGGGGATTACCTCCTTGCCGATTGGATGTGACTGCAAGACAAAAAAAAGGCGTAGCCCCTCCCGGCCCCATAAGTAGCAGCTGCCTCCTAACCTAGATCAGTTACTTAAAAAGCAGTAAAACATAAAATAAAGGCAGGCCGGGAAGCCCTATATAGGAGTCCATGTTACTTCACAGGAACTCCGCCAAAATACTCTCAAAAAAAAATAAATGATAAACGAATAAATAAAGCTCTCTTTTTTTTTTTTCTTTTCTTCATGCCAATGAAATAAATGGACTAAACATCATCAAAGAAACATCAAAAGATAGATCATGACCCAAACACGGGTGAGCCGAAGTGTCTGGAATGGATTCCCAGAAAAAAATTCTACAGGTGAGTACTCACAGAATTGCGTTTTTTCTTCCAATCCATTCCAGACTCTCCTTACACATGGGATATCCAAAAGCAGTGCCATCTATGGACGGGATCCCCAGTGCAGAACACCGGGTAGTTCATTTCACTACCGTCTGAAGAATCTTTCTACCAACAACAGCGTCAGCTGAGGCACTAACATCCACCTTGTAAACCTTGGTGAATGTATGAACCAAAGACCAGGTGGCAGCTTTGCAAACCTGTTCCACTTAAGCCTGATGCTGAAAGGCCCAGGAAGCACCAATAGCCCTAGTAGAATAGGCCGAGACCCGAAAAGGGGTTTCCTTCCCCTAGGCTTTTTCTACTACTTGCCTAATCCACTTACTGACAGTGGCTTTAGCTGGCGGAAGCCCCTTTCTCGGCCCTTCCAATATAACAAAAAGAAAATCCGTCTTGCAGAAGGATTCTGTAGCTGCCATGTAATATCTTACGGCTCAGACTACATCTAAAGAATGAAGTGCCCTTTCCTTAGCATTAGCCGGAACAGGGCATAAAGAAGGTAGAATTACCTCTTGATTAAGGTGAAAGGGAGAAATGACCTTAGGTATAAAAACAGGTTTAAACCGAAAAGCTACCTTGTCTCTGTGTAACTCAAAATAAGGAGACTTCATACATAGGGCGGCTAACTCAGAAACACGACGCACCGAGGTGACCACTAAAAATATCAGTGCGTCAGCATGCTTAATGGAGCATCCATCATAGGTTCAAAAGGAGCACCCTGGGAGCCGATAATACCAGATTCAAGACCCAAACCGGAGTGGCTCCCTGAAAAAAAGTTTTAATGAGTCTATTGCTAGCGATAGACTTCAGGAAAAAAATCGATAAGGCCAATACATGCCCCTTTAGGGTGCCTAATTGTAGGCCCATTTCTACGCCATTTTTTAGAAATTCTAGAATTCTAGAAATCAAATACTTTCTACATGAAAATTTCCTAGCCTCACACCAGGATATGAACGCCCGCCAGACCCTGTAATAAATCATGGAAGACGCCCTCCTCTGGACCTGAATCATGGTATGAATAACCTTAGCCGATAAACCTTTCTCTGCTAAGATCGAGGTCTCAATAGACAGGCTAACTTCTTCTATGGCCAGCGAGGAACCACCAGAATGGTTGGTACCCCCTCCTGAGCTATCTTTCTTAGTACCCGGCTCAGGAGCGGGAGAAAAACGTACAGGAGCTTGAACCTTGCCCAAGAGGTTTACAGGGCATCCGTTGCTATGGCCAGAGGGTCCCTTGACAGGGACCTGAATTGTGGCCGCTTGTGATTGTGTCTGGATGCAAAGAGATCCACTTCCGGACACCCCCCATACGAAGGCAAAGTGCTTGAAAGATCTTCTGACTGAGGGACCATTCTCCCCGACGCAGCGCCTTCCTGCTCAAAACGTCTGCCTCCAGGGATGTAAACTGCCGAGATGCAGGGAACATTCTCCTCTGCCTAAGTCAGAATCCGGCTTACCTCTAGAGCACTCTTGCTCCGAGTACCCCCCTGATGATTGAAATAGGCTACCACCATCCGATTGTCTGACTGGACCTGGACAGCCTGTCCCCTTAAACTGGGGGTCAGATACTGAAGCACTAGCCGAATTGCTCTTAATTCCAATATATTTATGGGAAGCCGATTCTCCTTTGGGTCCCATTATCCCTGGATCTTCTGGGCTTGCCAGATGCCCCCCCAGCCTGTAAGACTGGCATCCGTGGCAACGATCTGCCACTGCGGTGTCAGAAAGGACCTGCCTACCGATGGGTGCAGAGGGTCCAACCCCCACAGCCGAATTTGCCTGGCCGAGAGAGTCAGAACAAAGACTTGATCCAGCGACTGCGGGCTCGATCCCAGCTTGCCAACAGATTCAACTGAAGAGGCCTCAAGTAAAACTGGGCAAAAGGCACAGCCTCGAAGCAGGCCACCATAAGGCCTACTAGTTTCATCCCTAGCCTACTGGTCGGCTGCCGGCAGGCCAGTAAGGACTCTATTTGATTCCGAATTAGCAGAGCCTTCTGCTCTGGTAGAAACACCTTGACCTGAACTGTGTCCAGCGTCATTCCTAAGAAATTCCTTACTGCCGCCGGAATGACCCATACTTTTTGGGAATTGTAAATATGTTGGAATAAAATCCCTGACCTTCCTGAAAGGGTACCTGACAAATTACCCCTTCTTGAAGTAGATGCTGCACAGAGGCTCTCAGGGCATCTGCTTTTAGCTGGTTCCGGGATGCCCCTGACCGAGGGAACCTTGCGGGCGGTCTGGCTGCAAACTCGATCTTGTAGCCGGATGACACCACCTCTTGGATCCAAAGATTCGCCACGTGGCATCTCCAGATAGCAGCAAAATGCAAGAGCCGTCCCCCCACCCGCTCGGTGAGGGCACCCCCTCATGCTGGAGTGGGCTTGGCTGGAGGTTTGGGCCTACTTCTCCAGGCCCCTCCTGCCCTATTACGAGCTCTGCCTCGGAAGGCACCTCTGCCACTCCGAAAGGGCCGATATGATGAAGGCCTCTGAAAAAGGCAGAGTCGCCCTCTTCCTTTGAGGAAGTTTGCCATCCTTGACCATATGGTCCTGTTTTTCTCCAAAGAGTCTGCTCCCTAAAAAAGGTAGATCTGTAAGAGCTTTCTTAGCGGCGGCATCCGCCGACCATTGTCTTAGCCATAAGGAATGGTGCAAGGCAACAAGAAGAGCAGAAGTTCTAGCAGCTAGCCTGACTGCATCATCCATAGCAGTGATAGCGAAAGAGTTAAAGTCCAAACAAACCTTAAAATCCTTGGACTCTTAAATAAGCCTGCGAGACTTAGCCCTGGCCATAATCTTCTTCACCTTCTTCCTTGAAGCCAAAGACACAATAGCCGTGGCACAAACAGGGCGAAGAAAGGAACCTACCATAGCAAAGGCATGGCGGGCCAACTGATCCATTCGTCTCTTAAGAATCCCATAGTAGCCGATGGCATGATAGAAGTATTACACAAGCCTGATACTGGAGAATCCACCTCGGGTGGAAAAGCCCAAAGCTTAATCATATCCGCCGGAAAAGGATACCTAGCGTCTAGGATCCTGGGAACAGCCAGCATCTTGTTAGGAGTTCCCCACTCCTTTAACACCCTCCTGGAAAAATGCGGCTGTTCCGGGAACACCTGCCTTTGCCTTACTGGCTTAAACAGGTCGTCCTTCCCTCTTTTTGCCACCTCAGGAGGGGTAATATTCAAGGTTTCAAAAACTGATGAAAGTAAACACTCTGTCTTGTCTGAGAGAAGGGGATCCTCATCAGAAGAGAATAAAATAGAATTACTATCTTCTTCACCAGACCGTAACTCGCCCTCTGAGAGCTGCTCATCTAAATACTCTTCCTCCTCCTCAGACCCAAAAGAGGCAAATAAATCTCTTTCCTCAGAAAAAGGCTCCAAATGCCTGTTATAGGTGGCTTTCTTAGGAATGACCAAGGATAACTTTCTCTAAGTTATCCAACCTGTGCGCCACATCCGCCTGTGCCTCACTGCCTTCCCCCTCTCCGGGGGATGTAAGGGATGGGTGAGCCGTCGCGCTCCCACCAGCAATAGCTGGGATAGAGACCTGAGCCACCGCTCTATTATAGTCTAAACCAATTCTCATGGCACAAGCAGAACAAACTGTGCTGAAACTACCCAGGGGATCCAGCTTACATAAGGGACAGAGCCCGCCCTGCTCAAGTCGGATGCCCGAATCACTATCCCCTGATGCCCCCCTCATGGTTTTTTTTTTTTTTTTATTTGGCAAACAGACCTTAGGTCCTAAGCCTGAACCAATGCCAAAGAGACTAGGGGGAACCGCAACCCTTTTTTATCCTTCTTCCAATTCTAAAAATAAAACAGGAAAAAAATCCATTAGACAAAAAACCTTTCCCAACTCATAAAAATCAATATATAAAAAATTCTATTGTTATATATATATATATATATATATATATATATTTTTTTTTTTTCTTTTTCTTTTTAAACTCTTGGGAATATAATTAATAAATACAATTAATAAATACTGACTATACTAATATTGATAAAAAGATAATAATGATAATAATGATCATAATAATGTCGACGTCCACTCACCACCACAGCTCTTCACTTTACAGCCTATACAAGAAAAAAGTGTGACTGCATAAATATATAAAAACAGCGGGACCAGCCTGCAATTCATAAGCCCCTAAGCTTACCTCTCTTGGGTCTCTTAGAAGGCCAGTGACCTAAACCACAATGGCTGCCACTGCAGCCGCACTCTGCAAAGGCTGCACACAAAGAGCCCCTAGGCTCCAAGAAGAAGTATGGGATTAAGGGAACCAGCGGCCTGGCCCGAGATGGCCGCCGCATTTCTCCGCGGCCGCTATCCCCACACCCAGAGCCCTTAAGCTCAACATGCTCAAAATCCAGCAAACGGCCTGGCCAGTGGTGGCAGCTGCCGTTGCCGCCGCAACGCAAACACAATAGCAGCCTCATGTCAGCCAGGCTGCTGTACACTAACCTTGAACAGTGCAGGGGAGCCTGAACACAACCTCCAGCCAGCCCGGAGAGAGACACACTGAAGTAATACGGCATCGTGGTTCTGTGTTAAGCTCCGCCCCCTGCAGCGCCTTAAAGGCATACCAACATTTTTTCATTTTTTTTTTTTTACATTTAAAAAAAAAAAAAAAAAACCTACCTAACTTGGAAGAAGGACGGGTTGAAACTAAAAAAATAAAAAATGTTCCTCAGCAGATACACCAGAGAGAAACCTGCGGCTGTCTTACTTTTCAAAAAGCCTGCAGCCCAGAGCATATACACTCTGTAAGCGCCCAAGACCCCGGCGCTTCCACCTTACCTTCACGAACCCCAGAACAGCCAGAAGCTGTGGGAGGCACAATTGGATCTGGGGGATCCGTGGGAATAAGACGACGGGGTGCAATCCCCCGCATGCTGCCAATCCTTGAGAGCGAATTCCTGAACAACCTTCACTTGCAACCGCAAGAAAGAAAACTGATCTAGGTTAGGAGGCAGCTGCTACTTATGGGGCCGGGCGGGGCCACCCCTTTTTCTTGTCTTGCAGTCACATCCAATGGGCAAGGAGGTAATCCCAAGTGTAAGGAGTGTCTGGAATGGATTGGAAGAAAAAATTAAAGTCCCTCTCCAGGCAAACACTAACTTTCTTCCTCCTCATCCCCGTTGGGAACAGTAAATAATGAGCCATTTCAAAGCTGAAAATCTTATTGTATGTAAATACCTCATGTATTCTAGTCAAAAACAATTTCCTTGCCTCAAATTCTGGGTCATGGCTGAGCTGGGAAGGGCATGTCACGACGCAGCTTTATGACAGCACACTGTGAGCTCTCAGTGTGAGCGAGAACAGAAAGCCAGAAAGGGACAGAGTAGCTGTAGGACCACTTTTTTGCATGGTGCTGGAGTAATAAAATAAAAAAAAAAAAAGGACAAACTGAAGTCCTGCTCCAGCTTCTACTCAGTGCTGCAGGGAGTGGAGGAGAGGCACATGCGACAGACACTATGACACTATTTGGGAGCCCAGATTGTTAGAAATATGGAAGGAAGGAAATATACTGCCCTATGTCAAATAAAGCAGGATCCCTCGGCCAGTGGATAGCACTGGAGTTATTAGTGGCAGGCTTCATTCTAAAGAAATAAAAAAGCTTTGATGCACCAGGCATCCATTGGCCCAGATTGGCTGAAGTTGTGCTGTAATAAAAGCATTGACTTCATTCCCCGAGGGAAAGGGGATAAGTGGGGAGACATGTGAAATTTGAACATGATTTAGATTTACTAAATGGAGGTTTTATTGTTCCATATTCTAGTGTAGTCAATTTTATTTGAGCTGAATACTGCCATTACAGGGATTATTTCTCCCCTTAAAGCGGATCGTCAGCATCATTTAATGAAAAACCCTTAAAAAACTATTCCCCAGCATCTAAAATTAATATATTTAACGTTTTTAGTCACAATCACATACTGAGGAGGGGAGAGGGGTCAAAAGTTCAGGGAGCGTGGTTATAGCTGGGGTCAGGAAAAGGTCAGCAATCCCAGAACGCAGAGCGGCACAGTCACAAGACACTTCCTGTCTGCAGGCAGCCTGACACTCCATGAGCCGCCATCTTGGATGTTTAAAGTCTCAGAAAATGCAGTATATGCAGGTAGGATGATTTTTAATGTGGGCAATGTAAGGGTGGGGGAAACATATAACATAGTAGAGGTGTCAGAAAAAAATTTGGTGATACTTGAATCGATTCTTTCTCCCTAGTATTGATTCTGACTCTGCCCCCTGCTACAGTAAAAGAAAAGTAAAAACTCACCTGACCCCTCGTTCGATCCGTCTGGCTCGCCTCTTCACACGGGGGCCTCCGATCCCCCCCCCGGGCTCTTCCCTTCGGGATCCCGCGGGTGTCTTTCTGGCTCCCAGCTCGGCGATTCAGTCATATGCTATAATCGCTAGGCAGAGGAGTAGAGAGGCAGGCGATCCTCTGATCCCCTGCCTCCCCCCTCCAGCGATCACAGCATCTGTCATCGGATCGGCGAGGGACACAGGAGCTGACAATCTGAGGTGAGTAAAGAAAAAAAATATATACATTTTTTCTTTAATAAAGACATTTTTTCTGATGTGTGGTCTGGTTTTTTACCGTTAACCCTTTGTGAACTGGTAACGGGTCCATGAGACCCCTATACCAGTTCACAGGGCAGGGGGCTGGCAAGTCACCTGTGGCTAGCGCCCAGTGGGTGGGGGCAAAAGGGCCCCTTAAAAATAAAATAAAAAAGGGGGCCCCATGTCAATTTCTTTTTAATTAAAAAAAAATGTATAAAAAAAAAATCCTGATATATCGTCTTTGAGACATAATCGGGATATATCGTATCGGCATACGAGTATTGTGATACGTATCAAATCACCAGATTTGTCCTCTCCCTGCCTCATTACCCTAAACTTAACAATTCAATCCTTTAGAAACGGATAACCTTCAGCCAATAGTCATGGAACTGATCTTCATGAAAATTGCTAATTGTATACGTCATAAAGGGACTTTAGGACTTGTGCATCATTTTTCCAATAGCAGCCAAGGCACACACACATATGTGTAGTATTTGTGTACATAAGTGCACACAAAGGAGGCAAAAGGAACAGATGCTCATAATAAAGGCTTGGAGTTTGAAATCAGGACACACAATAGATCAGTGTGAGAATCAGTCATTATTGCAGTTCTCAGACCAAGCCCAGAGATACAGGGCTGTCCAGCACAGAGCTGGAAATGAGACAAGGATGGAAAATTATAGAGTAGGTGCATGTCATTCCTAATACTGTATTATCTCTCATTCGCGATACACCCTTTACTCTACACATCTTGTGACGGCAAGTAACACTGAACTCAGCCATTTCAATAACGATTTTTACCAAAATGACTGACAAGAAACTGGCAATTCTTCCCCCTCCTATCTACTTATTTAAGGTAAACTGCCTCCTGAAAGCAGTTAGCAAGGAAGCACTAAGAAGAAGAAGAAAAAAAAAACGTGTTAATGTTTTCTTTAGGAAATAAAAACGAGGGACCTAAAGTCCATTTATACTTTTAGTACACAAGCAACATTTTTGGTTTGATCAATCTAAATTTCTTTTTTAAAAAAGTGATTTGTATCAAATGGTTTAAAGCAGGATCCAGCGGCGCTCCTCCCCTCCATCATATTTCTGGGTACGGCCATGTTACAGAGGCTGCAAGGAGCAGCATCCCTTGTTTTCTATGCAGCCCCATCCACCCATTCATTTGAAGGCTCTGTGCAGCTGCTGTAAGTGCACAGGTTGCAGCCCTGGATCCCGGGAGAGGTTTTATCCATTTGTATCTTTATGGTTCCACAATACAGTAGTTTGGGTGCCAATGGGAAGGGCATAGAGCAGTGTTCAGGTGGGCCATGTTACAAGTTGCTCTTTTAATACATTAGATGTATTAACGTGCTGGGACTGCAGTCTCACATGTCGGGTGTAGGAAGAAACCTGCAGTCACCATCTGTTAGGGCCACAACTTCCAGAAATGGTCAGAAATTTAGTAAGATACATTAATTTAGAAATGTATTAAAGCAGACCAAAACCTCTTGAACTTGTGAAATACATTTGACCAAAGCCCCTGCCGATGCTCCCTTTTTGGGGCGTAGAACTAGAAATGGATACTTTTGCTTTTCAAATTGTCCTGGAACACTTTTTTTTTTGCTGCCCCTTTCTGTAAGATGGCAGGTGATCAGTCATTGCATAGTTGTGGCAATGACATCATTACCACACACAACAATGGCAATGAATGGAGGAGGCGGAGTTTTACAGCTGAAACAGGTGCCATTATCTGGTATTAGAGTGAAGCAGGAGCAGTGACAATTGCCAAAATGTGCTCTTCATAGGGGGAGCAATTCAAGGGGGTTTTGGTCCGCTTTAAGTAAACAAAACAAAGGGTTTTTGGTACGGTGGTAGGAACAGAACTTGCAGGTTAGTTTCTGGGCATATAGATTTCTACAAAGTCTGTATTTATGAATGCATATAGAATGATATTTGTATACCACAAGGCCAAGTTCAAGGACAGCTATCACCAGGTGCTTTTTTTATAGGTGAAACCATGTGCTCGATATAGGAAACCATAACAAATAAGCAGTTTGTAGATCTTTTAGGGCCTTATATGCACAGCGACTCGAATTCTATTAAGGTTTGGAAAGACACTACCCAATGCCATCTGCATCTTTAAAAAGTCCTGCTGAGGAAAGGAGAGCACCTATAGCTCTGTTACTTTGGTGCTTTTGTAGGTCTTGATTTTCATTTCTTTAACAGTTTTATTAAACTTGCAGAATCAATACCTTGAGAGCATTTGGCTTATTTCTGTACAAACCCACAGTGATCGGCCCGGGAATCTATAAGATTGATTCCCTCCCCCTGGCATCCAAAATCGGGATGCCCCACGTGTGTGAAACCCCCCAGGTCGCCCCATACACTAACCTTGTTTCCTGGTTCAACGGCACATGCGCGAGCCACAGCTGCATCCCCGCTATCCCTCTAGCAGGGCACGTGGCTGCACCAGGCATTTGTGTATCGCTGGTGCGGGCACGCTTCCTGTTAGAGGATAGCGGGGGATGTGGCTGTCAGCGCACTCTGATCCGCTGGACTTAGATGAAGGCTTATATGATGTGACGTCAGCGGCTCCAAGCGCGCTGATTGGACGATCAGCCGAGGTGAGTTGGCTTCAGCGATCTGGGGGGTTTCATGCAGCCGGGCTCCAGGGGAAAGGACCAAAATACAGGATAGTCAAAACCCTGGGTTTTGGTCCACTTTAAATAACAACATTTTTACTTTTATTTCACTACCCCCCCCCCCCCCCCCCCACAGCTGAGGCTGGATTGATAAGTAAAACTACTTACCTGTCTCTCCATTCTGATAATTCCAGGGCATTTCTGCTGTGGTAGGGCATTTCTGCTGTGGTAGGGAAGTGTTGTGCCTGGAGGTGAAACCTTGGGTCCAAACGTTAGTTTAATGGTACTTTAAAAGTCACATTATACAGCTATACTTCTGGCAGTATAGGAGAGGCCAGAAGTGACTACCTTCTAAGGAACTCCCCAGGATTTTAATGTTGCCAGGAGTTGGGCAGAATACACAATTTGCCAACAAATGTTGCTAAGCAAAGTCAGGTCTGGACAGAATTGTAGAAGCAAAGTGCAATAAGCTCAATATCAGATGATCTAGATGATAATCATTATGTAAAGAGGAACAATAACTTAGCACCGAGTTATGTGACAGCTAATGATGTCATCTATGTAAATCAAGCTGCAAAATACTCTTATTTCTCACGATTAACAAAACCAGCTCAGTGGGAGCACAGCAGAGGAGGCCTCATTTGGTGTGCAGCCTTTTTTACATTTCTAAAAGCCAATTAAATGCATCTTCCTGGGAGAAGCACGTCTGACAGGCGCTGGAAGTCCCCTCGGATTTGTAGGTAGTTGGCCTTGTGTCTTCTTCTTTTCTTTCAAACAGAACTCACAAACGGCCCCCACAACGTAAAGGGCAGCACTTCCTTGATGCCCCGTTTATTATCTCCCCCCCCCCCCCCCCACCCCGCACTACCTCCTCCTCGACTGGGAAACAAGGAAGAATAAAGGAGATGCTGCTGGTCATGTGGATGAACAAGAGCTTGTGAATGAAGCAGTAGACTGAACAGCAGGTGCTTGTCCACAACCCCCACCGCAGAGTCATGCTGCCACAATAATCTGGGCACCATCTGTTGGGTAGAGAAGCAGTGTCCCCTCTCCGGGAGAACGTTCACAGGCTGAAGACAAAGTGGATCATTGGCAGATGGTGATTATGTGATCAAGATAGGGAGGACCCTGTTGTATGTGATAGTGCCTCTAAACTTCACACTGACTGTGACTTTGTTTGACAAGAGACTCACTGTAGTCATTTCCCTTTTTCTTCCTCTAATGGGCATAGAAAGCAAAACACCATAGGGTAGCAGAATCATGTACAGGGACCCACAATAATAGCTACAGGAATCTAACCACACTTTTACCAGCAAAAAAAAATTGCATTAGTGTATAGTGGCTCTATTGACATCAAATGTGTCATAGGAGATGATCCATGAAACAAAGGACTTTTATGGAATTGATAATTGCTGGAAAATCATAACTAGTGTAACCAGTGTGTAATTATTGTCTGTGTATTTAATTATTTGTCTGATAAGATACAGACAGTAAAGTCACTGGAGGGTCCCTGAATCAGGTAGCGGTGGGCAACCTGAAGAGGAACGTCTGAATCCTGAAGAGGAA
Organism: Gastrophryne carolinensis; assembly: GCA_027917425.1. Taxonomy (NCBI): domain Eukaryota; kingdom Metazoa; phylum Chordata; class Amphibia; order Anura; family Microhylidae; genus Gastrophryne; species Gastrophryne carolinensis. The sequence continues at coordinate 273,875 of JAQIHN010000999.1, read as the reverse complement.
ACGCCCAGATACTTTCCTACCTGTACTTCATGATCCCCTTTTTTTCAGCTACCAGATCGCATGTGGGGACATGACCACCACTGACCTGTGGGGGTTTGGCAGCCAGGCAGTACTGTGCAAGCCCACCCTGCAGACCTCACTGGCCACCAGCCATCACACGGAGACACAATGGGATTGTGGAAGTAGGTGAATACTATGGCCGGGGATTAAAGGTCCCCAGCAGAGTGGGGCACCCCTACCTAGTTCAGGTAGGTAGCAGGAGGGTGCCTTTAAATTTGGCTGCTCCAATTACAAAAAAAAAGCAGGCAGTATCCTGCTGAGGTTGCAGTGTAAGAAAGGGCATGTGCAGCCTGTATAATTCCATCCTTTATATTACACACACACACACCAAGATCATGAAGTACATGGGATCATGAAGTACAGAATGTGTTCTCCTGTCATGGCAGGCAGTAGCTACACACGTCAAACATATCCCCATCAAGGCAATAGAGCCCATCCACTCTGAAAGGAAGAAAAAGCAGCCAACACAGGGTGGGAACTGTGTCCACAGATGTACATTTTAAGATTCTACAGGGATTACCCTAAAAACATTAAACACTCAGTATGGTTCATCATTGTCTAGCTTCAGGTGCTGGTGGCCGCATCCCTGGCTTGCCTGTAGCTGTGGCGCACTCCAGCCATCTAGATGGGCTGGGGGCGGGAGTGCTCACCACACTACAAGGAAGCAGGGGATATGGCCAACAGACTGGAATAGAAAGAGGGGCAAACTTGGGAGACCTGTTATAGCATCTACAGCACACTGCAGGAACTACCATTGTCTGGGCTGTCTTTTAAATCCTGGAGGTGCATTAAAAACACTGTTCTATTCCAACCCAGCCAAATCCATCCACGTAGAGGTGAATATTGAACAGGCCACAAACTCAGCCATGGAATACTTGTGCTAGGTGAAGCTTTCAGCATCTGCCAATTTAGATAGGAAAGCAACAATATGCTGGAGAATTGCTCAGTTTTCCCAATTATAGGAAAGTCTAGTTACTATGCAGTGTCTAAGGCGATAACATGATACAGGGTCAGGGTGGAATATGATTTCCCAGCTTTATGCTGCATGTGTTTACCCTCCTGCCACCGCATGTAGTAAGGTAAGTGTCATCCACACAGTAAGCCTAGAGCAGAATGCCCTATTGCAGTATATATGTAGGATGCTCTACAAATAAAACCTATAATGTGTGCAGCACAGTCTCCTCCAGCTCGTCTGTGTGGGTGTAGGGAGCCCAGCTCTAATAACAGAATGAAGTTAGAGCAAACCCACTATAGATTGAGCTTCACTTAAGGCTTTTTCAGTTTTTTTTTACATTTATTTAGTTGGCATTGTGCAAGGGCTGAAATCATAAAAAGTACCTATTCTGGGATCATTGCTCCATGACGCAACTACAAGAATCTTTAATTCCCAAAATAACATTCCCGGGACCCGTCCCAAGAGGGTACTTTTTCTTCCAAATGATATATTTATACACTTAAAATAAGACATGGCACAGCAAAAGAACTGACTCCATCAGTCTGCCACTTTCACCATAATGACGTTCTACACGGCTCCTATAAAGCTGGCAGCAGTGTCTGGAGAAACAGTCCTAAGAAGTGACCACATTCTTCCATGATTTTAAACACAACTTTATGAAACAGTCTATAGAAGTGACAGACCTCACCTTTGTTGATAAATACAAGCCATAAACAGCAAGTCCACTTTCGGGTTGGAGCTCAGACCAGATGTGCCAACTGGAACTATGTAACCCGCTTACCGGCCATCAACTGAGGCAGTGCAAGAAACCAGCATGGCGGGTGGCAGTAGTCTCAGCCTGTAGCTCTCCTATCAACTTCAATGTGCGCCTCCATACACCAGGCACTGGAAGAGCCTAAGGCATTGGTGGCCATTGTATGGTTGTGTGCCCTTATTACGGCACTTCCATCAGGTTGCAGGGCGACCTTACCTCTAGGCCAAAGCCAGCGTTGCGGTTGGGAGATGAGTAGCATGGGTGTGGGTGGCAGGTAAGCGGGTCACCTTGTGTCTGTTGGCACATCTGGTCTGAGGTCTGAAAGCAAATGTCCTTTCCTTTTAACATTGAAATTGCAACACCAGAAAGTGTAAGGTTATGCAAATTAAGGAAGCAGCAGCTTTCACCAAGATCTTCAAAATATCGCATTTTCAAGCCCCTAGCTCCAATGTATGGCATGGGGGAGGGGCAGAAATCAGAATTAAGCAATGTTCAATTTTGGTTCAGTTGACAACAATGAACTGGAATGACAGCAGGGGTGACATCTGGAGATCATCTGATTTGACTGGCGACTAGAGACCCATTTTGTACAAGAGGTCAAACTGGACTTCACATCTCAAGCCTAGGGTGGCAAATGGTGCCACCACAAAACTTCAGAAGGTGTTTGCCCAGAACTGAACACTGTGCTATGATGCAGATATTCTGCTGCAGATTTTCCATTGACCTCACACCACCGTTTTCAAAGGCTATACCCTTTTTGTCTTGAATGCAATGATAGCGATAGATTGGTAGAAAGACTATGTAGGCAACACCATGAAGTGCCTTCACAAAAATACAATTCTGTGATTACTCACCTGTAGAATTGGTATTATACGTATACAGCATGTCCTGTTCCAGAAGATATTCCTTACTCTTGGGTTATACATCCAGTAGATGGGGCTGGACTGCAGAGACAGAAAAGTGGCTCCTCCCGGCCCCATATATATCAGGGACCTCCCACAAAATCCCCAGTATTGAAAAGCAGTTAAAATGAGACCAGGAAAACTATAACCAATATATAAAAATTGAACATAAGAACAATCACCATAAAGAGGTAACTAAAGATAATGATAACAAGGGTGGGGTGGAACAGGACGTGCTGTATACATATAATACCAATTCTACAGGTGAGTAATCACAGAATTGTATTATTTTAAGTATACAGCACGTCTTGTTCCAGAAGATATTCCTTACTCTTGGGACATCCAATAGCAGTGTCCGTAAGGTAGGGTGTGATCCCCAAAAGTAACAGCAGACGGTTTAAACCACTGCCGCCTGCAGAACTTTGCGACCAAAAGCAGCATCAGCTGAGGCCTTAACATCAACCTTGTAAAACTTAGAAAAAGTATGAACAGAAGACCAAGTAGCTGCCTTGCAAACCTGTTCAACAGGAGCCTGGTGCTGAAAAGCCCAAGAGGCACCAATAGCACGAGTAGAATGAGCAGTAAGGCGGAAGGGAGGCTCCTTCCCCTTAGCAGAGTAGGCCTGTATCACAGCCTGACGGATCCACTTACTGATAGTGGACTTAGCTGGAGCCAGACCCTTCTTACGGGACCAGACGGGAGGACAAAAAGAGCATCAGTCTTCCTGAAGGGTTCAGTAGCCACCAGATAGAACTTCAGAGTCCTAACCACATCCAGAGAGTGTAAAACTCTCCTTAGGGTTACTAGGATTAGGACACAGAGAAGGCAAAACAATGTCCTGATTGAGATGAAAGGCAGAAACAACCTGGCTTAAAACGAAACACCACCTTGTCCTGGTGTCTCTCAAAATAAGGAGGTTTGATGTAAAGCGCCGCCAACTCAGAAACACGCCTAACAGAAGTGATAGCCACCAAAAAGACTACCTTAAGCGTAAAAATGGACAAAGGGGCCCCCTGCAAGGGCTCGAAGGGAGACCCCTGCAGGGCAGATAAGACCAAGTTCAAGTCCCAGACTGGCAACATAGGCTTACGTGGGGGATGCACGTGAGTAACCCCCTGGAAGAAGGTCTTGACCAGGGGCTGCTGAGCAAAAGATCTTTGGAAAAAAATGGCCAAGGCAGAAACATGACCTTTCAGAGTACTGAGCTAAAGACCCAGATCCAAACCATGTTGCAGAAACTCCAGAATCCTAGGAATAGAAAACACACGACAGGGAAGCGAGTTAGACTCACACCAGTCAATGTAAGTACGCCAAACCCTATAGTAGATAGAAGAAAAGGACCTTTTCCTAGCCCTGATCATGGTATTAACCACAGAGGCAGGCAGCCCCTTTTCCATCAAGATGGAGGTTTCAGCAGCCAGGCCGTCAAAGCCAGCGTTTGTAAATTGGGGTGGCGTAGGTGCCCCTGAGTGAGCAGATCTGGAACCTGGGGCAGGGCGTACTGATCTACTGCCAGCTGCACGATGTCTGTGAACCACACTCTTCTTGGCCAACAGGGGGCCACCAGAATGGCCGGCACCCATTCCTGACCTATCTTGCGCAGCACCCTGCCCAGCAGGGGAAACGGGGGAAACACATACAGGAGCTGAAAACTCGTCCAAGACATTGCCAAGGCCAGAGGATCCTGGGACAGAGAGACAAAGACTGGAAGCTTGTGATTGTGACGGGACGCAAACAGATCCACATCCGGCTGACCCCAGTGGTGGCACAGGGAGCGAAACACCCTGCTGCCGAGGGACCATTCTCCCAGACGAGAGGTCCCCCTGCTTAGGGAGTCTGCCTCCAGATTCTCCACCCCCGGAATGTACACAGGTACATAGTTGAGATGCAGGGAACATTTTCCTCTGCCCAGGACAGTATCAGGGACACTTCCTTGATTGCCCTCTTGCTCTGGGTTCCTCCCTGATGATTGATGTAGGCAACCGCCGTCTGGTTCTCAGAGTGGACCTGAACAGCCCAACCCCGCAGGTGTGGGGTTAAATGGGCGAGAATCAACCTGATCGCCCTCAACTCCAGAATGTTGATAGGGGTATGGGCCTCCTGAGGGCCCCACTGACCCTGGAATTTCAGGCCCCCCAGCCTGTCAGACTGGCATCCGTGGTGACAGTCTCCCAAAAAATCAAGACAAATGTGTAAAGAACATTTTCAGCCCCACCAAAAAACCTAAACACTATACTCATCATGTGTACCAAGCAGACTATTAACGATGGTGTGGTGCTGCAGATCTTACCTGATCGCTAGTTCCCCTGCCTGCGCTGCATGCCTGATCTTCTGTGTCCGCCCCCCGGCTCGTCATTGTGATCAGACACACCCCATTCCATTCACTGCAATGGAAGGATTGCAGTGAATGGAGGGGTCGTGCCCGCTAGCAGTGACGAGCCAGGGGGTCCATGTCGCATCGCAGGACACAGGAAGATCTGCAGTGCCGCACAATTTCAGTCTGCGTTTGACACCTGGTAAATATATTGCTTTTTTGGTTCAAAATGTTCTTTAGGAAGCCACACCATTCAACACTGTTAGCTAGCAATGTGCTGTGGCTCCTTTAAGATTTGTATATTCTAATTCTCCTGCTCACATGCACCTCCTAGGTTAGTTATCAATTGGTCTGAGTGGCTGCCATCTTTATTTTAGTTAGGGTTTATAAGAGGAGAACTGCTCATCTTGTCCCCTAAGCCAGCATGTGTGGAAATAATTTCTTGTCCTATAAGACGCACTTATTTTCCCCCAAAAAGTGTGGGGGGGATGGTCAGTGCATCTTATCAGGCGAATGTGGGGGGCGGAGTCAACTCACCTCTCCATCATTCCCGCTGTCCTCGCAGAGGAAGCGGTGGAGGCAGCTGTATCCACGGTGGCAGCACACAGAGACACTCGGCCTTACACAGCGTTGGGTGTGACCGATGCTCAAAAATGGGCTTAACCATAGAGTTAAGCGTACACAAGCAGTGAGACAAGAAGCCGGGAGAGAATAAGTAAAAAATGTGAAAAAGGTAAAAGACCCCAATTGACTTGGAACAATCACCATAAAGAGGCAACCAAGAACAACGATAACAAGGGTGGGGTGAAGCGGGCCGTGCCATGCAAGAACAAAAACAATTCTACAGGTGAGTACTCACAGATTTGCTTTTTTCTTTATTGCATGGCATGGCCCGCTTCGGTATTCATAACAGTTGGGACATCCAAAAGCAGTGTCCAGAGTAGGGTGGGATCCCCAAAGAGTAACGGCCAGTAGTTCAAGTTACTACCGCCTGAAGCACCTTGCAGCCTAAAGCAGCATCCGCTGAGGCCTTAACATCAACCTTGTAAAATTCAGAAAAAGTATGAACAGAAGACCAAGTAGCGGCCTTGCAAACCTGTTCAACAGAAGCTTGATGCTGAAAAGCCCAAGAGGCACCAATAGCACGAGTAGAATGAGCAGTAATCCTAAAGGGAGGCTCCTTTCCCTTAGCAGAATAGGCTTGAACCACCGCCTGACGGATCCACTTGCTGATAGTGGATTTTGCCGGAGGCAAACCCTTTTGTAGGTCCAGAAGTGAGAACAAAAAGAGCGTCAGACTTCCTGAAAGGCTCAGAGGTGACCAAATCTTCAGAGCCCTTACCACATCTAGGGAATGCAGAGTCCGCTCCTGATTAAGATGAAAAGCAGACACAACCTTTGGCAACCTGATGCCTCTCAAAATAAGGAGGTTTGATGGAAAGTGCCGCTAGTTCAGAAACTCGCCTTACAGAAGTGATAGCCACCAGAAAGGCTACCTTAAGGGTCAGAATAGACAAGGCAGCATCACGGATAGGCTCAAAGGGAGCCCCTTGCAGGGCAGACAACACCAGATAAAAATCTCAGACTGGTAGCAAAGGCTTACGGCGTGGACGCACATGAGAAACACCCTGAAAAAAGGTTTTAACCAACCGGTGATTGGGGAAAGATCTTTGGAAAAAAATTGCCAGAGCTGAAACATGGCCTTTTAGGGTAATAAGTTGAAGGCCCTGATCCAAACCATGTTGCAAGAATTCCAGAATCCTGGGAATAGAAAAGAGACTTGGACTCACACCAGGCAATGTAAGCATGCCAGACACTGTAATAAATAAAGGACGAGGACTTTTTCCTAGCCCGAATCATGGTATCAACAACAGAAGCAGGCAAACCCTTTTCCATCAATATGGAGGTTTCAGCAGCCAAGACGTTAAAGCCAGAGTTTGTAAATTGGGATGGCGTAGCTGCCCCTGGGTGAGAAGATCTGGATCCTTGGGCAAGACGTGCCGGTCTACTGCCAACCGCACGACATCTGCGAACCAACTCTTCTTGGCCAACAAGGGGCCACTAGTATGGCTGGTACCCGCTTCTGGCCTATCTTGCGCATGACCCTGCCCAGGAGAGGAAACGGAGGGAACACATAGAGAAGCTGAAACTCCGTCCACGGTATTGCCAAGGCATCTGTGGCGAAGGCCAGAGGATCCTGAGACAGAAAGACAAATCTGGGAAGTTTGTGATTGTGACGGGACGCAAACAGGTCCACATCCGGCTGACCCCAGCGGTGACAGAGGGAGAGAAACACCTGGTTGTTGAGACCACTCTCCCAGACGAGACATCCCCCTGCTCAGGGAGTCCGCCACCTGGTTCTCCACCCCTGGGATGTAGACCGCTGATATGCAGGGAACATGCTGTTCCGCCCAAGACAGAATCAGGGACATTTCCTTGAAGGCTCGCTTGCTCCGAGTCCCTCCCTGATGGTTGATGTAGGCAACCGCCGTCTGGTTGTCTGAGCGAATCTGAACAGCCCGACCCCAGAGGTGAGTGGATAGGCGAGAAAGAACTAACCTGATCGCCCTCAGTTCCAGGACGTTGATGGAAGCATGGGCCTCTTGTGGGCCCCACCGACCCTGGAACCTCAGGGACTTCCAGACGCCTCCCCAGCCGGTCAGACTGGCATCCGTTTCCCAGCACGGGGGAAGGAAGGACCTGCCCCCCCAGAAGGTTCCAGAGTCCAGCCACCACGAGAGAGACTGTCTGGCCAGGGGAGACAGAACAATTTCCTGATCCAGGGACACAGGGTCCCGATCTCAAACTGACAAGAGGTGCAACTGGAGAGGTCTCACGGGAAACTGAGCAAAGGGGACTGCCTCGAAGCATGACACCATCAGGCCCACCAACTGCATCCCCTGACAGATGGAGGCATGAGGACACAACAGCAGAGCCCGGGACAGAGAAAACTTGGGATAGTTGATCACCCAGCCGAAAAACTCCAGAGTGTATGTCACTATTTGAGTGTCCCGCTCGGCCTGAGGAAAAGACTCTGCCACAATCAGGATGTCGTCCAGGTAAGGAATGATGCGGATGCCCTGGTTCGCAGAACCATCACTCCCGCCAGCACCTTGGTGATAGCACGAGGTGATACCGAAGGGTAGAGCCACAAACTGGTAATGCTGACCCTGCAGGCACATGAAGATAAGCATCCTTGATGTCCACAGTGGTCATGAAGTTGCCTGGGCGAAGGGTACTGACAGCAGAGCGCAGCGTCTCCATGCGAACATCTTTGAATCTGACAAATTTGTTAAGGCCCTTCAGATCCAGATTGGGTCTCAGAGAGCCGTCCTTTTTGGGGACCGTGAAAAGATTGGAATAATACCATTTTGTGAATACTCACCTGTAAAATGGGTATTATAAGTATGTCACACACCCCACTTCAAGACATTCATTACACTTGGGTATACTGACCTGATGGCGATCTGATGATAGAGATAGATAGAGATGATAACAAAAAAAGGTCAGACACTCCCGGCCCATAAATACCTGGGACCTCCCACTCATTACCCAGTATAAAGATAGCAGTAAGATCAAGGGACCAGGAAAGCCAATTAAAACTAACAAAGGTTCACCATATAAAGGATCCAGAATACAAAAGGGCAGGGTGAAGCGGGGTGTGTGACATACTTATAATACCCATTTTACAGGTGAGTATTCACAAAATGGTATTATTCTAAGTATGTCACACACCCCGCTTCAAGACATTCATTACACTTGGGACATCCAATAGCAGTGTCCATAAAGGGCGGGGATCCAAAAAACAAGGCACAAACTTAAACCACTGCAGCTGCAGAACTTTGCGGCCAAAAACAGCATCCACTGAGGCCCTAACATCAACCTTGTAAAACTTGGAAAAAGTGTGAACCGAAGACCAAGTAGCAGCCTTACAAACCTGCTCAACAGAAGCCTGGTGCTGGAAGGCCCAGGACGCCCCAACAGCACGAGTAGAATGAGCGGTAACACGAAAAGGGGGAACCATCCCCTTGGCAGAATAGGCCCCAACAATGGCCTGTTGAATCCATTTACTAATGGAAGACTTGGCAGGAGCCAAACCCTTCCTAGGCCCAGAGGGCACCACAAAAAGGGCGTCAGTCCTACGAAAAGGAGAAGTAGCCACCAAATAGTACCTCACACAGCGAACCACATCCAAAGAATGCAAAACCCTCTCCTTGTCATTGCTGGGCTTAGGACACAAGGAGGGAAGAACAATATCCTGATTCAAATGAAAAGCAGAGACCACCTTAGGAAGGAAATCTGGTTTGAATCGGAAAACAACCTTGTCCTGATGCCTCTCAAAGTAAGGAGCCTTAATAGACAAGGCTTCCAACTCCGAAACACGTCGAACATAGGTGATGGCAACCAGAAAAACAACCTTCTGAGTAAGCGTAGAAAGTGCAATATCCTGCAAAGGTTCAAAAGGAGGACCCTGCAAGGCAGACAAAACCAAATTAAAATCCCAAACTGGGAGCAAAGGCTTCCTAGGAGGCCGCACATGCGTAACCTCCTGGAAAAAGGTCTTAACCAGAGGATGAATGGCAAAGGACTTTTGAAAGAAAACCGCCAGGGAGAAACCTGCCCCTTCAGCGTACTAAGCTGCAAACCTTGGTCCAGACCATGTTGCAGAAATTCCAAAACCCTAGGGATAGAGAACGCCCTGCAAGGCAAGGCCCTGACCTCACACCAATCAATAGAAGACCTCCAAGTCCTATAATAGATGGCAGAGGAAGACTGCTTCCTAGCCCTAACCAGAGTCTGAATGACAGCATCAGAAAGACCTTCCTCCCTCAAGATGGAGGTTTCAGCAACCACGCCGTCAAAGCAGTGGCTCCTGAGTGAGCAGATCTGGCAGAAGGGCCACCTTGGAGCCACCAGGATTGCTGACGCGCCCTCTAGGGCCAGCTTGCGCACCACTCTGCCCACCATGGGAAACGGAGGAACAGGTACAGAAACCCCAGATCCCTCCAGTTCAGAGACATGGCATCCACTGCCAGAGCCAGTGGATCCCACGAGAGAGACACAAATGCCGGAAGCTTGTGATTGTGACGAGAGGCAAAGAGGTCCACCTCCAGAGACCCCCACCATTGGCAAAGCGACCAAAACACCTTGGGCCAGAGCGACCATTCCCCCCGGCGAAATGACCCCCTGCTCAGGGAGTCCGCCTCCGTGTTCTCCACTCCCGGAATGTACACCGCCGAGATGCATGGGACATTGCTCTCTGCCCAGGCAAAAATCAAGGGCACTTCCCTGAGGGCACGCCTGCTGCGAGTCCCTCCCTGGTGATTGATGTAGGCGACCGCTGTCCGATTGTCCGACCGAACTTGGACCGGTAGGCCCCGCAACTGATGAGTCAAGTGAGCCAGAACCAGTTTGATGGCTCTCAACTCCAGAACATTGATGGGATTGTGAGCCTCCAGAGGCCACCACAGTCCCTGAAACTGAAGATCCTTCCAAAATCCCCCCAACCTGACAGGCTGGCATCCGTGGTGACCGTCTCCCAACGAGGGGTCAGAAAGGTCAGATTGCTTGGTTTCAGCCACCACCGAAGGGAACACCGCACCAGAACATCAGAAAGGACTGATCCAATGACAACGGTGACCCGTCCCAGGCCGCCAAGAGATGGAGCTGGAGCGCCCTTGTGTGAAACTGGGCAAAGGGAACCGCCTCGAACGACGCCACCATCAATCCCATGAGTCGCATCCCTAGCCGAATGGACGGACGGGGAATGGATAGAAGACGCTGAGTCAATTCCTGAATCAGAAGAACCTTGGCCCGGGGGAGAAACACCCTGGCCTGAGAAACATTCCCAGGAACTCCACCACCCTGGAGGGAGTGAGGCAGGACTTGGGATAGTTGATCACCCAACCGAAACTCTCCAGTGGACACCACAGTCCTGGTATCCAGCTGCGCCTGACTGAGGGAAGACGCCATGATGAGAAGATCGTCCAGATAGGGCACGATGCGGATACCCCTGGCTCTGAGGATGGCAATCACTCCTGCCAACACCTTGGTAAAAACCCTTGGAGCCGAGGTAAGGCCAAACGGAAGAGACACAAACTGAAAATGTCGATTGTCCACGACAAACCTGAGGAATCTCTGGTGTGCCGGAAATATTGGAATATGCAGGTAAGCATCCTTGATGTCTATGGACGTCATGAAGTCCCCCTGACGCAGTGAGTGGATGGCTGAGCACAGAGTTTCCATACGGAACTTCCGGGGACGAACATACCTGTTGAGCAACTTCAGATCCAGAATGGGATGAACGGATCCGTCCTTCTTGGGCACCGTGAACAAATTGGAATAGAAGCCCAGGCCCCGGTCTGAGTGGGGCACCGGGCAGATGACAGCCATGTCCAAGAGACTTGCTACTGCCACCCGAAGCCCCTGGGCGGCCAGAGGATCTGACGGCACCCGAGAACTGAAGAATCTGGGAGGGGTCGGAACTCGAACTCCAGCTTGTAACCGGAAGACTCCACTTCCTGAATCCACCTGTCCGAGACCTCTTGAACCCAAACCTGGGAGAAGAGTAGCAGCCGTCCCCCCCACCCGCAAGGGTGAGGGCGCCCCCTCATTGCTGAGCCGGCTTGGCAGCGACTCTAGGCTTGGAGCCCCAACTGTGTCCTGGACGTGCCCGACCCCTGCCCCTGGTCCAGGTAACACTTCTGGACGAGGGGAAAGCCGAACCCCTGCCGACTCTAGCCCCACGAAAGGACTGAGAGAAGGAAGCCGCCCCCGAAAGGGGCAACGCTGCTTCTTACGCTGAGGTAACTTACCTCGCTTTGCCACCGAATCCAATTTTTCTCCAAAGAGCCGCAACCCCACAAAGGGAAGGGCCGTGAGCGACTTTTTGGACACAAAATCAGCCGCCCACTGGCGTAACCAAACCGACCGGCGGATAGCCAAAAGCAGAGCCGCAGCTCTGCTACACATCACCAAAGTGTCGTCCAGGGCGGACAGTACAAAGGATAAGAATAACAGCGCTTAAGGTCGGCAAACTCCTCACTAGCCGGGTCAAGCCCGGACGAGGTCAACCGACCTGGCAGCAACCAGTACAAGCGCAGAAGCACAAAATCGGCCGCAAGGCCGATCCAACACTGGCAAAACCACGACAAGCCATCTGGTCAATGCGTTTATCCTCACCATCCTTGAGAGTAGTGCACTCCGGAGAATGGAGGACTGAGGAGCTGGACAACCCCAAAACAGGAGCATCCACCTCGGGGGGAGACGACCAGTGCTTCACTGCGTCCGCCGGAAAGGGATATTTCTTGTCCCAACCTGGTGGGACACCCGGAAGCCGCATCGGCCTCTCCCATTCCTTGCGAATGATACCATCAAAATGCTTTTGATAAGGAAATTCCAAGCGGGGCTTCGTCATCTTCAAAGAACTCCCCCTTCAGCGGAGGAGCCGCCTCGGGGGGAGAAATAGCCAGGACCTCAAACACCTGAGCCAGGACCCCGGATGTATCCGAGGAACCCCCCAGGCCCTGCTCGGTATCAGCGCCCACAAACTGCTGATCGTCGGAGTCATCAGACCCCTCATACAGCTCCTCTTCCTCACGCGGGGAGCAATCAGACCAATCCAGGGAGTCAAAGTCCTCCCTATCAAAGTCCTGCGCAGCCGAATACAAATGTTTCCTCTTTGCCGTGGCTTTTTTGGCGACGGCACTAGAAAACTATTTTTCAAGATTGGCCAATCTGGCACACACCTCAGATTGCGACTCCCCACTAATGACCACATCACACGCACGTGTCAGGCGAGGGGGAGACGGGGAGGAGACCGGCGGAGCAGAACCTGACGCCTGAGATCCGGTCTGCCACGTAATAGCCCGCTGCGCACAGGGTACACATAGAAATACATCATCCCCCAAAAGGGATACCCTACACCCCAAACACAGGCTGGATTGCCCCAAGGGGGGCACAAGCCCAGTATCCAGGGAAGCCTCCATATGGTGATTATACCATTAAATGTGTACAGTGCTCTTATATTGTTTGGGAATTATGCAATTATGCCACCCGGGATGCCCCTTTAAGTCCCGAGTGGGAGGATTTTATGCCAGCTAAATTTTAACCAGCGACCGGGAGAACCCCCCTTTAATATGATCAGTGGTCCACCTGGAACACAAGCACACAGTCAGACTATGCAATTGTATAGATGCCAAAAAACAACTGACAGGGATGGCCATCAGGCCCCTCACCCGACTTTCGGTACCACAGGTAACGGCGCGCAGTGTGCAGTAGGAGGAGGGAGGGAGGGCGGGCCGGTGCGGTTCTCTCGTCGCGCCCGGCCCCGCCCCTCCCGGCCAGAGGCCGGGACGTGAAAAGCTGTGCTCTCAGCACGGGGGCGGACCGTAGGCACGCGCGAGCGCCCGGCCCCGCCCCCCCATCCGGAGGAGAAGAAGCCCTTATGGGCTCGGCACCACCATTGCGGGCAGCACTATTAGCGCGCCAGAGACCGGCGCCGTGGGACCTCCGGCGCCATGACAGTGAAGAAAAACACAAGCATGTAAACACACACACACATGAAGACAGGAATCCATAAGGGACCCGGACCCCCCACCCCCCCTCTAAGGGTACCTGAGAGAGGGGGAATCCATGCCAGGGAAGGGTCAAGGGACGGGGCATCCCAAACCGGGATCACCAACCCGGATAGCCGCCTACCCCTTGTTATGGGGTCTCACGGCTCCTAAGCACCAGGGGTGCCAACTACCTTCGCCCGGACCAGCAGCCTAGGCTGGGAGGCAGGGAATATTAAACAATGGGATCCGGGCAGAAATAGAAGAATAAAAGTGGCCGGGAGTCATCCCGGCTACCTGCAAGGAGGAGACATCATCTTCTGACTTGCTCGCCTCTGCAGAGATGGAAAACTGGGTAATGAGTGGGAGGTCCCAGGTATTTATGGGCCGGGAGGGTCTGACCTTTTTTTGTTATCTCTGCAAGATCCCCATTTACAGGTCAGTATACCCAAGTGTAATGAATGTCTTGAAGCGGGGTGTGTGACATACTTAGAATAGTACCCCTGACCTCTTTCTTGATGAGGCACCAAACAAATGACTCCGGACTCTAACAGGCAATGAACAGCCAGAAGCAACCCCTGAGCGGACAGGGGGTTTAAAGACATCTGGGATCTGATGAATCTTGGGGGCGGCCAGGCTGCAAACTCTATCTTGTAACCGGAGGACACTACCTCCTGAATCCACCGGTCTGAGACGTTAAGCCTCCAGACGTGAGTTAACAGCCGAAGCCGTCCCCCCACCCGGATGGGTGAGGGTGCCCCTTCATGCCTGAGGGGGCTTGGGAAAGGGTTTGGACTTAGGTTTCCAAGAGAGACCGGGACAAACACGGGTTCTGCCACGGCCCCAAGAATTTCTGCGACCACTGTAGAGGAGGGAGCCACGGCCCCCTCTGGGAATGCGAAAGGAAGGGAGGGGGGCAGAGGACACCCGAAAGTCTTCCATCCTTGGCTAGAACATCAAGACATTCTCCAAACAGCCGCAGCCCCACGAAGGGGAGGCCAGAGAGAGCATTCTTATCCGCAGCGTCAGCTGCCCACTGGCGCAACCAGACAGAGCGGCGCATAGCCACCAAGAGCACAGAGGTCCTTCCACACATAGCAGTCCATAGCAGTAAGGATAAAGGCCACAAAATCAGGGCAAAGTAAGAGAGTCCGGTATTCCTCCCCCACACTACCAGCTGTTGTGCCATCAATGAGACGCTTAAGCAGTTTCTTAAGGGCAATAGCAGTAATGGCAGCAGCACATACAGGGCGCAAGCCAGCCCCCACACAGGTAAAAGCATGGCAGGCCACTTGATCCATGAGCCGGTCCTCACCGTCCCTCAGAGTGGTAGTGTCAGCTAGGACAGAAACTCTGCATCCCAATTAGGCTCACCATAAAGCCTATGGCCAGCTACCCTTTGTGTTACAGGGTCTGCGGCTTGGAGCAGCGCTCCAGGAGCATTTGCCCCTAGTGCTCTTCTACCTTCACCCGATCTGTAAGCCAAGGCTGGGAGGCAGTGAGGGTCCGGAAACGGATGGAAATAGACTTGCAGGGCCGCAGGCTTGGTTGCCCCGCTCACCTGCGCAAGAGTGCCATCTGCTAACTTTGCAGCCCACTGCAGAGAGAACACTGGGGAACTCTATGGTTAAGCCTATTTTTATAGGGAGCCGTACCACTGCGCCACCTTGTGGTGGAATAACCCAACTGTTATGAATACCGAAGCGGGCCGTGCCATGCAATAAAGAAAATGTATTTTCCTCATCCAAATCCTAAGTGGTCCTATGGGCAGGTGTGTCTTATAGGGCGAAAAAATACAATTCTGTGAAACACTCAACTGTAGAATTGGTATTATAAGTATACAGTACGTCCTGCTCCAGATAGATTACTTACACTTGGGTTATCCTCCGCCAGATGGCTCTGCACTGCAGAGACATGTAAAACAGGCTCCTCCCGGCCCGTCAAATACCCGGGGATCCCCCACAAATCCCCAGCATTGAAAAGCAGTGAACAAGAACCCGGGAGAATTTAACCACCCAAACTGGTAACTATAACAATGATAATCACCATACAGGGGATCCAGAATAATGCAAAACCAAGGGTGGGGTGGAGCAGGACGTACTGTATACTTATAATACCAATTCTACAGGTGAGTATTTCACAGAATTGTATTATTCTTAGTATACAGTACGTCCTGCTCCAGATAGATTACTTACACTTGGGACATCCAATAGCAGTGTCCATAAAGTAGGGTGGGATCCCCAACAAAGAAGGGAACAGCAGACAGTTTAAACCACTGCCGCCTGCAAAACCATGCGGCCAAAAACAGCATCAGCTGAGGCCCTAACATCAACCTTGTAAAACTTTGAAAAGGTATGAACAGAAGACCAAGTAGCGGCCTTGCAAACTTGTTCAACAGAAGCCTGGTGCTGGAAGGCCCAAGAGGCACCAATAGCACGAGTAGAATGAGCAGTAAGGCGGAAGGGAGAATAGGCCTGAATCACAGCCTGGCGAATCCATTTGCTAATAGTAGACTTGGCAGGAGCCAAACCCTTCCTGGGCCCAGAATGGACCACAAAAAGAGCATCAGTTTTCCTGAAGGACGCAGTGACTATCAGGTAATACTTCAGACACCTGACCACATCCAAGGAATGCAGAACCCTTTCCTTAGCATTGCTAGGATTAGGGCACAATGAAGGAAGAACAATATCTTGATTTAAATGAAAAGCAGACACCACCTTAGGCAGAAAGTCTGGCTTAAAGCAGAACACCACCTTGTCCTGGTGTCTCTCATAGTATGGGGGCTGAATAGACAGAGCCGCCAACTCAGACACACGCCTGACCGAAGTAATGGCCACCAGAAAGACAACCTTGAGGGTAAGCACAGCCAGAGCAGCATCCTGTATAGTTCAAATCCCAAACAGGGACCATAGGTTTACTTGGGGGAAACACATGAGTAACCCCCTGGAAGAAGGTCTTAACCAAAGAATGCTGAGCAAAAGACTTCTGAAAGAAAACAGACAGGGCAGAAACCTGACCCTTCAGAGTACTGAGTTGGAGTCCCGACTGCTGTAAGAACTCCAGAACCCTGGGAACTGAAAACACCCAACAGGGAAGAGGCCTAGACTCACACCAGTCAATGTAGGTACGCCATACCCTGTAATAGATGGAAGAAGAAGTTTTCTTCCTAGCCTTCACCATGGTATCAACCACCGAGGCGGACAAGCCTTTCTCCATCAAGATGGAGGTTTCAGCAGCCAGGACGTCAAAGCCAGAGTTTGTAAATTGGGATGGCGTAAGGGGCTCTGAGTGAGCAGATCTGGCACCCCTGGCAGAACGTACTGGTCTACTGCCATCTGCACCACGTCTGCGAACCACACTCTTCTTGGCCACCTGGGGGCCACCAGAATTGCTGGCACCCCTTCCAGAGCAATCTTGCGCAGAACTGTGCCCAGCAGGGGAAATGGAGGAGAGACAGGAGCCGAAATTCCTGCCATGACATGGACAGAGCATCCGTGGTCAAGGCCAGAGGATCCTGAGACAGGGAGACAAAGGCCGGGAGCTGTGATTGTGACGGGACGCCAACAGATCCACATCTAGTAGACCCCAACGGTGACACAGGGACTGGAATACCCTGTTGCAAAGGGACCACTCTCCCTGACGAGAGGTCCCCCTGCTCAGAGAGTCTGCCAGTAGATTCTCTGCCCCCGGGATGTACACAGCCGAAATGCACTGAACATTGGCCTCCGCCCATGTCAGAATCCGCGACACCTCCTGGAGGGCCCCCCTGCTCCAGGTCCCTCCCTGATGGTTGATGTATGCAACCGCCGTCCTGTTGTCTGAGCGCACCTGCACAGACAGACCCCGCAGGTGGCCGGTCAACTGATCCAGAACCAATCTGATCGCCCGTAGTCGACTGGAACCGCAGGGACTTCCAGAATCTCCCCCATCATGACAGACTGGCATCCGTGGTGACCGTCTCCCAGGAGGGGGCCAGAAAGGAACTGCCCCCCAGCAAGTTCCTGGGACCAAGGGGGGGAGCACACAGACCCCGTCCAAGGACGTTGGGTCCTTGTCCCAAACTGACAGAAGGTGAAGTTGTAGAGGCCTCAAATGGAACTGAGCAAAATGCACCGCCTCGAAGCACGCCACCATCAGGCCCACCAACTGCATTCCCTGCCTGAGGGAGGGATGGAGACATGACAGCAGGAACCTCACCTGCGCAGTCAGAGCTTCCACCTTCTGTTGAGGAAGGAATATCCTTGACTGAACCGTATCCAGAATCATTCCCAGGAACGGGATCACCGAGGAAGGGGACAGAGAAGACTTGGGGTGATTGATAACCCAGCCGAAGGACTCCAGGTTGGACACTACCAGCTGAGTGTCCAACTCTGCCTGCTGTAGAGACCGAGAGGTGATGAGTATGTCGCCCAGGTAGGGCAGCACGCGGATGCCCCTTGACCTCATCAGAGACATCACCCCCGCCAGCACCTTGGTGAACACTCTGGGAGCTGAAGTGAGGCCAAATGGCAAGGCCACAAACTGGTAATGTTGATCTTCCAACGCGAATCTGAGGAACCTTTGGTGTCCTGAAGACACAGGGATGTGAAGGTAAGCGCCTTTGATGTCCACAGACGTCATGAAATCCCCTGGGCGCAGGGAGCTGATGGCCAAGCGCAGAGTTTCCATGCGAAAGCGCCTGTTCTTGACAAATTTGTTGAGGATCTTTAAATCCAGAATAGGCCCGACTGACCCATCTTTTGGGAACTGTGAAGAGGTTGGAGTAGAACCCCTTGCCACTTTCTCTTAAGGGGACCTGCAAATGACCCGGGACCTGATGAATCTTGGGGGAGGCCGCACAGCAAACTATCTTGTAACCGGAGGACACTACCTCCTGAATCCACCGGTCTGAGACGTGATGCCTTCAGACTTGAGCAAAGTGCTGTAGCCGTCCCCCCACTCTGACGGCGAGGGCACCCCATCATGCCTGAGGGGGTTTGGGAGAGGATTTGGACTTAGACCCCCAGGAGGAGCCAGGACGTCGTCCTTTGCTCCTGTGCCAGGAATCTGCATGAGCCCCCGCGAAGGACACCCCTTTTCCTTGTTTAGCACCACGATAGGGGAGTGAAAGGGAGCCCTGGCCCCGAGGGCAGAGACTGCCGTCTGCGCTGGGTTAACTTACTTCCCTTAGCAAAAAGGTCTAGGCGGTCCCCAAACAGGTGTAGCCTCTTAAATGGAAGCCCAGTGAGGGCCTTCTTTGCAGCATTGTCAGCAGCCCACTGGCGCAGCCAAACCGCGCGGCGTATAGCTACCACCAAGGCAGACGTTCTCGCACACATCCTAATGGCATCATCCAAGGCAGATAGGATAAAGTTTACAAACACATCACAGTTAGACAGTGCATTAAACACATCAGGTAGCAAATCATCAGGAGCACCGTCAAGTACACTTCTGATCAGGGACCTGAGCGCCACAGATGTAATGGCCGAGGTGCAAACCGGGCGAAGCACAGTCCCCACAAATGCAAAGGCATGGCACGCCAATTGGTCAATGCGCTGGTCCTCGGCAGAGTAGTAGAGTCAGGGGAGTGCATAACAGAGGTGTTAGACAGCCCTAGAATAGGAGCATCCACCTCGGGAGGAGATGACCAGCACTTGACCATATCAGCAGGAAAGGGGTACTTTCTGTCCCAACTCTTAGGTATACTGGGAAGTCTACCGGGACGTTCCCACTACTTAAGCACGAGATTATTGAAATGGGTTTGCTCAGGAAATTCCAAACGAGCCTTAGCATTATGAAAAAGCTCACCCCTTTGCCTCGGAGCCGCAACAGGGGGAGAGATGGACAGAACCTCTAAAATCTGAACCAGCAGTCTGTCAGTATCATCCGGGGCCCAGGAGTCAGAGCCAGAATCGTCATGACCCCTGGGTCTCTCAACAGATGATCCTGAATCAGAAAACAGCTCCCCTTCGTCCGAGGGGGTATAGCCACATTGATGAGTACTCAGACTCCATAGGGAAAAGAGTGGCATCAGGGGTTAAGTGACGCTTTTTAGCAGTGGCCTTACGCGCTAAAGTATTAGCAATCAATTTTTCAACACTGGCCAGTCTAGCAGACACATCAGGTTGAGAATCCCCGCTTGTATGCAATTCAATGGGGGTGAGACTCAAGCTTGGGGGAGTAGGTGAAGTGAGACGAGGTGCAGGCCCAGCCACAGGAGGGGCGGATTGCAACGTTAGCACCTGCTGTGCGCAAGGAACACAGACCCATGCATTCTCACCGCTAATAGGTGAGACCCCACAAGCTACACACAGCTGGGCTTGTCCCGAAGGAACCCCGGTCACATTATCCTGAGATGCCTCCATATGGTGATTATTAGGCACAATATGCCAGTAGGGATTGGCGCTATAAAGCAACCCTGGATGCCCCAATGACCTGCTAGGGAAGTGGGAGTAATTATCCAAGGCCCAACTATCAATTACACCGGGCCGGGAGAAGCCAATGGATTCACCCGTCTGAAAGACACAATGGGAAGAAGGGGTGTCAGAACCAAACACACTAAAATGAGTATGAAGTCGTCCGCGAGGGCACTTATGGACCCCGGTAAGTAGAACCATCCAACACGCGCGCGCGACCTGACAAAATGGCGCCGAGAGTGCCTCGAAGGGCGGGCCAGAGCGAGCCGTGACGCAGAGCACGCCAGGCCCCGCCCCCCCTCAAAGAGCGCGAAGTCCACAGACAAGCAACCAATGAGAATGCAGAAGCGTCTGAGGTAACGCCGCCGTGGAACATCCAAATGAAGGAAAAGACGCACGCGGCGGCGGCGGAATTTGCAATAGTAAAAAGACAAGTCAGTGCGGCGGCTGACACCACATATACTAGTCAAAAGACATGACAAAAAGCCGTGTGCACGAATCACGATACACGCTCACCCACACCCCCCCCCCCCTTCTTTCCCCCCCGAAGGCTACAGGGAGAATGAGGGAGGATGGCGTCCCTCTGTACAGGACCCACCGCTATACGGGGCATGGGACAATAATGCGGGAGGGGCATCCCATAAAGGCTCACCATCAGCCTATACCGCCTACCCTTTGGTGGGGGATTGCGGTGGAGCAGCGCTCCTTAAGCGCACATGGTGCTGCCTACCTTCACCCGACCAGCGCAGCCCAGGCTGGGAGGCACATCACATGAGGAACGGGTGGGAATAGTCCAACAGGGCTGCAGGCTTTAATAGCCCCGCTCACCTGCGAGAGAGTGATAATTTCATGTCTTCGCAGTAAGCACTGCAGAGAAATCTCTGGGGACTTGTGGGAGGTCCCCGGGTATTTGAGGGGCCGGGAGGAGACTGTTTTACATGTCTCTGCAGTGCAGCGCCATCTGGCGGAGGATAACCCAAGTGTAAGTAATCTATCTGGAGCAGGACATACTGTATACTAAGAATATACGGTAATAGATTATATATATAGGCAAATCTAAGAATGTTAAGGATGTTTAATGCTACCATTTCCCACAAGATGAACAAGCTGTTAGAGAGAAGCTGTCCCCCCTTAAAACTGTATTTGTACATTCAGAAACCTGTGACCCCATTCTTCCTACCAATAAAAGGGAAACTACAAGCATAGAATACATTATTTTAATGTAGGATATATAAGTAACTTCTCTTGCTATGTAGTATTTTATACAGATTTTTACAATTAGACAATTTTGAGATGGAGCTCCTTTAAGGTGTGGAACAAAGGGGCACATTGCAAGATGAAGCACCAGAGTTGTGCAAAACATTCCTCAACGGATGGTAAGGTATGTAGCTTAAACGTGGATGTACAATCTGCTGCATGAAATTGGCCTGATTTTGTTTTGTTTTTTCTTTTTTTATTCTGCTTTAAACATCCATGAAATATGCAAATGCAAATACTGTAGGCTTCAGTTAGACATTGGTTATAAGATCTTCATGTTTAAAGAAGGCAAAGCTGCATATGCAAGCAATACCAAGATATTTATTTGCGTTGAATTTTACACCATATGCTTTGATTGTTAGACAGGATAGGTTCAAATAAAGAGGGGTCGAGTACTCAAACAGCAATGGAGCATGCCTTGAAAATACATTTAAAAGGCCAATTCCTTATACATGACATCATTATTACTATACTTCCTTTCAGGAAAACACGCCATTTTAGCTGTTGTGTATACATGCTGCCTATTTAGCCCTGTAAACATTTCACTAGTTCCCAATTTCCACTCGCCATAATTGCCGGCTCTAAGCCTGACTATTACTCACCGTGGTTATAAATCGATACATCGGCTGCCGCCTCTCTGTGTATTTAACTGTAATGGGGCTGAGGTCATATCGAAACCATATGGCAGGGATAATTCGACCCGTGTGGCTGTATGCTACATATTCCTGCACAAAAAAAAAAAAACATAGAATAATTTCCTAAAACTTTGTATTGCATGCATATGGTAAACAGCATACATGAGGTCAGGATTAGTACAGAAAGTAAACTAAAAAAAAAAATCCTTTAAATCATTTAAATGAGCATGGTGGAACAGAGGCCTTCTTTGGTTATGGTAGGATTACATTGCTCAGAAACGATGTAACCATGCTGGAAT
The DNA here is from genome assembly GCA_027917425.1 of Gastrophryne carolinensis. Lineage (NCBI taxonomy): Eukaryota > Metazoa > Chordata > Amphibia > Anura > Microhylidae > Gastrophryne > Gastrophryne carolinensis. The sequence continues at coordinate 251,749 of JAQIHN010000999.1, read as the reverse complement.
TCTTTATTTTCTTTAAGAAGTCAGCCTTTCAGTCTATTTGCCTGCTGGCAACCTTCCTCTTCTCAGTTTAATAATAAAACTGACATCATATGTCTGCCCCACACGTTTCCTCCTGCCAGCATTAGTGCCAGCCTTCCTCCTTCTAGATCTACAGACAGGCTTACCTTATTAGCTACAGTATACTGGTAGGAAAACTTCTGCTTTCCACTTAGGTCTTCATATACAGTCGGTACGATCTTTAAGATGTAGTCGTGAGAGGCTAAAGCTGCCGGATTAAAAAAAATAAGTAAAATAAAATTAATTTAAAAAGTGCATAGCTGATTTATTACACAAAGACAAAAATTAAATGTAAATTAAGTGACCAAATTACTGAAAAATCAATAGAAAAATAAAACCACCATTGCTAATCTCTGTTTAAGGTTGTATTGTGAAATTTTGAGACAAACAAAATCAATATAAAACACATTCCAGACAGTAAGTTGAGGGGTTACTTGAACACCAGCTAACAATAAGCAGTTATTCCAGCACAGGCTGTTCAGTGTAAGGCCCCTTTCACATTATGCGCTTCCAACGCAAAGGCGCGAACACAGCATAGTGCAGCACACAATTGTGTGCTGTGCCTTTGATGCAGCGTGTTGCAGGGGTGGCACGACATGCATCGGGAGACAGTGGCACTGGAGGACGAAGCGGTGCTAGCAGCAGGATTGGTAAAATCCCCCGTCACTGCTACAGCCACACTATAGGGGTTCTTCACTCCTCTGCTCCATCAAGGAACCGGTGGAAGGACCTCGAGAGGCTGGCAGCAGCAGTGCCGGACCAGGGGACAGCAGTGAGGGGACAAGCAGCGAAGGATTGGGAGGTGTCCGTGAGTATGCGGGTAAATCACAATACATGTGCTTTACTTGCGGTGTCCATAGACTTCTATAGGATGCGTTGAAGTTGTGCTGTGGGCAAAACACTGCATGCAGCGTTTTGGAAACTGCAGCGCATGGATGTGAAAGGGCCCTTTTTTTAATGGGCCAGGTTTTGTTGCCCTTTGTGACATGTTAGAGTATTTCTCCAATGCGATGCAATAGGCTAGGTGAAAAAAGGGCCTTAAGGTAATTGGGAGTTGACAAGTTTCCCCCTGTAAAAGCAGAATTATACATTGTAAACCTGAAACTCCAGATCCTTCCTTCCAGTAAAAAAAGAAATAAGCTTACTGGGCATTTATTTAATGCAGGTTATAGAAGTGACCCCCTGCTACCTATTTATGGGGCTTTTTATAAAATGTGACTATTGTGTTGCAGTACAGTACATGCTGGACATTAAACTTGGACATTTGATTGACATAAGATGTGGTAACACTTTAGAAGGCCTCACAGAAGAGCATGCAAAAAGCAGGAGATGAGGACAGTAAGATGTCTGTACACTCACAGCATGGCTTCTAGCAGAGAAACCCTAGGCATGATTTCAAATGCCTAGTTAGGATAGGCAGGGGTGGACTGGCCATAGGGAAAATCTTCATTCCCTGTTTCCCTAGGGTGTGGGGGTCCACACCCACCCACCTCATTATTTGTCTCTTCAATACGAAAGCTTCTGTACTACTGATTTAGGACTGGCCTTAACATAATATGTCCTTGCAATGCTATAGTCTTAGCCATAAAGGGCACTTGTTACCTGGCTGGTAGGCACATCGGGGGGCTGCTTAGCAGAGGTGCTATGGGCCGGCCAGGCAAAGGTAATTGTTACACCATTGCATCGGGCTACATTTTCCACTGTCCTAAACCGTTTTACGTTTTCAAAATGAAGAAGGAATGGCCGAGATATCGTGGTTTACACTTTTACCTCATGATTTCCAAGGCGTAGGCCTTGGAAGTGTGATGCTGCATAATAATGAGCTGACAGATGACAGCAATGGAGGCGGAGAGAGGGAGTAACCAGTAATCTTCTCCTGCTCTGCTGATTGGGGGACGGGATGAAAAAGAGAAGGTCATTGGCTGAACCTGTAAACCTCGATAGCTCGGCCATTTCTGCTTCAATTTTAAAACAGTTTGGGACAGTGCCAAATGAACCCCGATGCAATCGTGTAATAATTACCTTTATAGCATGACTAGAGAAACTTTCATACAATTAAAAGAAAGATATGCTGTACGTACGGTTGGAAGCCAGTCTATCTGCTCCTCCCAGAGCATTAAAAGCCCCATGAACATGTGTAACCTAAAAAAGAAATCACATACAGAAATTAAGAGACCAAAAAGCCAATGAAATACCCCCAGCCTGTGTGTACTTGATTAGCAGAACATAAGCATTTTAAGACAGACATGGTTTGAGTGGACCAAAACCCAGCGATTCCTGGGCTGACTGATTCCCTCCCCCCGGAGCATCCAAAATCGGGATGCCCTACTGTGTGAAACCCTCCAGGTCCATTCACTTACCTTGCTTCCCAGTCCAACGGCACATGTGTGAGCCGCAGCCGCATCCCCACTATCTTTCTAGCAGGGTGAATGCCCACTCCAGGCATTTGTGAATGGGCACACTCCCTGTTAGAGGGAATCCGGGACGTGGCCGCCAGTGCGCTTGGAGCCACTGGCCTTGGACAAGGGCTTAGAAGCCGTGAGGTCTGTGGCTCCGGACACGCTTATTTTATACTGCATGCAAATCAAACAAAGACATAATTTCCCCTTAAAAGGAGCACTATTGCAAAAAAATGGCCCAATGATAAAAATCCATAGAAATTTGCTGGATGGTGGGAGGAGGGGTAATTTATACACCAAACACCAAGACATACCCAGCCAGGCTTGTTTTTTCTCTTTTAACTGAAGGAAGACGAAAATACAATTCTGTGAGTACTCACCTGTAGAATTGGTTTTGCCTATGTCCAGTCCGGGCCGTACCAATACATAACATGTGGGTAGTCCGCTACAAGGTGGCGCAGTTACTGCAAGATCCAACGCTGCAACTCCTATAAAAGGAGCCGTCTCAGTAGATTTCCCAGTGGTCAAAAAGCAGTAATAAAGAGACAGGCCGGGAGGCCAAGAACCATGGTAATTCGCATAGTTTCAGCATGTACTAAGGACAATGGTCCAATGCAAAAAGATATTCACCAAAAAGGCACACAAGAGGTAATGAACCAAGGGCGGGGTGGGACGGCCCGAACTGGACATAGGCAAAACCAATTCTACAGGTGAGTACAGGTGAGAATTGTATTTTTCCCTAATGTCCAGTCCGGGCCGTCCCATAACATGTGGAACATCCAAAAGCAGTGTCCAAATAGGGTGGGATCCGCAGTGCGGAACAGCAATTAGTCCATCTCACTACCGCCTGAAGCACCTTTCGGCCAAAAACAGCATCAGCTGAGGCCGTAACATCAACCTTGTAAAACTTTGTAAAACGTTGAAAAGATATGAACAGAAGACCAAGTAGCGGCCTTACAAACTTGTTTAACCGAAGCCTGGTGCTGAATAGCCAGGAAACACCAATAGCTCTAGTAGAATGAGCTGTAACACGAAAAGGAGGGTTCCTTCTCCTTGGCAGAATATGCCTGCACCACCACCTGTCAGATCCACTTACTGAGAGTGGATTCGGACGGAGGTAAGCCCTTTCTGGAACCCTCTGTGAGAACAAATAGCGAATCTAAATTCCTGAAGGATCCAGTCGCAACCAGATAGTTTTCAATGGCTCTGACCACATCAAAGGCCTGAAGGGTCCTTTCTTTAGAATTATTTGGTGCAGGACACAGGAAGGTAAGACAACTTCCTCATTAAGATGAAAGGGGAACACGACCTTAGGCAAAAAATCAGGTAAAAGCGAAACACAAGCACAACCAGATCTGACACTCGACGCATCGAGATGAACGCTACCAAAAAAACACCTTTAGGGTCAAAAATAGACAATGCAGCATCGCAAACAGGGAAAACCCTGTAGAGCAGAAAAACACCATTCAAATCCCACACCGGTAATAAAGGCTTACGCGGTGGATGTACATGGGTAACTCCTCGGAAAATAACCTGAACAGTCTATGATTGGCAAGGGATCCCTGGAAAAAGATGGCCAAGGCCGAGACCTGGCCCTTAAGGGCAAGGGAAACTCTTGGATCACACCAAGCTATGTAGACATGCATACTCTGTAGCAATTCATGGAAGAAGACTACTTCCACGCCTGAAAAATGGTCCGAACCGTGGCCAACAGCCCCTTCGTCAGGATTGAGGTTTCAATAGCCGGGCCGTTAAGCCAGCGTCCGTAAATTGGGGAGCCGCAGCGACCCCTGAGTGAGAAGTCCCGGGTCGTCGGGCAGGATGTAGCGACCGACCGACATCTGACACGCGAACCAAATCCGTCTCGGCCCGCGAGGGGCCACCAGAAGGTTGGTACCCCCTCCTGGACCATCTTGCACAGCACCCAGTCCAGGAGTGAGAACGGAGGGAATGCATAAGGGAGGCTGAAACTCCATCCAAGAAATTGCCAGAGTGTCAGTGGCAAAGCCAGAGGATCTCTTGACAGAGAGACGAGCCTTGGGATCTTGTGAATGCGTCTGGACGCTAGCAGGTCCACATCCGGCTGACCCCAGTGGAGACGCAGAGCCTGAAAAAAATCTTTGTTGTAAAGAGAGAGACATTCACTCAGACAAGAACCCCTCTACTCAGGGAATCTGCCTCCTGAGTTCCCACCCCGAGGATGTAACCGCCGAGATGCAGGGGACATTCTCTTCTGCCCAATTAAGAATCTGGGTCAGTTCCTTGAGGGCTCGCTTGCTCCGAGCCCCACCCTGGTGACAGAAATAAGCGGCAGCCGTCAGACTGTCCGAGCGAACCTGGATAGCTGGACCTCGTAAGAGGAGAGTTAAATGAAGAAGCACCACCAGATCGCTCTCAGCTCCAGGAGAATTATGGGCAAGTGGTTCTTCAGCGGACCTACTGACCCTGGAACTTCTGCGTCTGACAGACGCCTCCCCAGCCGGTCTGACTGGCATCCGAAGCAACTATCTCCCACCGGGGACTCAGAGAGGAATTGCCCACCAGTAGGTTCCTGGAGTCCAGTCACCACAAAAGGGACCTTCTGGCAGCGGGGACCAGAAAAAAAACTGTTCCGGCGACTCCTGCATCAGATCCAGCCGGTAGCCGATTCAATAGAAGAGGTCGCTGGAGGAACTGAGCGAAGAGCACTGCCACTAAACAGGACACCATAATGCCCACAAGCTTCATCCCCAACGGATCGTGGGTCGTTGACAAGACAGCAAGACTGGCACCTCGCAGGATTCTGATACATGCGAGACTGAAGAAAACTTTGGGGCGGCCTGACTGCCAGCTCTAATATGTAACCGGAGGACACAACCTCCTAAAGCCACCGATCCAAGACGCACTGTCTCCAGACGCGAACGATAGCAGAAGCCGCCCCCCCACCCAGATGGGTGATGGCCCTCCTCAAGCCTGAGGAGCCTTTGCAGAGGGTTTGGACTTGGATCCCCAGGAGGGAGGGAGGCGGCCGCTGGACCTACCTAATCCCCAGGAATCTCTGCGGCCTCCTGAAGAAAGTGCCTCTTCCTCCAGAAAGAGCGATAGGCAGATGAACCCCGAAGGGCCATGCAGGCTTCCGTCGCTGAGGTCTCCCAACCTTCACCGTGAGGACCAAACGCTCCCGGAATGACCTGTGCCGCACAAGGGAGATACCAGTGAGCAACTTCTTGGCCGCAGCGTCAGCCGCCATAACCGCCGTCAGAAGGAGTAACAGCAGGGACGAGCCCCGGCGCCAAGCCGGACACCATCGTCCATAGCAAAGACAGCAGGGTAGTAATATCCTCGCAAGCTTTGAGGTCCTTAACACCTCCACCTGCCGTCTCACCATCTTCCAGATGGCTAAGGAGACAATAGCTGCGGCGCACACAGGGCGAAGCAAGCCCGGCAAGGTGAATCATGACAAGCCAGCGATCAATGCGCCTGTCAGCAGAATCGCGCAAGGAGCAGTATAGGGTGACGGCATAACTGCAGTGTTGAGTAACCCCGAATGCCAAATGATCCCAATGGAAAGGAATCCTGAAGCGCTAGCCTTCTTCCATGGAGCCCAGACCTCCAGCAAGAACATGATCATAATCGACAATCCGAGTAACCGGGCTCGAAGTGCCGCTTCTTACTTGTGGCCTTCCCCGGAGCCGTGCAAAATATCGCCATGCTCAGGAAGGTCTCTGAAGGCCAGCCACTCAGTATGTCAAATCAGATGAGGACCCCCTGCTGGCTTCCCCTTCGCTGAGGGCAGAATGCAATAGTGGGGGTGCTGGCGAGGCCGCGGGCAATAAGGGGCTAGGGACAGATACGCCCGCCCTATCATGCTCCAAAATATGGTCCCAGCGCAAGTGAACAACCGTGCTAAGTCCGCCCGGGGGGCTGGTACCGCACATGGGGCAGAGCTTCACCCGCCAGATGGGGCCCCTAGCTCACTATCCCCAGAAGCCTCCATAATGGTGATTAGCAGACAATTTAAGCAGGTTACAGAGCACTAACGGCCCAAACCGCTGATCCCTCCTGTTTAGTCCCTCTTTTGTGATAACTCTTACTAAAAAGGGGGGGATGGAAGAGGGAGGAGGTGGGGGTGAGACGGGAGGAACCACAACCACCGCTACATGGACCCACCTTTAACACACAAGCAAAAAAGTGCTGCATCCCACAGCACATGCGCAGAAGTACAGCAGAGAGGAAAAAAACAATGTCGGAGGAGCCCGGCAGCACGGGGGGCGCAGAAGAAGCCAGATGGCTCCGCAGCAGCACAGAGGTCCAGGAAGGACCTCCCCAGCCGCGTCCGCAGCAGCACGGGCGATAAAGATGGGGGACGCGGATCCAGCCTGCCAGCTCTCGAGGGGCGGGCCACACCCGCGGTGACGCGAAAAGCGTCACTGCACGGCCCTGCCCCCCCAACGGTGCGAAGACAGCGCCCGCCTCTATCTTCCTCAGTCACAAGATGGCGGGGGCCCCTGCTGAGGTAGGGGAAGCCCGCGGCGGGGCCCCTGCTCGTGCACGGCGCGTCCCCGCACCCGGACAGTGTCGCCCGGACAGTGTCGGCGGCCGTAGGAGCTTCAGCCCCCCACCAGGCCGCCGGCAGCCCACCTCCCCCTCACAGCGGACTGGCATCCATGGATCGATGGAGGAGAGAAGGAGGATGAGGCACTGGAGGGAACGAGGGAGGCAAGTTAGCGCAGTAATAAACAGTGCGAAAAAGAAACACACACACACACAATAATAAAGCTTGTGGGATTATGGGCAAAAAAGGGGTCCCTGAGGTGCCCCCCCCCCCATTAGGCTCACCATTAGCCTATGGTTGGCTACCCTTTATGGAGGGTCTGCGGCCCAGAGCCTAGCTCTGACAACGCCTGACCCCCAGCGTTTTCCCTACATTCACCTTGTCCCGTCAGCCAAGGCTGGGAGGCATAAGTGGGTCCACGGGGACGGTGGTAAAAGGGATGCAGCGGCCGAAAATGCCCCGCTCAGCTGCAATATCCAGATATCCAGAGAGAGTATTCCAGAAGATCCTAGCAGCTGCTTACTGCAAGAGAACTCTGGGAAATATACTGAGATGGCTCCTTTTATAGGGGGCCGGGAGGAGTTACAGCGTTGGATCTTGCAGTAACTGCGCCACCTTGTGGCAGACTACCCACATGTTATGTATTGGGACGGCCTGGACTGGACATAGGGAAAATCAGGGGTAACATGTTCTGTCACCCCTAATACATTAAACCTGTCACCCCTGGATTTTATCCCTACCAGGAGAAGAAAACCACAAGCTTGGTGGGAGTTCTATTCAGTTCGAGTGTATAAGTGACCCCTCCTCTCATTAGCCGTGTTTATATGGATTTTTAATATTACACAATTTTGTGATAGTGCTCCTTTAATAAAACATGAGGCAAGTATCAGGACTCCATAGGTACCAGTCAGCCTTCAATATGACACTGGCATTGAGCCTCCCTGTGTAACCCACACACATCATCCCAGATTGGTGCCCTGCCAGTATTTTTTACAATGGCAATGTGTAGCCCGGGAGTGTTCCTGGGTGGGTACGTTGGTTATATAACAAACAGCACAATACACAATCACTTGTGAGGTCATGGACTGAGCTAAGCCAGCACTAGGAGCACAAAGCAGCGCACTCACACAGTCATACCCATCCCTATTGATGTAGCCAAGCTAAAAGAGAATCTGCTTTGTTGAACTAAATATGTTTAATTAACACATCTTACCACATCCCGAAAGCCCGGCGGCCAATGTTCGAATGACGCAATAGCTCCAGGTGCTTTGGCCACAATACACCATTTAAATCAACACACACGCAAATACTGAAACCCTAGGCGGCATTTTACTAAAAGCAGCCATTTTATTACATCTAAATACTTGTTTCAATTCTAAAAGACTTCAGGAACGCCCCATGCCTGACTTGGAAAGCCCCACTGGGTAACCCCCCCCCCCCCCCAAAAACGCCTACTATACACACACCTCTCGCCAGCAATCCCACGCTGGCACAGGGGAGCGGTCAAAAGCTTGCGCTCTATACAGGTTACTAGCTGCTCAGGTGGGAAAGGTAAAAGCTGAATGGAGCACGAGCCGATTAATGCCCGGAGCACGGGCCGATTAATGCCCGGAGCACAAGCCGATTAATGCCTGGAGTCTGCGCGTATCAATAACTACCTGCGATATAGGACTTATAGATTACAAGGGAAAGTCCACTTTTGATGGCAAATTTTTATGTCTTCAAGTTGCTTGAGCCTATCTTTATTTTTTCTATTTTATTGAAGAAGTTTTCAATACCTTCAATCTGTTGCTATTGGCAACTGTACAGCAAGTCTGTACACCAAGAGGTGAGCCCTGTACACACAGAACACTGCTGCTGGGCATCTGTAAGGTTGAATGAGCTCCCCCACCTCAGCAGCGGCCAGAGCAGCAGTGTTTTGTGTTTACAAGACTGACTTGTCTCTTCTTGTAGATCTTGATGGTTAGACAGTTGCTAATAGCAACAGATTAAAGACAGTGAAAACTGCTTCCATAAAACACACATTTGCTAGCATAAGAAATAAAAAAATACTAGATAGGCTCAGCACCTTGAGGACATCTAGTATTTATTTATTTCTTATATTAGCAGATGTGTGTTTTATGGAAGCAGTTTTCACTGCCTCAAATCTGTTGTCATTGGCAACTGTACACCAAGTCTGAACATCAAGATCTACAAGAAGAGACAAGAAGTCCTGTACATGGAAAACACTGCTGCTATGGCTGGTGCTGGGTTAAGGGAGTTCACTCAACCTTACACATGCCCAGCAGCAGTGTTCTGTGTGTACAGAACTCACTTCTCTCTTTTTGGTGTACAGATGTATAGACTTGGTATGCATTGCCAGTAGCAACAAATTAGACGCAGTGAAAACCGTAAAACGCACATTTTCTAAAATAAGGAAAAAAAAATACTAGATAGTCACAGAAATTCAAGGACATCTTAAAGTGGACCAAAACCCAGGATTTCAACTATTGCGGGTTTTGGTCCTTGCCCCTCGATCAGGGATGCACCGTTGTGTGAACCCCCCCAGGTCGCCCAATCCGATCCTTCCCAGGTCCTACGACGCATGTGCAGCCTCTCGTCTAAACAGCGCGCTCGAATCCACTCCCGTTCCTTCATCTAAGAGCTTGTCTAAGGTGAGCGGATCTGAGCATGCTGGCGGCCGCATTCCCTGCTACCCACTAACAGGAAGTGTGCCCGGGACGACCATTCACAAACGCCTGGTGCGGGCATGTGCCCTGCTAAAAGGACAGTGGGGATGCGGCTGCTGCGCGTGCATGCGCCATTGCACTACGAAAGAAGGAGAGTTTCCAGCGACCTGGGGGGGCACACAGCGGGGCATCCCGATTCTGGATGCCCGGAGGGGAGGGGATCTAGCAGCATCTATAAGATTCCAGGGCCGTTGGGACATGAGTTTTGGTCCACTTTAAATATAGGAAAACTGACTGCTTAACATGACACTCACCTCCAAAGCATCACCAAACCTCAGCCTGTGAATATAATGAGACATATCTGGGTTCATAGGCTGGGCTGTGGCACTATGTGTGGACACATGAAAGTTCCCAGGTACCTAATAAGATATGATCAGCAAAAGAAAACAAGATTAATATGGTACGAAATAAGAACACAGGACTTTAAAGCAAGCTAGAAACTTAAAGCAAACCTAAACTCTTGCAACTCTGTGCCACAGAGGTCTGGTCCAAAAGGGACAGTATACACAAACCTACCCAACCCCCTCAAGTCCTATTTGCATCCTACATTAAGAATATACACTCGGGGGCGTGGCTTGACATGGAGCTGAAGAGTCGCATCAGAGGAGAGCTCCGAGAACACCGACCCTTAAAACACTAGGGCGAGCCAGCAGAGCCCAATTACACAGATGCCCAAGAGGGTGAAGGCGAGGGGTAGATCCAGAAATACGCGTGAGCGCCCCATCCCTACCTTTTTCCAGCCGCGGGGCACGGAGCCTGCACGAGGAGCAACATCCAAGATGGCGGCACCGGACGCGAGGAGGGGGGAGATGGCGGCCTCCTCTCTAGACCCCGGGCGAGACGTGTCTGCCCTCCCGACCTCGCGGGGAGCTGCAGCGGCCGATGAGGTAGGTTCCCGCTCTGCGCAGCACGGAGGAGGCGCCTCGGTGAGCGGTGCTGCCGGAGGCCTGGGCGGTGAGAGGCGCCTCACAGCAGCGGCGCAGGTACATGCGGAGGCGGACAGCGCCGCGGGCCAGACCGGCGGAACACCCGACGGCTCAGAGGTTGGTGGCCCCCCCCCCCCCGGACCCCGATCCCCCCACTCCACTCTGGCCCTGACACCTGACTGCCATAGCCCGGGGGCGCTTTATCTAGGGGGTGGAAGAGGACCGCAGGAAATAACACAGTGGTGTTGTGGTGGGGCCCCCTCGCCACTGGATGGAGCAGAAATGATGCAGCAGGGGGGATGGATCGACCAGTCCGGACTCACCCCCGTGTCCTGCAGCAATGGGCCCGGTGCTGCTGAGAGAGGTGGAGCCGCCGTGGTCTGCGTCCGGGACCCCGGGCTTCTCACCCGGCCCGATCAGCCTGCCACCTACTCCACCGCCGCCGTCCAGCCCCACCCAATCCTGGCGGCCTCTTGACGAGATGGCGCTGAGGGGTGAGGTGAGTACACTGGAGTTAAAAGCAGTGGATGGGCCGTCGCCCCGCAGATGGGGGGAACAAGGTCCCATGCAGGGGGATTATACTATTGTGCCTCAGATCCCCCCTCAGTCCCTCCAGGACCCAGGAGAGGGTCGTTCAGACGTGGATTCCCTTGTTGGTGCCCGGTCGTCGGGGTCTTCTCCCCCGCCTGTACATCACTTCAGCAGCCAGACACCCATCCCGTTGGATTTCTTGTCCCGGATTGTGGCAGAGGCAGTTATGGTTAACATCAATGAGGCCCTGCGCGGCCTTCCGACACGCGGCGACTTCGATGGATATGTATCCAGAATGGAGGGTACCATCAAGAAGGAGCTGGCCTCCCTGCAGGGGGCTGTTACCGAGGTTACGCAGAGAATGGACGGAGTGGAAAGTTTGCACAGCCCGCTGGAGTCCCGTGTGGCGGCTCTGGAACAACAACAGAGAGAGGGAAGACGCCACCTGTCTGATCTTGTCCTCGCGCACGATGACATGGAGAACCACAACCGCAGAAATAATCTCCGACTGCGCGGGGTGCCTGAATCGGTGGAGTCCTGCGACCTGGCGTCCACGGTAACATCCATCTTCAAGAGCTACTCAATTTGCCGGCCTCCAATCACATCGAACTGGACCGTGTGCATCGGGCGCTCGGACCTCGACCTTCGGAGAGAGATAGACCCCGAGACGTAATATGCAGGGTCCATTACTTTAAAGTCAAGGAGGAGATTACTCGGCGGGCATGGGACAAAGGGCCAATTGCATTCCAGGGGTCGCAGATCATTATTCTTCAGGATCTATCACGGAGAACTCTGCAGATGAGGAAACTCCTGAAGCCCCTTCTGGAGACCATACAGGAGCGGGGGGCGACTTACCGCTTGGGCCATCCTTTCCAGCTCTTAGTTCGAAAACACGACGACCTCTTTGCTTTGAAAGCACCAAGCCAGCTTCCTGACCTGTTCCGCTTCCTTGAGACAGGCTCGATGGACATCCCCGACTGGACGGTCCCGGACCTGTCGATCCACGGAGGCCAGCTACCTCGGCGGGCGAGAGATGGCCCTCGCAGAGGAGGAGGGGGTGCGAGAGGCCGAAGAAGATAAAATATGAGGAAGTGGGGGATGGGTCCTGGTTGTATGGGACTTTGCCTCCCCGGCCTTTCTTCACCTGGCCTTCTTGACCCCCCTCTGACAGCCCTCCCGGCTGAAGGAGTACCAGAGAAGAGCTGTGGCTCGTATTGTTGTAATGCATCGTGTTCAAAGTTATTGTTTTATGCTGATATCTGACAGCAGTTGATTGCGGAAAACTCTTTAGTAATATTTCATGCAGTATTAAGTTGAACTTAAATGTTTTTTATGGGATTCATGCCTTGCTTGCCTAAGGTTCCATAGCTGCCCCCCGCCAGTTGTGCATCCCCCAAGACAGGCGACGAACCTGGGACCTCCAGGAGGAGCCACTTGGGGGAGTGACGCTGTCTCCCCCCCCACTCATTTTGCAAATGCGCCCATTGCCATATATTGGCCCCCCTCGCCCTCTACCCTCATCCATTTGCTCACGCCCAAGAGTGAACCTATTTAACTTACAGGTGAGCTCGGTGGGACGCTCTCCTTGTTCACACCCACCAGGTCCTCCGCGCCCACCCTGATATTCTGATGCACCCCTCTGGGTTAGACCTAGGTCTCCCCAGATGGGAAAGTGAAGGAGGTCACCCTGCCTCCCCATTCTTTGTGGGGACAGGGAAGCACGCCCTTATTGCTTTTAAATAGCACCCGCTCCGGGGTCAGGGTCTCCTGACCTCCGGTGGACTGGCTATCGCCCCAGTCTTCTTTCATCTCTTTGTTGTTAAACAACGTTTGGTTTTTGTGTGTGTTGCCCCATCCCCTTAGTTTTGGCATCACCTTGACCCCCCCCCTTCGCCCCCCCATACAGCGCCTGCCCATCACCCACCTTCACCTTCCCTCTGCTGGGGGGAATGCAAGAGTCTAGTTGTGCAACAGATAGTGTGGTCTTACTCCTGGGCGCTCCTGCTCCCCTTCACGTGGAGACTGAATTAGTCCCTTTTGCAAGACCTGGTTTCACTGCGGGCTGTGAGGGAAGGGGTGACTGTCCTAGAGACAACGATAATGGAGAGGTCTCACCCCAGACCCTATGGGAGGCGCATAAAAGCGTCATCCGGGGAATATTGATCAGTCAAGCCTCGAGAATTAAGAACGAGGGAATGGCTACGCTGGCGAGGCTGACGGAGAGGGTCAGTGCCTTGGAGTTGTCCCATAAGCAGTCGGAGGCGGCGAGGGTTCTCGGTGAGATAACGCAGGCCAGAGAGGCCCTCAATGCCCTGCTACGTCAGAAAGTGAAACATGTCATAAGGAAATGCAAAAGACGTTACTATGAATTTGGTAATAAAAGTAGTGCCCTTCTTGCAAGAGCCCTTAAGCAGCAGCAGGCCCAGAATTTTGTTGCTAAAATTGTGGATGAAGCCCAGGGGACGCATCACACCTCGGAGAGCATTGCTAATGTGTTCAGACGATACTATACTGGCCTATATGGCTTGTCAGGGGGTCGCGTCTCTGGCCCGACACAAGGGGAAAGAATTAGGCAGTATCTAATAGATTCAAAGATGCCAAAGATACCGAGGGAAAGTGCGGATTTATTGGAGGCCCCGATTAGTTTAGACGAGCTTGACAAGGCATTGAAACTCACGCCGGCGGGAAAAGCACCTGGCCCGGACGGGCTCTCAATTAAATATTATAGAACCCTCTTGCCACAGCTGGGGGGGCACCTGGTGAGAGCCTGGAACTCAATCCTAGATAGAGACTCCCCTGGTACATTCTCAAGCAGGGAGCTAGAGGCCCACATAGCGGTTATCCCTAAACCGGGGAAGGACCCATTGTACTGCACGAGTTACAGACCCATTTCGCTGCTTAACGCGGATGTGAAACTTTATGCAAAAATAAATAATCCCCCATAATCCCCCAACTAGTTCACCTGGATCAGACCGGATTTGTTATGCATAGAGAAGCTAGAGACAATGTGATAAGGGCCATTGACATTGTGCATGGAGCTAAGGCCACCGGTACTCCCCTAATGCTCCTCTCTACGGACGCCGAAAAGCCGTTCGATAGGGTCAGTTGGGCTTTCCTGAAAGAGTCCCTCAGGTACATAGGCTTGGGTGACAATAGGGGTTGATGATTGAAGCTCTCTACACCACACCTTCGGCTAGAGTGAAGGTCAACGGCCACCTGTCTGACCTGGTCTGGATCGGTAATGGCACGCGCCAGGGATGCCCCCTTTCTCCCCTGCTCTTTGCTCTCTCGCTGGAGCCATTCCTATGTACGATCAGAAATAATGCAGATGTACGAGGGTTTGAGTCTGGAGGGAACAGCCACAAGGTGGCGGCTTACGCAGATGATCTGCTGTTCTTTATAGCCAACCCCACTGTGACCATTCCAGTTCTCATGCGAGAGTTCGAGATATACAGGAGACTGTCTTTTCTAAAAATCAACTTTGACAAGTCTGAAGCTCTGAATGTCTCTCTCCCAGGTGGAGTAGCCAGGACGATCCAACAGTCGTTTCCCTTCAGGTGGGCGGGAGCTTCGATCGCATACCTTGGAACTCGGTTGCCAAGCTCACTGCACAACATAGGATGGGCTGCCTCCGGAGTTAACCGGGCACCCGACCGTTGCAACAACTCTGAAGATCTTCAAAAAATATAGGTCATACCCGGGAATCTCTCCCTGGCCTTCTCCCCTAGTCCCTATCTTGGACAACCTCCTGTTGGTCCCGGGGCACTCCAGAACAGATCTTAGGGAATGGGGTAGGCTTACCCAATTGAGATGCAAGAGCCTGTTGACGGAAGAGGGGTGGACGCCTTTACCGGACCTGAGGAGTGTATGGCAGAATGCAGGTCTGGACCCTTGGACCCTCTTGCGAATACAGTTCTCTATGTCCAGACAGGGCTACAGACGGGACAAGTGTAGAGGGCACACTGAGCTGGAAAAAATCTGCTTGGGTAGCATACCGCAAGACCACTTGACCTCCAGGCTATACTCCATACTGATGGAGGGGAATGCTGACCCCCCGTCCTTCTGGAGGGAGTGGAAAATAGACCTGGGGAGGGAGATTGGAGAGGAACAGAGGCCGAAAATAGCATAATTGGCTCACAAATCCTCAATAGCTACCAGGGTGCAAGAATTAAACTACAAAATCCTGACCCGATGGTATTATACCCCGGATAGGCTCAATAAAATGTCGGCTGAGATAGATCCGCAGTGCTGGAGGTGTGGAGCTGAGCGAGGTACACTGTTCCATATCTTGTGGTCATGTCCAAGGATTGAGAAATACTGGGGAGAAGTTCTAGCATTAATTTCAAGGATAGTGGGAGACCCGACCCTAGAGACCCGCGACCCGGCGCGGATCTTGCTGCACCTGACGGCTCATTCTGTGGGGAAATGCAAAAGATCCTTACAGGTTCATTTGATAAATGCAGCTAAACTTGTGATCCCCAGGTTTTGGAAGCAAAAGAACCCCCCATCTGTGAAGGACTGGGTCAGGGAAGTGCTACATATCAGCGAGATGGAGGATCTAACCCTTGCCTTGAATGATAGGGATGAGGGTTACAGGTCCACCTGGATGCCCTGGTTGATGTTTCAGGAGTCGGAGGAGTTCAGGCAGTTGCTCTCCGGGTAGCGCGGTGTAGGAGCCTGCGAAGCGATAGACTGGTTAGGCTGCTGAGGTGAGTCCGGATTCGTCCCCTGGGTCGGATTCTTCATACGTTCTGGGCCTCTGCAACGTGCGTCCCGACAGGGACTGCTATCCATTCAGCACCTATTCCGGTCTTGTCCTCGGGACTCAGGCCATTAGAGTCACTGACTAATATAAAATGCTGATGATTAAACTGCATGTGTGGATACTCTGTTCATAGAGAGTGTATTTTGTTGAGCACTGTAGACCCCCTATCCCCCCCCTTCCTCCCCCCTTTTTTCCCCACGACCCGCCCCAGCATTTTGTACGCCCCTGCATTTCTCCTTTGTTGTTGTATTTTAATGTTGTATGTACAAAACCCTTGTCAAAAATAAAGAATTTACACTCAGAAATGAGTACCTCCATCCAATGGGGCACAGTAAACAGCTGTACGCATGTGCGGCAGCTGCAACTTCTCCAATAGGAGGCATGTGTTTTCCTGGTCATACAGTGTTCTATAACAAATAAATCAATAGAAATTAAGGGCTCACGGGTAGCAGAAGGTGGATTAGGAACCTTGGCACAGAATTGTCAGGTCAGAGTTAAGTCTGCTGTAAAGTAAAACTAATGCTGAGCCACACTTGTGATTGGTGTGCAGCACCCTTGTATCCATTGCACCCATTCAGTTAGGAGCTGGGTGCAGCCACACACAGCCAGAGAAAGATACAAGACAGGCCGCCACTGGCCTTGCATGTGCAGTTGGCTTCTTGGTGAAGTAAGAATATCAGGCGATTGATTTCACATACCCTTACCTTTCACCAGCAGGTGGATGTCTAACCAGCCCTAGCATCTTATAGAGTGGATGTCTAGTCTAAGTGGGTGGGTTACAAAAAAAAAAAGTGTCACCGGCGCTCCTATGTACAGAGCCAGGATTGCTGCCAATCAGCACCGGATTCCAGGCAAGGTAAGGGTGGAGGGTGTCAGGATGGATGGGGGTGAGGGTTACAATTAGACTGGACTTCGACTTTAAGAAGCAGTGGAATTGACTCCTGAAGGAGAGAACAGACTTGCACAGCACTGAGAGATTTCCCATTTTAACAACTGTTGCAAATGTTAGTAAGTTAAATAACGCACTTCTAGCGCCAGACCTAGTTTAGAAAAAGAACAGCTTAATTTCACATTGGGAATTATAATTATATATTGATATAGTTAAGCTTGGCTATGCAAGCATTTAGCACCATTGCCATCTCTCTGCAATAATAAGAGGTTAGACATTTATATCATCTACTGGGCGGTGTACAGTTGTCCTTGTCCCACCCATATTATGTCATGGCTTTATTACTATCCCACATATAATTAAATGTTTCCATCAACATTTCCACTCTAATAGGATTATGTCAAGTCTCTGCATATAATGAATGAATGACATAAACAGGTTGCTTTGGGATTCTATTTAGTATGGCAGATGTGGAAACCTCTTTTACAAACACTGCATGAAATAAAGTGTAATACAGAAGTTAAACCCCCTTGCCTTATTTATGGTGAAACGCCCTTCAAACCGGCAGCCATTGCCATTGTTAAGAGGGATTTTCATAGAATTATCAATGTGTCCAACTTCATGTCTGCCCATTTCATCTTGAATGTCCAGGCCCACCACTGAAAAGAAAAAAAAAATTGTATAAGAAATTATAAAATGGGCATTTGACAAGCCAGCTACAAAATAATATACTGTAGCTCCTCAATGCCACACCAATAGCCCACGATTTGTGGATCTCCACACAGATGCACAGCTGAGGTAATTAGTGCAGAACTATAGAGACAGCCATGTAGAGAGCCACAAAATATGTTGTGTTGGCGGGTTTTAAGAAGTAGGCCTAGGGAACACTATATAAAAATGCCAGAGCCACTTTTAAAGCGGACCAACACCCTCCATGGCAAAAATACAATTCTGTGAGTACTCACCTGTATAATTGTTTTTACTATGCATGGCACGGCCTGCTTCAAGAAGTCCTTACGTATGGGATATTCCGCCACAAGGTGGCGCAGTGTACTGCAGAAGAGTTGTGGCTCCTCCCGGCACCATATAAAAACAGGATCACCAATAGACCTCCCCAGTGTTGACAAGCAGTTATACAAGAAGCCGGGAGATAATAAAGGTAAAAAAGGTAACAACCCCAACTAACTTGGAACAATCACCATAAAGAGGCAACCAAGAATAACGATAAGGGTGGGGTGAAGCAGGCCGTGCCATGCATAGTAAAAACAATTCTACAGGTGAGTACTCACAGAATTGTATTTTTCCTATTGCATGGCACGGCCTGCTACAAGAAGACCTTACGTATGGGACATCCAATAGCAGTGCCCGTAAGGTAGGGTGGGATCCCCAAAAAGTAGCAGCAGGCAGTTCAAACCACTACCGCCTGAAGTACCTTGCGGCCAAAAGCAGCATCAGCTGAGGCCTTAACATAAACCTTGTAAAACTTGGAAAAAGTATGAACAGAAGACCAAGTCGCGGCCTTACAAACTTGTTCAATAGAAGCTTGGTGCTGAAAAGCCCAAGAAGCACCAATAGCACAAATGGAATGAGCAGTAATCCGGAAAGGAGGAACCTTCCCTTTAGCAGAATAGGCCTGAACCACTGCCTGGCGAATCCACTTGGTGATAGTAGATTTAGCCGGAGGCAAGCCCTTCCTAGGTCCCGCAGGAAGAACAAAAAGAGCATCAGATTTCCTGAAAGACTCAGTAGCAACCAAGTAAAATTTCCGAGCCCTGACAACATCCAGAGAATGCAGGGTCCATTCCTTGGAATTAGCAGGGTTAGGACATAAGGAAGGTAATACAATGTCCTGATTGAGATGAAAAGCAGACACAACCTTGGGCAAGAAATCCGGCTTAAGCCTAAATACCACCTTATCCTGATGCCGCTCAAAATAAGGAGGCTTAATAGAAAGGCCACCTTAAACCAGACCTTCATCGTGATTTAATGAAAAGCCCAAACTTTTAAAAAACGGTTCCCCAGCATCTAAAACTTAATATATTTTAAGTTTTTAGTCACTAACTTATTATTCTTTCCCCCCTGGGCTGCAACTCTGTTCAGGAATTTAGGATACGGGTGCCGCCATCTTGACTCAGAAGGGCTACGACCTGCAAGAAGAAGGAATCAGGGAATGAGGTAAGATTTATTAAGGATTACAATGTTCAATGGCAATCGATTAGACGACTGGTGACAAGACACTGGCATGTACTAATTTCAGATCCTCTGATTTCTCCATTTTTGGGAGAACAGATACGGATGACAGCCCGACGAGCTCCCAACCTTAGGGATAAATTGTCCAGAAGCCATCTATCAGGAACAAATACCTGGCTATCGGAGATTGGAACTAAAGGATCCTATGCTTGTGGTAAATGTTCCATCTGCCAGTATATGGCGAGATCCTCAGAAGTTGCGAATGATCAGACCCACATAAGTTACAAGATCTCTTCCTTTATTAATTGTAGGACTCTGTGATTTACTTACTCTGCTGTGACTGTCCTAAGAAATATGTAGGAGAGACCCAGAATGCCCTTAGGACCCGGATACAAGGTCACCTATCAAACATCAGACTGGCCAGACGAGATGCTGATGCAGGTAAGCCAATTTCACCAGTGGCCAGACATTTTTTGGAGGTCCATGGGGGTGACTCCTCGTCCCTTAAAGTGACAGGTATAGAAAGGGTCCGCTTGGGGCCTCGGGGGGGTGATCTTAAACGCCGACTTTTACAGCGGGAGCTACGATGGATATTTGTATTAAACACTAGGTCACCGACTGGTTTAAACGAAGATTGGTCGTTTTCCCCATTTTTAGGTTAAGCCATCGCCTGGGACGGACGGGGCTTTGGAATACTGCGGGGAGCCTGGGTTACTGTTTTTGGTTTGTGACACCTCTAAGATCTATAGGTTGGGGTGTCAAAATATAGAGTAGGGATGGTCTCATTTCTGGGTGGAATGACCAGATTGATTAGCTCATGGCTGGTGTTGTGAGTCTCCATTTGGTTGTGTGGAGAATAGCAGCAGTGACGTATTCACTTTAATTAATGGATGATGTCTAATAGATGGGTTATAAGAGTGGGGCTCACTATATTTTTATATTGATTTACTTATAGTTTTTATTGACTGAGGGGCTTGCACTCTCAGGTCACTTGGACATTTTGTCCATATCACTTGATTGCATTTATGTGTGTTAGACACTGTTATACTTATGCTTTGTTGTGTGTTTTTTCAGCTCATATACAGAGCACTTCACATGCAGCACGGTTTGGGTGCCGTAATCACATAACCGTTTGAGGGTAAAATTGTTCACTGCTGCTATAATTCTCCGCGGGAAGATCGTTTTTAGGAGATGGAGAAGTTACAATTGAGAAGACACACGGCTCGCCATGATTTTTCAGGAATGTACACTACAACAGACGGGCATCCCGAAAGTATCTGAGAAGCTGCTTTACATCTGGGAACAAGTGGAGAGTACCATTTGGCTTGAGAGATCACCATTCTGAATAAGGACATTCATGAAGACCTATACTAATAGTTTTGTTCTTATAAGATGATAGGTTGATAGCTTCTGGCATTTACAGTACCGTGTCCTAAATATCTGTGTCTGTTTTATGGTGTGTTTGGTGTAGTAGATACCAGGGGCCAGACACAATTATTACACCATTTAGTTGTAGATATACCATTCAGTTGTAAATATGTAAATATGTACAGTTAGTGATTTATGCTCTGTTGAGCACAATGGTGCTTATATGTTATGGATTTTGCCCAATTGGTAAATATAGAGGCTTATGCACAATAGATTATACACTATATTTTGATCCAAATAGGTTTATTGATGTTTATTAGGAAGTAAGATTATTTGGGCCATGCTCGTTCTGTGTCCCGCTGATGCCCCGGCCCCACTATGCCTCCCGGTCTGCCCCGCTGCCCGGTCCACTCGCTGCGGATGGCTAGCCTCTGATCCTGTAAGGCTTGGCTCTCCCTGCCCTACTGTTTGTGTCTCCCTGGCAACAGTATGGCCCTTTGCGGCGATGTGGGCGGGCGGTGGTTGGCGCGTCATCGGCAGTGCACTCTTGACACTTCACAGGGTCACGTGCCGCGGCCGGGGGCTGACGTCATCTCGCCCCGACGGACTGGCGCGTTCTCCAGCTTTGTGTGCGGGCTTGGCGGCGTGGTGGATGGCGGGAGCACCAGCGGGGCACATGATAGGTAGGTGGGCCCATAAAAAGGATTTTGGATAATGGCGATACTTACCTTCACCCTTTGAAGCCGCACGGGGGTGGCGGGCACGGGTGGCCGGGTTCATTGCGGTCCCTCTCTTGTGTTGTGATGCTGACATGCTTTTTGATCTTTATGCGTGATCCTGGGCACTGGTAGTATATCTTTCTGTCTGTGCATATATTTCATTTTGGGCTCCTTGGAGCTCTTTGATTTCCTTACCACTTGTCATATTGATTCATTGGTCTTATTTAATTTTTGAGGGGTGTTTGCATTAGTAATTGTTTGTATACTTATATGCACGTTATGCAATATTCAGGTAGTAAGTTTTTTTCTATTGGGATATGAATGTATTTGCACTGAGTACATACTCAGAGGGGTGGATTTATTAATATGTTCCAGCACTAAGCACTTTACTTATAGATATTTTGCACATTGACGCTTGTATGGTATTTTTAATAGATTATAGTTATATATTATTGACAAATTTGTATGGTTTAACACAGTGACCTATTTGGGTCCTCTTTTTTGTGCCGCCACAGGATGCGGGAGTAAGTGGTTGTAGGGATATACTATCCCTGTATGCACAGACTCCGGTATCTGATTATAGAAAGAAGGTTGCCCTGATTTACCTTACATATATTGTAGCATTACTTGCATCACAGATAAATTACAGAGGATTACCCATGATTTGGGTCTGGATATATACATAGAGAGCAATATAAATAGGGACTCGCCATTTGTTTTTAATTGTCTTGTGTTATGTGTATTGTGTGTATTTTTATGAATTCATATGGATTAATAAATTTTTGAATATATATTTGTCAAAATAGTTTGTGGTGCTCCTCATAGGGAGGGAAGTGTGCTTTTCACGGCCACTCCCATTTGGAATGGTTGGACTTGTTGTAGAGTGAGCACACCAGTATATTATATAAGTGGTGCACCCCATAGTACATGCTTGACTCAGAAGCATCACACTTACTGAGGAAAGGAGAGTGGGATAAGGTACAGGGGGGGGTTATAGCTGTGCTTTGCTCAGACAGAGCAGAGCTATGGGTCAGGTAAAGGTCAGCAGTCCCAGAATGCAGAGCAGCACAGTCAGGAGGCATTTCCTGTTTGCAGGCTGCCTGATAAGATGGTGGCTTCCATAAGCCGCCATCTTGGATGTTTAAAGGCTCATAACATGCAGTAGATGCAGGAAGGATGATTTTTAATGTGGACAATCTGTATGTACAGAGTGTGGGAAACATATAAGATAAACTCTTATTCAGAGTGAAGGTCCGCTTTAAGAGTCAGAATGGGTAACGCTGCCCCATGGATAGGCTCAAAGGGAGGACCCTGTAGAGCAGACAACACCAGATTCAAGTCCCAAACCGGTAGCATAGGTTTATGTGGCGGACGCACATGAGTAACTCCCTGGAAAAAAAGTCTTAACCAGCCAATGATTGGCAAAGGATCTTTGGAAAAAAAATTGCCAGAGCTGACACCTGTCCCTTGGGGGTACTAAGTTAATGCACGAATCCAAACCATGTTGTAAAAATTCCAGAATCCTGGGGATAGAAACACCCGACAGGGAAGAGACTTGGACTCACACCAGGCAATGTAAGCATGCCAGACCCTGTAGTGGATAAAGGACGAGGACTTCTTCCTAGCCCGAATCATGGTATCCACAACAGAGGCCGGCAAACCCTTATCCATCAAGATGGAGGTTTCAGCAGCCAAGCCGTCAAAGCCAGCGTTTGTAAATTGGGATGGCGCAGCTGTCCCTGAGTGAGAAGATCTGGATCCTTGGGCAAAATGTACCGATCTACTGCCAACTGCACGACGTCTGCGAACCACACCCTCCTTGGCCAACAGGGGGCCACCAGAATGGTTGGTACCCCTTCCTGGGCTACCTTGCGCAGCACCCTGCCCAGCAGAGGAAAGGCAGGGAACACATAGAGGAGCCGAAACTCCGTCCAAGGAATCGCTAGCGCATCCGTGGCGAAGGCCAGAGGATCCTGGGACAGGGAGACAAATCTTGGAAGCTTGTGATTGTGGCGGGACGCAAACAGGTCCACATCCGGCTGACCCCAGCGGTGACACAGGGAGTGAAATACCTTGTTGCTGAGGGACCACTGCCCCAGCAGAGACGTCCCCCTGCTCAGGGAGTCTGCCCCCTGGTTCTTCACCCCCGGAATGTAAACCGCTGAGATGCAAGGGACATTCTCTTCCGCCCAAGACAGTATCAGGGACACTTCCTTGAGGGCTCGCTTGCCCTCCCTGACGATTGATGTAGGCAACCGTCGTCTGGTTGTCCGAGCGGATCTGAACAGCCTGAACCCGAAGGTGAGTGGTCAGCTGAGAAAGAACCAACCTGATCGCCCTCAGTTTCAGGACATTGATGGGAGGATGGGCCTCCTGGGGGCCCCACCAACCCTGGAACTTCAGAGACTTCCAAAAGCCCCCCCAACCGGTCAGACTGGCATCTGTGGTGACAGTTTCCCAGCACGGAGGCAGAAAGTTCCTGCCCACTAGAAGGTTCCTTGAGTCTAGCCACCATGAGAGGGACTGTCTGGCCAAGGGGGACAGAGCAAAATCCTGATCCAGGGACACAGGGTCCCGGTCCCAAACTGACAAGAGGTGCAACTGAAGAGGTCTCATGTGAAACTGAGCAAAGGGGACTGCCTCGAAGCAGGACACCATCAGGCCCACTAACTGCATCCGCTGCCGGATGGAGGGATGGGGACACAAGAGCAGAGCCCGTGTCTGCTCCTGAAGGCCCTCCACTTCCTGCTCAGGCAGGAATACCTTGACCTGAGAGGTATCCAGAGTCATGCCCAGAAAGGACCTCACCAAAGACGGAGACAGTGAAGACTTGGGAAAGTTGATCACCCAGCCGAAGGACTCGAGAGTGGAGGTCACCACCTGAGTATCCTTCTCGGCCTGATGAAGAGACTGAGCCACAATCAGAATGTCGTCCAGGTAAGGGAGGATGCGAATGCCCTGGTTCCGCAACAGAGCCATAACGCCCGCCAGCACCTTGGTGAACACCCGAGGTGATACCGAACGGTAAAGCCACAAACTGGTAATGCTGATCCTCTAGAGCGAACCTCAGGAATCTCTGATGACCTGGAAATATTGGCACATGAAGATAGGCATCCTTGATGTCCACGGTGGTCATGAAGTCGCCCGGGCAAAGGGTACTGACAGCCGAGCGTAGCGTCTCAATGCGAAAGTGCTTGAACCTGACAAACTTGTTGAGACCCTTCAGGTCCAGGATGGGCGTCAAAGACCCGTTCTTTTTGGGGACCGTGAAAAGATTGGAGTAGTACCCCTGACCCTGTTCTTGGGAAGGCACCAGACAAATGACTCCTGACTCCAACTGGCGTTGAACTGCAAGGCGCAAACCCTGAGTTAACAGAGGGTTTTGAGGAATCTTGGGGGCGGCCAGGCTGCAAACTATCTTGTAACTGGAGGACACCACCTCCTGAAACCACCGGTCTGAGACACGGAGCCTCCAGACGTGAGCAAAGAGCCGAAGCCTCCCCCCCCCCCCCTCTGGATGGGCGAGGGCGCCTCCTCATGCCTGAGGGGCCTTAAGAGGGGGTTTGGGCTTGGAAACCCAGGAGAGACCAGGAAGGCCACGGGATCTGCCACGGCCCCAAGAATCTCTGCGGCTACTCGAGAAGAGGGAGCCACGACCTCCTCTGGAAGCACGAAAGGAGGGGAAGGAAGCAGAGGGCCCCCGAAAGGGCCGAGTCTGCTTCCTACGCCGAGGTAACCTACCATCCTTGGCTAGAACATCCAGACGCTCCCCAAAGAGCCGTAGCCACGCAAAAGGGAGCCCAGTGAGAGCCTTCTTGGCTGCAGTGTCAGCTGCCCACTGACGCAACCAAACAGAACGGCGCATAGCCACCAAAAGGGCAGAGGCCCTACCACCCAGCCGGACCGCATCATCCATGGAAGTAAGGACAAAGGCAACAAAATCAGAGCAAAGCAAAAGGGCCCTATAATCCTCCCTCCTCCTAACAGCCATAGCGCCATCAGTGAGACGCTTGAGCTTTTTCTTAAGGGCAATAGCTGTAATGGCAGCAGCGCAGACTGGACGCAGCCCAGCCCCCACAAATGTAAAAGCATGGCAGGCCAGATGATCCATACACCGGTCCGCGCTATCCCTCAGTGTAGTAGTGTCAGGAGAAAGCATGACTGAGGTGTTGGACAGCCCCAGAACGGGAGCATCCACCTCAGGGGGGACACAACCATTGCTTGACCAGGTCAGCAGGAAAGGGATACCTCTTATTCAACCCTTTGGGCACCGCGGGCAATCTATTAGGACGTTCCCACTCCTTGAGCACCATATTAGAGAAATGGCCCTGCTCAGGGAACTCCAGTCGTTGTGAATCAGGACGAAAGAGCTCACCCTGCTTCCTCTTAGCCACCTCGGGGGGGGGGGGGGGGTCGGCAATGTGCAAGGTTTCAAAAATGTCAGACAGCAGTCTATCAGTGTCATCAGGGAGCCATGAATCCTCCCCGGACGCAGACCCAGGGTCACTGTCGTACCCCTCCTGCTAGTCCCCAGAGGAGTCAGAGTCCTGGGAAAGCTCCCCCTCCTCTAGGGAGTAACGGCCACCAAAGGCATCAATTCCCTCATCCTCCTCAGCAAAGAGGGAGGGCGTGGGATCCAGGTGCCGCTTCTTGCCAGAGGCCTTACCTGGAACAGGCCTGGCGAGCTGCCTTTCAATGCTTGCCACACGAAGTGCCAGATCAGATTGTGACCCCCTGCTAGTATCCCCCTCACTGGGGGCTAAATGCAGGCGCAGGGGGTAGGCGATGCCGAAGGGGGCGCAGAACTGGGAAGGGAAGTGTGCAACCCAGCCTGAGCTGCAATGCTACCTTGGGCACACGGCACACACACCGCGGCACTATCACTCAAAGGGGATGCCCCTCACATGGCACACAGCTGGGATTGCCCCGAAGGACCCCCAAGCACGCTATCCCCAGAAGCCTTCATATGGTGATTAACACAGGGGCAATACGCCAGCACAGGGTAAGGGCTAATAAAATCCACCGGGATGCCCCCAGAAGAGCCAGTAAGGGGGAAATGATGGGGGGGGGGGGTAAGGAGCAGAACCGGGAGAAACCACAACCCACAGTTGTCCCGCCTGAAAGACATAAGTAAAAAGCACATAAGCATCCAGAAGTCCATGCCCCAAGGAAACAAAACCCAAAGGGGACTCACGGACCAAGGAGACCGAAGGATGACTGCCGCAGCACAGGAAGGATGAAGTGCCCCAGACGTGCAGCAGGCGCAAATGGCGCCGGAGAAGAACCTGGAGGGGCGGGCCCCCCCGCCCCCCCGAAGAGCGCAAAAGCGGCGCTCACGTGACCGCGCCATCACACACAAAAAATGCCTCAACGCCCTAGCGCAGCCCGCCGCGGAGCGAAGTACAAAGCGCCGACGGTGGCGAAACAACGTTAAACACAATTTCACTTTAAAAACACCTTGCCGCTGACACCCCCCCCCCCCCCCCCCGGAACACACGCTGGGGAGGGGGGAAGAGGAGATCGAGCAGGCAGCGGCATGAGCCGGGCCAGGGTAGGGTAGGGGACCCCACAAACCAACAAGGCAAACAAGGCGTATAACCAGAACACAGTCCCCAAAACATTCACCCCCTCAGAAGCTAGGACAGGAACTCCGCATCCCTCATTAGGCACACCATAAAGCTTATGGCCGGCTACCCTTTGTGGTACAGGGTCTGCGGCTTGGAGCAGCGCTCCTTGAGCGCTTGGCCCTTAGTTCTCCTCTACCCTCACCCGATTCGTCAGCCAAGGCTGGGAGGCACAGAGGGTCCGGAAAACGGGTGGAAATAGATTTGCAGGGCCACAGGCTTGGTTGCCCCGCTCACCTGCGCAACATAGAGAGCCATATTCTATCTTCGCAGTATCACTGCAGAAGAAAAACTGGGGAGGTCTATTGGTGATCCTGTTTTTATATGGTGCCGGGAGGAGCCACAACTCTTCTGCAGTACACTGCACCACCTTGTGGCGGAATATCCCATATGTAAGGACTTCTTGAAGCAGGCTGTGCCATGCAATAGGAAAATGACAGTTTGGTGGGGCATCCAGAATGCTGGAGCCCCGTCTCCCAGACACCTGTAAACCGCACCTTAACCACGCCCGTAACTCAGCACAGTGATTGCCTACCCGGCGCACACATGGGCAGCGACGTTCTGGTCACTGAATGCAACCAATCATGCCACTGTCACGTCCCACATGAGCAGTGGAGGAGCGATGGTTAAGATAAGGTTTACGGGCGTCTGGGGGGCAGTATTATGGATGCCCCCCAGTCATTTTAGCAGCAGAGCCAGGAGCAACCAACACCCTTGCCCCCAATCCACTTTAAGAGAGTTTTACTCACCCTTTACATTCTAAGGCTGCAGCTGCGTCTCCCTCCTTCCTATGGCCGGTCAACCTCCCACACACAGCCATTCGGATCGCAGGGAGACATTACAGCACTGATTGGACCAGATCCTGCACATGCGGTTGGAAAAGATTTAGGCCATTGTGGGTGAGTTCACACACAGTGAGACATCCCAAACTGAGATACCACAGGAAAGTGGACCAAAACCTGGGATGTTCAAAATCCTGGGCTTTGACTCACCAGGAGGCATGGTTGGAGTCACGGTAAGAATTCTTATTTCTATAAATTTGCCTTCAATAAACATGACATGATATATTTACAACCTAAAATTGTTATGAAATGTACAAGAAAAGCAAAAGGGAGTATACGCCGGAGCTTCGCTTTCAAAAGAAGGTGAAGAAATAAGTCAATGTAATTTCGGGCTAAATAAGTATAATGTATATTGGATGGAGGAGATAGAGGGGAACACCAGACATGCACAAAGGGGACAAAAAGAGAGTACAGACTTTGTTGTTTCTGCCTTGACAATCTCCTTCAGATAAGCTTTAGAGAAAATGTTGTTCTCTTAGACATAGAAACTGTTATGTGTGTGAGGTGTTTGGGGGGGGGGGGGGGGGTTAGTGCTTACATTGATTGTCAAGCATTATAATAGGTTTACAATACAGTTAAGCATCAAGACAGCTGCCATGAGACAATTCCAATCGATAACCAAATACTCACATTCACATTGGAGGTTAGGCAAGGTGATGTTCAAGCTTACATCTATTTTCCCTCCGCTGTTCTTGTCAGGGTCATCTACATAAAGCTCATTAACACTGAAAGAAAGGACAGGACATCACACATTAGCCGGTGTTGTAGGAAAATACAGAAATGGCCTGACATGAATACTAAAATAAAAAACATGCACTGAAATGTCCCAGCATGCACACTACTCCACCATTCATTTAAGCCACACAATTATATTAGGTGATGTATTAATGACAAGTTAGTATAGAAAGGAGAGCAGCTGTTCTTTATGCTGTCCATAACACTTAGAGAAGGGAAGGAGGCAAAGCAGAACACAGTTGTACTAATAAGCTCAAACTAGAAGAGGAGGATTATTTATGACCATTTATAAAGAAATCCATTGAGAGATTTATTGTTAAGCCAAGAAAGCAATGTTTGTTGTGTGACAATGCTTAGAACAGCTTTAGGATCCTGAGGGATTTGGGCCATAGTTCACCTATATCATACCATGCGAGGTTGTGCTGACGCAGGGAAATGCAATAACCACGATCAAGAGATTTGATGTCAGTCTGAATCCGTTACATTATCTGTATACATTTGCAAGCAAGAGAAATAAAAGGATACTGGTCCTACCAACTACAATTGACAATTCCAGTGAATGGTCTGCAACAGTCTACACAAGACACTTTCTATGGTTTGCAAGGTAGCTTTCTCTTTACATATTACTATTGACTTGTGACTGAGTAGTAGACTGCCGGGGGGGCATACAAGTAAGCACAGTGATAGGTTCATTTCCCAGAGTGAAAGGGGGAAGAAACTTCTTATACCTGCTGGTTATGGTTAGAGGTATGTGTAGCCATCGGATGACAGTAGCTTGGGGTGATGAGGTTCTCTGACGTTACCTATGGCACCTTATATTGGCAGTGGTCTGTATTTAGGGGCGGACTTGGGCCAAGAATTAGCCTTTTACGGGTCCCTAGACCAGCGCATGACCTTCATACCTCGCCACAACTCCAATGTGCTTCCCAGCCAGTCAATAAGTGTGCTTTACTTTAACATTGCAGGGACAAATCATGGGCAGGGGTAGATATGGCCACTCTTAGAACAATGGCTCTGAAGCTAAAGTGATTCAGTAGCAAAAAACAAAAAAAAACAGAAAGGTATTTACATTTGGTCCAGCACAGCTGATCAGCCCTATTCCAGGAATCAGCAACTAACCTGATCTCAGCATATGAGCCTGCTCCACAACACTCGTTTACCACCCCAGGTTCGGGCACAGGATTGCGCACTGTGGTGGGGCTCTGACCCAGCAGTCATAGTTGATGATCGCTGCACTAGCTCTGATCAGTGGCAGGGGACAAAAAGTACCCTCTTTTTTGCTGCTGAATCACGTCCTGGGTCCAAGTAAGGAGGGAGCAAATGCAGTGGTTTGGGAGGAGAAAAATACAATTCTGTGATTACTCATCAGTAGAATTGGTATTATACGTATACAGCACATCCTGTTCCAGAATATTCCTTACACATGGGTAATACATCCACAAGATGGTGCTGGACTGCAGAAAACAACTTGTGGCTCCTCCCGGCCCTATATAAGTCAGGGACCTCCCACAAGTTCCCCAGTATTGACAAGCAGTTAACAAGAAGCCGGGAGAACAATAAAAACCAGAATTCAAAAATGAATAAATGAACAACCACCATACAGAGGTAACTAGGAATAATGATAACAAGGGTGGGATGGAACAGGACGTGCTGTATACGTATAATACCAATTCTACAGGTGAGTAATCACAGAATTGTATTATTCTAAGTATACAGCACATCCTGTTCCAGAATATTTCTTACACATGGGACATCCAAAAAGCAGTGTCCGTAAGGTAGGGTGGGATCCCCAAAAAGTAACAGCGGGCAGTTTAAACCACTGCCGCCTGCAGAACTTTGCCCCAACATCAACCTTGTAAAACAGAAGACCAAGTAGCGGCCTTGCAAACTTGTTCAACAGAAGCTTGGTGCTGAAAGGCCCAAGAGGCACCAATAGCACGAGTAGAATGAGCAGTAAGGCGGAAGGGAGTCTCCTTCCCCTTAGCAGAATAGGCCTCTACCACAGCCTGACGGATCCACTTGCTGATAGTGGACTTAGCTGGAGCCAGACCCTTCTTAGGTCCAGACGGGAGCACAAAAAGAGAATCAGTCTTCCTGAAGGATTCAGTAGCCACCAAATAAAACTTCAGAGTCCTGACCACATCCAGAGAGTGTAACACCCGCTCCTTAGGATTACTAGGATTAGGGCATAGAGAAGTCAAAACAATGTCTTGATCGAGATGAAAAGCAGACACAACCTTAGGCAGAAAATCTGGCTTAAAACGAAACACCACCTTGTCCTGGTGTCTCTCAAAGTAAGAGGGTTTGATGGAAAGCGCCACCAACTCAGAAACACGACTAACAGAAGTGATAGCCAACAAAAAGACTACCTTAAGTCAAAATGGAAAAAAGGGCCTCACGCAAAGGCTCAAAAGGAAGACCCCTGCAAGGCAGATAAAACCAAGTTCAAATCCCAGACTGGTAACATAGGCTTACGTGGAGGACGCACGTGAGTAGCCCCCTGGAAAAAAGTCTTAACCAGACGATGGTGAGCAAAGGATCTTTGGAAGAAAATGACCAAAGCAGAAGCAGGACCTTTGAGGGTACTAAGTTGAAGACCCAGATCCAAACCATGTTGCAGGAATTCCAGAATCCTAGGGATAGAAAACACCCGACAGGGAAGCGACTTAGACTCACACCAGTCAATGTAAGCATGCCTGGATGGATGACGAGGACTTCTTCCTAGCCAGAATCATGGTATTAACAACAGAGGCAGGCAGACCCTTTTCCATCAAGATGGAGGTTTCAGCAGCCAGGCCGTTAAAGCCAGCGTTTATAAATTGGGATGGCGTAGTTGCCCCTGAGTGAGCAGGTCTGGATCCTTAGGCAGAGCATACTGATCTACTGCCAACAGCACGACGTCTGCGAACCACACCCTTCTTGGCCAACAGGGGGCCACCAGAATGGTTGGCACCCCTTCCTGAGCAATCTTGCGCAGCCCCTTGCCCAGCAGAGGAAAAGGAGGGAACACATAGAGAAGCTGAAAGCTCTTCCAAGACATTGCTAGTGCATCCATGGCCAAGGCCAGAGGGTCCTGGGACAGAGAGACAAAGACTGGAAGCTTGTGATTGTGACGGGACGCAAACAGATCCACATCTGGCTGACCCCAGTGGTGGCACGGGGAGCGAAACACCATTCTCCCAGGCGAGAAGTCCCCCTGCTGAGGGAGTATGCCTCCAGATTCTCCACCCCCGGGATGTACACAGCTGATATGCAGGGAACATTCTCCTCCACCCAAGACAGTATCAGGGACACTTCCCTGAGGGCCCTCTTGCTCCGGGTCCCTCCCTGATGATTGATGTAGGCAATCGCCTCCGGAGGGCCCCACTGACCCTGGAATTTCAGGAATTCTCAGAAGCCCCCCCCCCCAACCTGTCAGACTGGCATCTGTGGTGACTGTCTCCCAGCACGGGGTCAGAAAGGATCTGCCCACCAACAGGTTTCTTGAGTCCAGCCACCACGAGAGAGACCGTCTGGCCAGAGGGGACAGAACCAACACCTGATCCAGGGACCGAGGGTCCCAATCCCAAACTGACAATAGGAGAAGTTGAAGAGGTCTCATGTGTAACTGGGCGTATGGAACCGCCTCGAAGCAAGACACCATCAGGCCCACCAGCTGCATCCCCTGCCGGATGGAGGGATGAGGGCAAGACATAAGGAACCTGGCTTGGGCCTGAAGACTCTCCACCTTCTGCTGAGGGAGAAAAATCTTGACCTGAGATGTATCCAGAGTCATGCCCAGAAAGGACCTCACCATTGACGGTGACAGGAAAGACTTGGGGTGGTTGATCGCTCAGCCGAAGGACTCCAGTGTGGACACCACCAGCTGGGTATCCCTCTCGGCCTGCTGGAGGGACTGAGACGTGATGAGAATGTCATCCAAGTAAGGAAGGATGCGAATGCCCTGAGATCTCAGCAGAGCCAGTACACCTGCCAGCACCTTGGTGAATACCCTGGGAGCCGAGGTGATACCGAAAGGCAAGGCCACAAATTGATAGTGCTGATCCTCCAGAGCGAACCTGAGGAATCTCTGATGACCTGGAAAGATTGGTACATGAAGGTAAGCATCCTTGATGCCTACAGAGGTCATGAAGTCCCCTTGGCGTAGTGAATTGACAGCTTAGCGCAGAGTCTCCATGCGAAAGTGCTTGAATCTGACAAATTTGTTGAGGCACTTTAAATCAAGGATAGGTCTGATGGATCCGTCTTTTTTGGGAACAGTGAAAAGATTGGAGTAGTAGCCTCTGCCCCTTTTCCTCAAAGGCACCTGGCAGATGATCCCCAACTCCAGAAGGTTTTGGACAGCAAGGCACAGACCCTGAGCTGACAGGGAGTTTTGAGCCATCCAGGATTTGATGAATCTTGGGGGTGGCCAGGCTGCAACCTCTATCTTGTAACCGGAGGACACTACCTCCTGAATCCACCGGTCTGAGACGTGAAGCCTCCAGACGCGAGCAAAGAGCCGAAGCCGTCCCCCCAACTGGATGGGTGAGGGCGCCCCTTCATGCCTGAGGGGGCTTGGGTGAGAATTTTGTCTTGGGACCCCAGGAGAGGCCAGGACGGCCACGTCCTCTGCCCCTTCCCCAGTGATCTCCGTGGGCCCTAGTAAAGGAAACTCCTCGGCCAGTTCTGGAACCACGGAAGGATGGGAGAAAGGCACCCATCCCATGAAAGGACCAGGACGGCCTCCTACGTTCATCAAAGAGGCGCAGGCCCTTGAAAGGGAAACCAGTGAGAGCCTTCTTAGCAGCATTATCAGCTGCCCACTGACGTAGCCAGACAGAGCGGCGTATAGCCACCAACAGGGCAGAAGTCCTACCACACATTCTAATGGCATCATCCATGGCAGACAGAACATATGCAACAAATTCATAGCAAAGCAGGAGAGATCTATACTCTTCTCCTCCCGCGTCATCAGAGGCCCCCTCTAAGAGACTCTTAAGCAAACCCTTAACAGCAATAGCTGTAATGGCAGCTGTCCCCACACAGGCAAAAGCATGGCAAGCCAGTTGGTCCATGCGCTGGCCCTCACCATCCCTCAGGGTAGTAGTGTCAGAAGAATGCATGATAGATGTATTGGACAGCCCCAGAACAGGCGCGTCCACCTTGCAGGACATGACCAACGCTTAATCACATCAGCAAGAAAGGGGTACCTCTTGTCCCAACTCTTGGGCACCCCTGGCAGCTTGCTAGGCACTCCCATTCTTTGAGCACCAGATTATTAAAGTGCGACTGCTCCGGGAATTCCAAACGTGGTTTAACCGTATGAAAGAGCTCACCCTGCTGCTGCGGAGTCGCAGCAGGCGGGGAGATACAGAGCACTTCAAAAATATGAGCCAAAAGCCTTTCAGTGTCATCTGAGGACCATGGATCTTCCCCAAAGGGAGACCCTGTACCACCATAAACCCTAGGCTGCTCCTCAGATGATTCTGAATCAGAGAACAATTCCCCCTCCTCCAGGGGGGAATAACCAGTAGTGTCAAAAATGTCCTCAGCTTCCACAGGAAAGAGGGAAACAGCGGGAGATAAATGCCGCTTCTTAGCAGAAGCCTTACGCGAGGCAGACCCAGCAATATGTTTCTCAATGCTGGCCACCCGTGCACCCAAATCAAGCTGAGACTCCCCGATGGTATGCTTCTCGCAGGGGGTCAGATGTAGGCGTGGGAGGGTAGGCGAAGCCCGAGGGGGCGCAGGCCCAGCAATAGGTAACCCAGACTGCAGTGTAAGTACCTGCTGGGCGCAGGATACACATACTCTGACATCATCACCGATTGGGGATACCCCACACGCAACACATAGCCGGGCTTGCCCCGAAGGAAACCCAGGCCCATTATCCCCAGAAGCCTCCATATGGTGATTTAAATGGCACAGTAGGTCAGTAAAAGTTAACGCTAAAGAGCTACCCGGGATGCCCCCCAATAAACCGCAAGGGAAGTGGGAGATGAGGGGAGAAGGCCGGGAGAAACCACTGGACCGAAGGTTTAACCCGCCTGAAAGACATAATCAAACATTCTCATGAGAATAAGGCATAAGAAAAAAACAGCAGCATGCAGCAGGAGACAAAATGGCGTCCGCAGACCACGAGGGGCGTGCCGTGGAGACATAAGGTAAAATGCATCATCCACAGAGAGCCCACCCCCACCCCCCCGAAGAGCGCGAAGTGCGCCCACGTGATCCGGCCGGCCAGTAGCGGCTCAGCATCTCCGAGGTGAATGGGGCTGCAAGCCGCGGAGCGCAGTACAAACGCACGGCGGCGCGTTTTAATAAAAGTGACAAAGCACAACATATGTATACAGTCTTAAATCACTAGACAACCTCACCCCCACCCTCCTCCGGAGATCTCCCAAGGGGAGAGTGAGGGAGGATGACGGCAAA
Source organism: Gastrophryne carolinensis (assembly GCA_027917425.1). Taxonomy (NCBI): domain Eukaryota; kingdom Metazoa; phylum Chordata; class Amphibia; order Anura; family Microhylidae; genus Gastrophryne; species Gastrophryne carolinensis. Next base: position 217,027 of record JAQIHN010000999.1, on the reverse strand, counting down.
ATTCCCAGGGAGAAACGGCGCCCAGGGACTAAGATGAGGAGTGAGGGTGGAGGGGGAAATTTTGAATGGGTTTTAACTGCACAGGATAAACCTGGCAAAACCCATGAGGCAGTGGGGGCTTCCCAAAAGGCTCACCATTAGCCTAAACCGCCTACCCTGTTAGAGCAGGGACTGCGGTAGGAGCCTAGCTCCTCAGCACCATAGTGCTTCAATAGCCTACCTTCACCCGACCTTATCAGCCGAGGCTGGGAGGCAGTAACTGGGACGGAACGGGTGGGAATAGCCCTGCAGGGCCGCAGGCAATAAGCCCCGCTCACCTGCGCCTCAAGAGAGCTGTCTTCTATCTTTTCAGCGCAGACTGCAGAAAAGAACCGGGGAATTTGTGGGAGGTCCCTGACTTATATAGGGCCGGGAGGAGCCACAAGCTGTTTTCTGCAGTCCAACGCCATCTTGTGGATGTATTACCCATGTGTAAGGAATATTCTGGAACAGGACGTGCTGTATACTTAGAATAGTGGAGGCGTTGCCAGCTGCAGATAGACAGTTGATTCTGAATACATACAAAGGCTCCATAGGAGGAGGTGCTGGGGGCTACAATCAGCCCATCTGCCTCCTAAGCAGAGATGTCCACCAGTCAGCAACCCCATTTCCACTCAATGCAGTAATGCCATGTTCATAGATACCTGTTGTGCTGTAACTATAGGGCTTTCTGCATGGTGTTGTGCATTTTTTGTATCTGCTTTTACCCATGTTGCTATATATGTAACTTTGACTGAAGAACTATCCTATGGTTTATGCCAGCAATGCATTCCCGGCAATGCTAACGCAGATTTGAATGGCGCCTAAATGTCAGTTTATTCCACAAGTACATCAGGGTTTTGGCTGTACTAACAAAGTGTATGGGACTCTGTAGATAAGCATCTCCCTGCACACAATTGCTAGACCAAAGATTGATTCCATCGTCATCTGAGCATGCCTGAAGTGCGTCTAAGCAGTGGAAATCTACTCTGCTTGGCAGACTGGTGTGTGGAAGCCTGATGGAGGCCATTAATAAAAACAATTATGTAACATCGCAGCAGGCCAGAAGGAATGTGAGCTGCTATTCTGGATCAGGAATATTTGGGTGGGTGAAATGGGTGCGTTCCAATCGTTACTCACTAGGTGATTGAAATTCAAGAAACTAGGTCACAGAGGAAATGGCAGCAAAACCTAGAAGTAGAAAGAATGTATAAGACAATCCACAAGAGAAGAAGATGGTGGAAAGTGCTTCATTCTGCACCGGTGAGTGAAAAATACAGTCACATCTGCTGGCAACACTTGTAAATCACAAGACATCTGAATATACAGTATCTTATAAAAATGGGCAATGGACACAAAAAATAATATTTGCAGGACAGCCAGGGTCTAAGTCCCAGGGTACTCAACCACTTCTTGTAAAGGTCCATTTAAAGGTCCAGGCAGATGGCTGTCGCAGGGGGTGGATAGTTAGAAATCATCACACTGGGGAATGGGCTATAGATTCCCCAGGCAAAACAAAAAAAGGCTGCTTGCCCCCCCAAATACCAAAAATCCTACAGAACCTACAGCTCGGGCCTGCGGCACACTGCTTTAATTCCCCCCTTGTATTCTGTGCAGGCCATGTACAGGGGTGGACTAGGACCCAAAATGTTACTGGCAACTAGGTCTGGTAACAAGGATGGATAGATGGGGTTTGGGGGAGAGGGATGAATGGGAAAGAAGCTGTAAGGAAGAGGGATGGATAGACAGAACAGGAAGGACCGACAGCGAGTTGGAGAAGGGATAGATGGGCAAAGGACAAGAATAAATAGGCAGAGCTGGGGGGGGGGTAGATGTCAGAGTTGGAAGAAAGAGTATTGGATTGGCAAAATTGGGAGGCGCAGGGATTGGATGGGCAAAACTAGGACGGCAGGTATGGATGGGGCAGAGAGACTGAGCTAAATGGGGCAGAGCTAAAAGGACAGGGATAGATGGGGCAAAGCTGGTGGAACAGCAATAGATGTTTCCGAGTTGGGGGGACGAGATGGGGGTACAGGGATAGATGGGGCTAAGCAGGGGAGGGGGGGGGGAAGGATTGAATGGGGCAAAGAGACAGTGAGACAAAGTTTGTGTGCATCTTGCAATGCCACTTCCCGCCTATGCAGAACTTCATAATCCAATGCTAGGTGCCAGGGAGTCTAAGAACTACATCGCCGATCAGGAGGGCAGCTCTGAGCATGGCCACACAAAAGCCACTGGGTGCAGGGCTGTCAGGGCAGGGGTCCGGAAATCTAGCGATGAGGTCTGCATTTGCACCTCAGCCCGCCAGTTGAGTATCGCTGACCTAGTCAATGCTATAATTAGGGTTCATCCAGACACTCAATCATGACATTACAGCACACTTATTATTGACCATAGCCCAAATAAATATTTTAGAGAACCACAACTAAAATGCTGGTTTATGTCTGCATCGTCTCCTAACTAGAATGTATATGTGGCTAACCAATATAGAGACAGCATCCCTCCAAATTATCATTAATACAGCTGCTAGCCAATTGTACCTTTTAATTCACTAATTTGCTGCTCGTCTGCCTTTCGTATATTTGTCTACACGTCTCTCTCCTATCTACTGTAACTGTAGCTCCTTAATACTTTGCTCCATAATCTCCAGATGCCACCCTCCATGCGGCCATGGCTCTTCTTAAGAACTTCCTCTTGAATGCATTGACACTCTTGCAAGTTCCATTTGGCACACTAAAATATTAAAACCCTATAGAAAAGGTCTCTGAAAACACGCCTTACACAAGCATACACTTCAGCCATTCCCCCAAGAGATCATTCTTCTAGAGCAGTATGTCCCAACCCTCACCAAAAAGCCACCAACAGGCCAGATATTGCAAATACACCCAGATGCACAGGTGAAGTCATTTAGAGTTCAGACAGAGCTACAGAGCTGGCTATGTGGGAAAAGCACAAAACATGACCCGTTGGTGAGGAGAGGGTTGGGGGAACATCGTTCTATGGCCTGGCAAGGCACCTTTCCCTTTATTTTGTTAATTTATTCTAACATGGTTCCCTCTCCCCTGCTGTATAATACTTTGAATGGTCTGGTGGATTTCATGTTCATACATCCTCAGTAATTACTACTTTGTGAATGCAATTATGATGCTGCTGTGTAAATAAATTCAGTAAACTGGGCCAAAGCACAGTAGCATATTTACAAAATTGCACATTTAATTATTTTAAAACAGTTCCAGGTACTAAATGGCAGACACAATATAAAGAAGTTAGAGAAAAATATCTGTATAGATTCCAGTCCCTGGGTATGAATCTCATGGAGACACGACCTGCATGGAGTAAGCATTTACGTTTCCTCCCGCAACCCAATATCATAGTAGCAAGTTAACTGGAGTTTAGCTAAACTGACTAAACGCCAAGTTCACACTGGTCCAGCTGTTTGTAGTACATACACTGCACCATATAGACGAGATCTTACGTGTTCCCAAACATGAGTGTACCTTAGTAAATTTCCATAATTGCTGAGGTCATACAGCTATATGTCTTATATAATACTGCATCAAGTATTTCTATGCTCATGGCTTAATATGGGCGTAAGCAAGAGTGGTAATTGTAATGTAGAAACTGGGTCAATATTAATAACTACTTTTCATCATTAAGAAGGGAAGCCTGTGACGCAGACGGGAGGACATCAGGAGATGCTGGTGGTAACAGTACAGGTAAGAATGCAAGCCTGTTTTCTATGGCTGACTCAAACTTAAAAAAAAAAGTACCTCACAGCATTGCATCACCTCATAAAGGGAACATCTGAAGCTAAATTACCCTTATTATATGATCCCCACAAAACCTCAACCTTCTGGTGGCCACATGTTTGATTTCGTCTGATTTTATCTGCTTTTAGTATTTGTCTAATATTATAAATCCATATAAACAAGCAGCTAATAAGGAGGGGTCACTTATACACCCGAACTCCTGCCAAGCTTGTGGTTTTCTTCTTCTGGTATCAATAAAATCCAGGGGTGGCAGGATTGAGTGTATCCCTGATTTACTTTACTTCCATTAAAATAAAGGAAACAAGTCTGGCTAGATATTTCTTGATACCGGGTGTATAATGACCTCTCCTCTCGACATCCAGCACTGGGTCCTTTTATGTGATAGTCCTCCTTTAATGGTGGGCTGACAAGACATGGCATTTAAAGACTTCAAAAGCAGGTTAAAAGATTTGTGGCCATGCCTTCCTATTTTTACAGTTGACATGGCTACCGTCAGGCAAGGCGTTTGTCCAACATTGCACAACCTGCTACAGATAAAAAAAGCCAGTCGCCAGGTCCCTCACACATTCTCTCCTCTTCAGTGGTGAAGGATGCCTGAAAATGAGGGGCATGTGTGACAAGGCACTTAAGCAGCTAGCTCCACAACAGCCATGAAGCAGGCTTCTGCCATGATATGTAATAGATCACAGTGATCATGCAAGTACTTTTTTATCTTAGTTCCTAAAATGAATATAATAGGGGATGTCCATGCAGTTCCTCTGTGCAGGTCTGGTGTTCCCTCGCAGCTACTTCGGCCAAGGTGGTATCTGAGGATGGCGAGCCAGATATTCTGTGTTCAGTGCCTCACATGGCAGGTCCATGGTGCCTTGTTCCCCCCATATGTCTACTCCATTCATTGCAATGCACGGGGGGGGGGGGGGGCCATCTCTGGATGATAGAATCACAGTTAGGTATGAAGACAATAGTACTGTACAGAGGATCTGCAAGGACATAGTAGAATATATACTTCTTCGATGTTCATGTCTGGGCAGAGACTTTAATTGGCTGAAATCTCTTTAAACTTATGGTTTTCCTTTTCTCTGCTTGAAAGCTGGTGCCGCTTTTCCATCGCAGCGGTCTTAGTGCTGATAGGACCAAGAGTGACACCTTTATCAGCCAATCACTGCAGTAGTAACTTTTATTTCTATAGTAAATTTCCTACCTACTATCCTTGTAAAAAAAAAAAAAAAAAAAGTTCAATGTACCACAAATGTACAATCTATTAACATTTTCTTTTTTGATCATTTATAAAAAAAAAAAGGAGAGAAAAATTTTATTTGCTGAGATAAAAGATGAGACCAGCAGCAGCAATTAGTATCGACATAGCGCTCCAGACAGCTCCAGTGTGTAAGAGGGATATAAACTAATATTTATAGCCACAGAAAACAATTGGCTACACGTTGCACAAAAGAACACACTGTGAAGAATTTGGTCTCATTACAATAAAATTATTTAATGACAAAATGGCGTACATTAAATGATGCAGACATGTATAGCTTTAGTATGTATAGCACAAGAATGTAACTACCAGGTATAAAATGGGTCAGGCATCTGAAGCATGTGGCTTCCTCGGAGACATACCAGTGGCATGGCATCATGCTAGGTAAAAGCCCAGATAAGATACCTGAAGCCTTTGTTTATCTTTCTTCAGTCGCTACAGGCAACATTCCTAAGAATCATCTCTCATACTGGCAGATTCCAGAATGTTACCTCAGGGTTCAACGGCACATGCGCAGGCTCTCGTCCAATCTGAGACGAGTACTGTGCCTATGTCATCCAGAAAAATAATTCAATGTGGAGCTCAAGCAGCTGTACCCCCAGCGGGGTGTGCTTCTGCCCCAGTTTATCTGAATGATTGGGGCAGAAGCGGACACACCGAAAACACAGGCTCTCGCTCCTCATTGTAAACAAAGAAATGCGAATGACATCGGCAGCTCTGATTGGACGAGAGCCTGTGCATGCGCCGTTAACGAGGAGATGTGAGCAAATACTGACGATCTGGGGGGTTTCACACAGTGGAGCATCTCAATTTGGAACTTTGGAACCCCCCCAGGGGAATGCCAGCTGCTAGCCCTGGAATGTCCTAGAGTGGAACAAAACCCACCCCCTTGCCCTCCCCCAGGGCATCCCGAAGCAGGATGCCCTGCTGTGTGAACACCCCCCCCCCCCCGAGGCGACCGTAAACACTCACCTTTCCCCACTTCAATGGCACATGCGCAGGTTATCGTCCAATGAGAGCTGTATGCAAACTGCTCTGATTGATGTGAATGGGAAGTGGTTGCTGACACATCCCCTGCACGCACTCTAGTCAATAAGAGCCATTTGCTGAAAGAGTCACGATACGCGTCTGTCATTGGATGAGAGCCCGCACATGCACCGCTGGAACCAGGAAGAGGCGAGTGAAAAGCAGCGTTTTCAGGGGCGACACACAGCGGGGCAACACAATTTGGGATGCGCCAGGGGAATGGAACAAAAGCCGGGAAAGACAAACTCCTAGGCTGTTTCAGAATGATATGAATCCCATTAATCAGTGTATGGGTACAGATACAGGTGTCCATATGGAATGTATATATAGAATGAAATGTAAAACTTTTTCTTTAATATTTTTATATACAAATAAATACAGTGTTCTTTAGTAATTTTGAAATACTATTGTTGCTTAGTTAACACATTTAACAAGCGAGGTCAGTCTCACAGGCCTGGTTATATCACAGTTGGGGAAAGCCTAAGCCCCAACAAAACCCTAGATGAATCTAAGACCCAATCTTTTCCCTTCCCTTTGAGACATAACCCCTCTCCAATCAGAAGATACCAAATAGGGCCCATTCTAGAGTAAAAGTTATAATCTTTATTAAACTGGACCTTCACCCTTAATAAGAGCCCTGTCTTGTACGTTTCCCCCACCCTGTACATACAGATTGCCCACATTAAAAATCATCCTACCTGCATCTACTTCATTTTCTGAGCCGTTTAAACATCCAAGATGGCAGGCCATGGTGTCTCAGGCTGCCTGAAAACATGAAGTGTCTTCTGACTGTGCCACACAGCTATAACCCCCACCCCCTCCTCTCCTAAGTATGTGATGCTTCTGAGGCCAGACTGCAGCCCAGCAGGGGAATAATAAGAGGCTAAAAAATGTAAAATATATTAATTTTAGATGCTGGGGAATAGTTTTTTAAATTATGCTGAAGGTCTGTTTTAAAAATGTTAAAGAATATTGTCCATCATTGTTTTTAATCGTTCCTCCTATATACTGTAAATGCTTTCCAGTGGATCTGTGGCATGCATAGGAAATAAAAACCTCAATCAAAACACCATTGAAGGGGACTACAGTCCGGAAGTCTTCCAAATATATATAAATATATAGTTTAATAAATACATAGAAATTGATTTATACTTTGGGCCTAATATACCAACAAAGCATGACTCCCCTTTTTTATCTCCAGCAGCTGACCGCTCCTACTCCCACATTTAGTAACTCACCTGATCTAGTCTGATATGTGTTAACACAATCCCCAGGCCACAGGCCGCGCCCCTCTATTTTCATTGCAATAGAGGACGGACCACCACACTGGTGCTGGTGAGCGTCAGAGGATTATAAGGGGAGTTGGCATTTTTTTTTTAACCTGGACAGTACTTTTAAAACTTAAAGTAAATGAAAGTAAAAACAAAATGCCATGCTAGAATCTTAATAGAAAACTCCCTTTTTGTAAGGTTTTTGGTGTTCTGTCTTATTGTTCTCCTCTTCTAGGATGTAAAATAAATCTGTGTGTTAGGATTGTGCCCCCTTACTTCTTCTTACTTCTTATATTCCAGTGGATCTGTCTTGGTAAAGTAGCAGTGTCTTTCTTGCTCTTCGGTAAAGCTTCTTGATATCGTTTGGCCACTACAAATCCCAGAACTGTGACAGGTGTCTTTATTAGCAGCTTTTGCTAAACAAAGCAGCAGAAATCTCCCTTTTCACCTAAGTATGCTGCTAGGAACCCTTTAGCTTCGTGAACACTAGACTGATTCCCCTTATCTGAAGAGACTGAAATAATGCAGATGGGGTTACATTTGTCATGTCTGTCTCAGCCAGAGTGTACATCACCACACCTCTTGGATGTACGTTTCTAAGGTAAACACACTGTTGCTATGGAGAACGTTTTTTTTTTTTATAACATGGTGTTGCAAAAATGAATAGATAAACGCAGCACATTATATTGGCACACTAGATTGGAAACTTAAAAATGCCATTAAAAGTGGAATTACCCTTTAAGGGACACTTAAAGTGGACCAAAACCCAGGATTTTCACTATCCCGGGTCTTGGTCTATCCCCCTGGGGCACCCTGGTTTGGGGGTGCTCCTCTGTGTGACCCCCCCCCCCCAGGTTGCCAAGTCCAATTACCTCTTCTCAGGCCCACGCTGCGGCTAGAGCAGCCGGCTCCAATCCTAGCCACAATTCCGAGTGGCGTCACAATCACTCGGCTCCGTTCAGCGCACAGCTGAGGAGGGAAGCGTGTGATGCCGGCACCGCTCGCAAAAGGCTCGGTGGGAAAGGTGAAGTTACTGTGCGCCTTGGGGGGGTTCCACACAGTGGGGCATCCCAGTGCAGGACTCCAGGGTGGGTTTTGGTCCATTTTAATCACCTAATCTCTAATCTCACGGCTAGCTTTTATTGATTGAATGCTGGGGCCACCGCCACTAGAGGACTTGCAGGGTGGACCAGGCGAGTATCATTTATTTTAAACCCATGGTAGGGTTAGCTGTGGAATTTTCGTTATTGTTTATTTATAAATCTTCCATGGCTTTACAGTATGTTTAAAAGCTAGAGGTTGGGGGGGAGGGGGTAATAGATAAAAATGGGCCACAGTAGCAGTTTGTACAGGGACCCCCTGCAGATAATATTATACATATTGGGCTAGATTATACAATAGATATACAATATACAATTGTTACCACTATTGCAGCAGATGGTTTTTGAATGTTATACCAATACTGTAGAAAGGCCTGTCCCCTCCAAGTTTCATATTATTAGGACCATCATTATAGTTTCAGCCTTTTTAAATGTAGAAGTGCCATAGTACTAGATTATATATATTTCAACATGCAGTGGTGACCTGTCTGGACGATAAAACGAAACTAAACTAAATAGGACATGATAAGAGGCACCATCAGACTGGAACTTTCACGCAACACCCAGGAAGTGACAAGACTTCAGAGAATGATTTTTTTGCGCTGTGTTAGTAGGACACACTAAATTAGCATAACTTTCATATGACTACATGCCTGCATGAGGATTGACAGCTCATGCATCAGAAATGCGTTATGCTTCATGTTTATATCTTTCTATATCTATGTATTCAACAGTAGCTAAGAAACAATGGCACCCTAAATACCCCAAGGGCTAATACTAAACGGATACTCCAGATATTTGGAGAAGCTTTCAGAGTGTAACTTGTATGATTCAGCTAAATACAATGACTGGAGAGCAGTGATCAACAATGACTTTCAGCTGGAGGAAACGGTGGCTCATTAGGCTCACAGGAAGCCAAACAAACCTAAACAAAATGGAATGAAAATAAGGAAAACAAAAAATTTTTTGTTCTTGCATGGCACGGCCTGCTTCAGTATTCATAACAGTTGGGTTATTCCGCCACAAGGTGGCGTAGTGTACTGCAGAAGAGCTGTGGCATCTCCCGGCCCCCTATAAAAACGGGATTAACCATAGAGTTCCCAGAGTAGACAAGAAGCCGGGAGAGAATAAAGTTAAAAAATGTAAAAAAGGTAAAAAAAAAAAAAAACAATTAACTTGGAACAATCACCATAAAGAGGCAACCAAGAATAACGATAACAAGGGTGGGGTAAAGCAGGCCGTGCCATGCAAGAACAAAAACAATTCTACAGGTGAGTACTCACAGAATTGTTTCTTTTTCTTATTGCATGGCACGGCCTGCTTCAGTATTCATAACAGTTGGGATATCCAAAAGCAGTGTCCAAAAGTAGGGTGGGATCCCCAATGAGTAACGGGCAGCAGTTCAAGTCACTTATGCCTGAAGTACCTTGCGGCCAAAAGCAGCATCCGCTGAGGCCTTAACATCAACCTTGTAAAACTTGGAAAAAGTATGAACAGAAGACCAAGTAGCGGCCTTGCAAACTTGTTCAACAGAAGCTTGGTGCTGAAAAGCCCAAGAGGCACCAATAGCACGAGTGGAATGAGCAGTAACCCTAAAGGGAGGTTCCTTTCCCTTAGCAGGATAGGCTTGTACCACAGCCTGACTGATCCACTTGCTGATAGTGGATTTAGCCAGAGGCAAACCCTTCCTAGGTCCAGAAGTGAGAACAAAAAGAGCATCAGATTTCCTGAAAGGCTCAGTAGCGACCAAATAAAACTTCAGAGCCCTGACCACATCCAAAGAATGCAGTGTTCGCTCCTTGGAATTAGCAGGATTAGGACACAATGAAGGCAACAATGTCCTGATTGAGATGAAAGGCAAGAAATGAAAGAAACCTTAAGCAAGAAATCCGACTTAAGCCGAAACACCACCTTATCCTGCTCAAAATAATGAGGTTTGATGGAAAGCGCCGCCAGTTCAGAAACTCGCCTGACAGAAGTGATAGCCACCAAAAAGGCTACCTTAACAGTCAAAATGGGCAAGGCAGCCCCACGAATAGGCTCAAAGGGAGGACCCTGCAGAGCAGACAACACCCTGGAAAAAGGTTTTAACCAAGCGGTGATTGGCAAAGGATCTTTGGAAAAAAATTGTCAGAGCTGAAACATGGCCCTTGAGGGTACTCAGTTGAAGGCCGGAATCCAAACCATGTTGCCAAAATTCCAGAATCCTGGGGATGGAAAAAACCCGACAGGGAAGAGACTTGGACTCACACCAGGCAATGTAAGCATGCCAGACCCTGTAATAGATAAAGGACAAGGACTTCTTCCTAGCCCAAAACATGGTATCCACAACAGAGGCAGGCAACCCCTTTTCCATCAAGATGGAGGTTTCAGCAGCCAAGCCGTTAAAGCCAGCGTTTGTAAATTGGGATGGCGTAGCTGCCCCTGAGTGAGAAGATCTGGATCCTTGGGCAAGATGTACTGATCCACTGCCAACTGCACGACGTCTGTGAACCACACCCTTCTTGGCCAACAGGGGGCCACCAGGATGGCTGGCACCCCCTCCTGGGCTATCTTGCGCATGACCCTGCCCAGTAGAGGGAACGGAGGGAACACATAGAGAAGCTGAAACTCCGTCCAAGGCATTGCCAGTGCATCCGTGGCGAAGGCTAAAGGATCCTGTGACAGGGAGACAAACTTGGGAAGTTTGTGATTGTGACGGGACGCAAACAGGTCCACATCCGGCTGACCCCAGCGGTGACACAGGGAGAGAAACACCTGGTTGTTGAGGGACCATTCCCATTCCTGATGGTTGATGTAGGCAACCGCCGTCTGGTTGTCTGAGCGGATCTGAACAGCCCGACCCCGAAGGTGTGTGGTAAGCTGAGAAAGATCCAACCTGATCGCCCTCAGTTCCAGTACATTGATGGGAGCATGGGCCTCCTGGGGGCCCCACCGACCCTGGAACTTCAGAGACTTCCAAAAGCCCCCCCCCCCCAGCCTGTCAGACTGGCATCTGTGGTGACCGTCTCCCAGCACGGGGCAGGAAAGTCCTGCCCACCAGAAGGTCCCTTGAGTCCAGCCACCACAAAAGGGACTGTCTGGCCAGAGGAGACAGAGCAAATTCCTGATCTAGGGACACAGGGTCCCGATCCCAGACGGACAAGAGGTGCAACTGAAGAGGTCTCATGTGAAACTGAGCAAAGGGGACCGCCTCGAAGCAGGACACCATCAGGCCCACCAACTGCATTCCCAGATGGATGGAGGGATGAGGACACAAGAGCAGAGCCCGTGCCTGCTTCTGAAGGCCCTCCACCTTCTGCTGAGGAAGGAACACCTTGACCTGAGAGGTATCCAGTGTCAGGCCCAGAAAGGACCTCACCAAGGACGGGGACAGTAAAGACTTGGGAAAGCTGATCACCCAGCCGAAGGACTCCAGAGTGGAGGTCACCACCCGGGTGTCCTGCTCGGCCTGATGAAAGGACTGGGCCACAATAAGGATGTCATCCAGGTAAGGAAGGACGTGAACGCCCTGGCTCCGTAGCAGAGCCATCACCCCCACCAGCACCTTGGTGAACACCAGAGGCGCCGAGGTGATACCAAAGGGTAAAGCTACAAACTGGTAATGCTGATCCTTCAGCGCGAACCTCTGAAATCTGTGGTGACCTGGGAAGATAGGCACATCAAGATAAGCATCCTTGATGTCCACGGTGGTCATTAAGTCGCCCGGGCGAAGGGTACCGACAGCCGAGCGTAGCGTCTCCATGCGAAAATGCTTGAATTTGACAAACTTGTTGAGGCCCTTCAAGTCCAGGATGGGCCTCAGAGCCGTCCTTTTTGGGGACCGTGAAAAGATTGGAATAGTACCCCCGACCCTGTTCTTGAGGGGGCACTGGACAAATGACCCCTGACTCCAGCAGGCATTGAACCGCCGAAAGCAACCCTTGAGCTGACAGGGGGTTTAAAGACATCCGGGATCTGATGAATCTTGGGAGTGGCCAGGCTCTTGTAACCGGAGGACACTACCTCCTGAATCCACCGGTCTGAGACGTGAAGCCTCCAGACGTGAGCAAAGAGCCGAAGCCGTCCCCCCACCCGGATGGGTGAGGGCGCCCCTTCATGCCTGAGGGGGCTTGGGGGAGGACTTAGTCTTGGGACCCCAGGGGGGGCCAGGGCGGCCACGTCCTCTGCCCCTGCCCCAAAAATCTCCACGGGCTCCAGCAAAGGAAGCTCCCCGTTCAATTCTGGAGCCCCTGAAGGAAGGAGAAAAGGCACCTGAACCCCGAAAGGACCGGGGCTGCCTTCTACGCTGAGGTAACTTGCCTCCCTTAGCAAACAAGTCCAGACAGTCACCAAAGAGGCGCAGCCCCTTGAAGGGGAACCCAGTGAGAGCCTTCTTAGCAGCGTTGTCAGCTGCCCACTGGCGCAGCCAGACCGAGCGGCGTATCGCCACCAACAAGGCAGAAGCCCTGCCACACATTCTAATGGTATTATCCAAGGCAGAGAGAACATATGCAACAAATTCCTCACAACGCAGAAGAGCCCTATACTCTTCACTACCAGCATCATCAGGGGCCCCATCTAAGAGAACCCTGAGCAGGCTTTTAATAGCAACAGCCGTAATGGCAGAGGCACAGACCGGACGAAGCGCGGTCCCTGCACAAGCAAAGGCATGGCAAGCCAGCTGATCAATGCGCCTGTCCTCCCCATCCCTCAGTGTAGTAGAGTCAGGGGAATGCATGGCGGATATGTTAGACAACCCCAGAACTGGTGCATCCACCAGGGATACCGCTTATCCCAACTCTTTGGCACCCCGAGGAGCCGGCTAGGCCGTTCCCACTCCTTGAGCACCAAATTATTAAAATGAAAAAAGCTTGTTCAGGAAACTCCAAGCGTGGCTTAACAGTTTGAAACAGCCACCCCCTGCTGCCGCAGGGCCACGGCAGGAGGAGAGATACAGAGTACATCAAAAATGTGAGCCAAAAGCCTGTCAGTATCATCTGAAGTCCATGGGTCATGCCCAGAATGGGCACCATACCCTCTAGGATGTTCCTCAGATGAGTCTGAATCAGAAAACAATTCCCCCTCTTCTAGGGGTTATAACCGGTAACATCAAAAAATTCCTCTGCCTCCATAGGAAAGAGGGAAACACCAGGTGATAAATGCCACTTCTTAGCAGAAGCCTTACGCAGGCCAGAGCCAGCAATATGTCTCTCAATGCTGGCCACCCGAGTAGCCAAATCAGGTTGAGACTCCCCACTGGTATGCATCTCACTGGGAGTCAGATGTAAGCGTGGGGGGGTAGGCGAAGCCCGAGGGGGCGCAGGCCCAGCCACCGGTAACCCAGACTGCAGCACAAGCGCTTGTGGGGCGCAGGGTACACACACCCTGACATCATCACTTATAGAGGATACCCCACACGCCACACACAGCCGGGCTTATCCCGAAGGAACCCCAAGCACATTATCCTGAGAAGCCTCCATATGGTGATTATTGTGGCACAATAGGCCAATTGGGATTGACGCCGATAAGGCTACCCGGGATGCCCCAATAGCCCGGTAGGGAAGTGGGAGAAATACAATACAATAGCCCTCCAATAGGGAGTTAACACTAAATAGAGGAGATAGGACCAGGAGAAACCACAAAAGTTTGACCTGCCTGCAAGACATAAGCAAAAAGATCCCGTAAGTAATGTGCAATACAGATAAATACAAAATAAATCAGCCCGCAGGGGCACTTACGGACCGCGATAGGGAGACGCCAGACACACACAGCAGAAAACTAAAATGGCGCCCGCATATACCTCGCCCCCCCGAAGAGCGCGAAAACGCGCCCACATGACAAAGCCAGGCAATGATGGCGCAGCTGCGCCTGAGGCGATGTCGCCGCCGACCACAGAACGGAGTACAAGTGTGCGGCGGCGGCAAATGAACCAGTGCAACCAATTCAGAAAGGGATCAACACATAAATCATATATTATATATATATAAAGACATGCAACCCCCCCCCCCCCCCAAGAGCGAAGGGGAAGCGAAGGCCAGCCTAAGGGAGCCAACTGCGGGGACAGGGGGCAAGGGGCATAAGACGTGGGAGGGGCATCCCATAAGGCTCACCATGGGCCTGTACCGCCTACCCTTTGGTGGGGGACTGCGGTTGGAGCAGCGCTCCTTAGCACCTGCCTACCCGAACCAGTGCAGCCTAAGCTGGGAGACAGTAAAAGGAAACGGGTGGGAATAGTCCTACAGGGCCGCAGGCTAATAGCCCCGCTCACCTGCGAGTAGAGAGAGCCATCTTCTAGTCATCGCAGCCCAGACTGCAGAGAAGAACTGGGGAATTTGTGGGAGGTCCCTGGTATATAGGGGGCCGGGAGGAGCCACTTTTCTCTGCAGTCCAGTGCCATCTACTGGATGTATAACCCAAGCGTAAGGAATATCTTCTGGAACAGGACGTGCTGTATACTTAGAATAACACTGTACACAGCAAAATACACCATGACTAACACCACTCGCCGCTACCACCCGCCCCCCCCCCCCCCCCCCGAACATAAGTCAGAGAGGGGGGGTGGGGAGAGAGACGAAAGACAGCAGCGAGTATCCAGGCCAGGGGGGAGGAGGGGGGGGGGGGACGCTGAAGGAAAAGAAAAAGACACAGTCCCCCAAAACTCACCCCCTCAGAAGCCAGGGCAGGAACTCTGCATCCCTAGTAGGCTCACTATAAAGCCCATGGCCGGCTACCCTTTGTGAAACAGGGTCTGCGGTTTGGAGCAGCGCTCCTGGCGCACTTGACCCTAGTGCTCTTCTACCCCCACCCGATCTGTCAGCCAAGGCTGGGAGGCAGAGAGGGTCCAGAAACGGGTGGAAATAGACTTGCAGGGCCGCAGGCTTGGTTGCCCAGCTCACCTGCACATAGAGAGAGAGCCATCTTCTATCTTTGCAGTTTCACTGCAGAGGAAACACTGGGAACTCTATGGTTAATCCCGTTTTTATAGGGGGCCGGGAGATGCCACAGCTCTTCTGCAGTACACTGCACCACCTTGTGGCAGAATAGCCCAACTTTTATGAATACTGAAGCAGGCCGTGCCATGCAATAAGAAAAAAGCCTTTGCTGTAATGCTAAAATAGCTGTATAATTTTTAAGTGGACTAAAACCCAGGATTTTGAAAAGCCTGATAGGGGATGTCCCACTGTGTGAAACCCTCCCCAGATCGCCCAAACTAACTCACTTTTCCCTGGTCCTACAGTGCATGCGTGACCTCTTGTCCAATTGGAACTGCTCCCACCCCTTTGTCTAAGAGCTTGTCCAAGCCGAGCGGATCCGACCGCGCTGCTGCATCCTCTGATTCCCTATAGCAGGGAGCGTGACCGTGCCAGCCATTCACAAATGCCTGGCGCGGGCATGCGTCCTGCTAAAGGGGCGTGGGTTTTGGTCCACTTTAGATTATTAGAATTAAAATAATAGGTGCCACCCGGTTGACCCTGAATGCACATCCTGTGACCCTCCCAGGAAATGCACCGGACGTGGTAAACAGATGCACTTTCTGGGTTAAAGCAGGCCAAAACTCCTGTCGATACTCTCTTCTTAGGGTGTAGAACTAAAAATGGTTATCTTTGCTCATCAAATCGCCCTGGAACACTTTTTTGGCTCTCCCTCTCTGTAGGATTGCAGGTGATCAGTTATTGCATAAGTGTGGCAATGACATCATTACCACACATAGTAGTGGCAATGAATGGAGGAGGCGGAGCTTTACAGCTAAAACAGGCGCCATTATCTGGGATTAGAGTGAAGCAGGAGCAGTAAAAATAGGCAAATGTTACTATTCGTGGAGGAAGCAATTCAGGGGATGCTAGTTAAAAATGTGGGTTTTGGTCCACTTTAAATATACTCAGAAAATGCTTTGCAGTGATACAGTCGGCAGCAGGGAGTTTACCATAGCTCCAGCATCGCCGCAATGGTACAATCACCACTCCATCTGAATTTACCCAGGCAAACCTTGGCAACTTTTAAAGGTATGAACTAGCTCCTTATTCACTTATACCCACTTGAAATTATACAGATTATTTCACATTACATCAAAGACTTATCTGTTACCATTCAATTCTTGTCAGGGACCAGACTAAGATGGGTTCCTGAAAATTGTGTTTTGGTTGAATAAAATGTAAATTCTCTATAAAACTGACCATGTGCAGCTGATGCCTTACAAAGGTGTGTTTCTATATGTTTAACAAATTCCTTATAAAGAATTATTCGCATAGCTATTACTAAACCGCTATATCAATATTTTAATAGCATTTATTGTACAGGACTCAGGACAAAGTGTTTTGAGGAAGCCAGAAAGAAGGCGAAACATGTCCACCCTGATATAATGAAACCTACATGAAATTGCTTTTTTTTATTAACCTGTATGATTAACCGATTTATGGACTATACTAATTAAATCAGACTATAGGGACTGGTGTCTTATAATGAATTTTTTTTTCAATAAAACAACATGTATATTTTAATATACACAATATTGTTTATTATATGCAAGGTTGTTGATTTTATTTGGATTTGGTTTGGGAAACTAGTTGGTCCCCCACTTGTGGATAGTGCTTTAAAGTCGGCCCGGGAATCTATAATATTCCAGGGCTGTTTTATTCCCTCCGCTCGGGGCATCCAAAATCAGGATGCCCCGCTGTGTGAAACCCCAGAAATTCACCTTCTTTCCCAGTCCAATGGTGCGCTATAGGACTGGGGTAGGTGAGTTCGTTCAGTGACCTGGGGGGTTTCACACAGCGGGATATGCCTAATCGTGGTGCTCCAGTGGCAAAGACAAAAACTGACTACCAGGGTAGTCAAAATCCTGGGTTTATGTCCACTTTAAGCAATCATAACCAGCATACTCATACCTATCCTAGCAGAGAAATAATATTTAACAGTAGCATATAGGACTTAGGAGGAAGCACTACTATTAGTTCCCAATTAATTTTGGGAACTTCCTTTTTTGGTCTACAAAAAAAATACACTTTCAAAAATTAAAACGAAAGTGGACTTGCCCTTCAAATCATACAGGGAGGTTCAGGGTGCTACAGATGTCTTCATGTGTGAGAAAGATGGTGTGGAGGTTCTCTCCTTACTGGAACTGGACAAGAACTAAAAAGATTTACACTTTAGGGGTAAAGATGGCCTTTTACTCTATAAAAGGAGACTTAAAACTCAAAAGATCAATATAATGAGTTCTCTCAAGTTCTTTGGGAATGTGTGTCTGCCCAAAATCTTCAAGGGTCTTTTTGGATTCACTGCCACCAGTTCCTGTGTTAAACCAACCAAAGTGCCCAATATTAATTGTCAGAAACATCTTGTGAGCATAGTTTAAAGAGACTCTCACTATTACTTGTGGAATTGTGCTGCCATACCATACCAGCTTTGCTAATCAATTTGGGAGACAAAAGTTGGCCCGTCTGACATACTACTGTGGCTCTGTGGCACTATCAGCAAGTATTGCAGTTTGTTTCTTACCTAGTGTCAACCCAGGGGTGAACCAGCTTAGACAGAGGATGACAAAGTCGGAATTCAGCCCACGCTACAGTCACTGATTTGGAGCAATGGACAATTGAGGGAGGGCCAGATCACACAATTCTACAGTCACACATCTTCAGTATAGACTGTGCCAAGCAAAGAAGGGCTGCTCTGTGCCAGGCTTCCCTGTACATAAGCATATTACCCTTCCCCTCCACCCAGTCAGTAAAAAGAAAAAACAGCAACTCTGAAACCCGTCAGTCCTGGACTAGACAGAGAAGTCAAAAGCAAACATATACTCTAAGACCTGAAAGGGAAATACAGGTGGTGACTTGGCTAATAAAGATCATGAGAAGAATGGACTTTTAGCTAAAGCCACTGGATACACTAACATGTTTCAACAACTGGCATGAAAAGTTTCAAGTAGAATTAATGCAGCATTCCGGCAGTAAGCGTCTTCCTGTGGGTGACTATCCTATGGGAGACACACTGACTGGGAACCAAAACTTGACTAGGAAGCATTACATATCATCTAGGAATGTCTGTGAAAAGCAGGAGCAACCGTGCTAATTTTCACATCAAATGAGGAAATGCCACCAGGAATATCAACATGATGCTTTACACAATAGAACACACTAAGGAATCGTTTTTTCATTTAAACTACCTCTCCAACCGCTTATTTCAAAAATATTTTTTTTTAATCCCTTTTAAATGGGTTTTCAGGATAGACACTGAAGTTTTTCATTACGATTTCCACAAATTAAAAAATAAAAGCCCTCTACAAGATATTTAATAAAGTAAGAACTCTCTCATGAGGTGAAGCGCTATAAGCTAAAAATGCTTTAGTACTAGTAGTTCACTTTATCAATACTACATAGTGAAAGTGGTACTTTAGGAGAGCAAATATTGTGTGTGGAACAGCTTATATCCAAGCTAGGTTTTTCTCGAGGCTGTAGGACATGACACAGTTGGTCAGCCTGTCTCTGTTCCACTGTCTTGTAATAACCAGTGCCAAAGTGCCAGTGCCATATATAAGTTTCTTAGTGTTAAATGTGCTGCTACTCTGCCCCAAAGAAACGGCCTACTGCAGTGGCTGGGATCATACACTATCTATTGTAATCTTCTGGCTGGTTCCTTGGATCCTTAAATTAGCTAGATGTCTTGGGATTGGGCAATCTGGACACTCTCAAGTGGAAAGAATATGGGAATTTGACTTTTCAGGGTTTTGTTATGTGCCCCTGGGGCATCTCAAAGGGGGGCTCGTGTCCAATGGGAGCCACAGTAAATGACTACTTAATTCGGCAGGTGGGTCTCATTTACTAGAATGGGGAGCGCGGCTACCGGATCCTCCGCCGTGCACGTGCTCCCGCCGCATCTGAATGACATTCGGGATGTGCCAGTGCGTGCTCTCCATTGTAAACAATGAGAGCCACCTGCCGAATGAAGTAGTCATAGCGGGTTGCTCTCACTGGACAAGACCCTGTGCTGTTGGAGCAGGAAAAGGTGAATTTTTGCGGGCACCCTGGGGGGTTTCACACAGCAGGGCATCCTGATTCAGGATGCACCAGGGAAAAGCCAGTGGCAGGCCCTGGAATCTTTAGATTTAGGTTTTGTGCCACTTTAAATAGTTTGCCTGTGTATCAAGCTGCAGCTGACACTTCACAACATACCTGGGGGCCTTCAAGCCAAATAAGAGCCTTCTTTGTGCAAGGAAGTAAACAAGTCTCACACAATTTATGTGACAAACACTAAAGGGGGGGGGGGGGGCAGGCAAAAACAATAACCTCACCTGCCTGAGGGCTGTTTGTCCCATGTAGTGCTACTGGCTGAGGCAATCTGATTGCATCCCTATCACCAACCCCCCACCACCACCACCACGGGTGTGCATTTGAACATCCGGCTATGACATACCATCCTTTCTTATTTCTCCTCTATTGGGGAAGCTCAGGTGCACACAGATGATTATGTAAACTGGTGATGGCGCACTCTTGCTGGCACCAAACTGGGGGACAGAGGAGTTAGGGTGCAGGTCTGCTTTGATGTGGATGGCCAAACTTCTGACTTATTTCCATTTCTTTTTAATACTGTAAAAGTATGCAGACATTACATTTTCATTGCCTATAGCCTTAGAGGGTGAAACATTCTGTCCTACAAAGGTAGCTAATTATTTTAATGAGGAAATACTTGAGAAAAGGGGGATGCAGGCTTTATTATCTCTGTTATATTGTGTCTATATAAAAGAAAGCCCTGAATTTAGCCAAATGCCATAGGAGGGACAGAGAGCAAGAACTAGTTGGAAATTAGCTTACTCTTACCTTAAAATTAGATATGCCAAAGGGTAACGGGTTAATGCAAAAGTATTAATATAAATAACGGAACAGTATATACCACTGGTAGATACTTACACTTCACTGGCAATAAACCCAGTCAGCTCGGACAAGAACAAAAATGTGATAAACAGACAGCAACAGATGGAAACTGTAAGAGAAAAACAAAGATGGAGTCAGTGGAAGATATGAACATCATCTAAACAGCACAGTCATTATCGTGTGAAATTGGCCTCTAGCTGAGGGGAAAGGTACAACGCGCTAACCAAATATTGCTCAGAGATCAGATGGGACTGACTCACCCAGAAACCAGCTCAGTGCCGGTAACAAGAAAAGATTTCTCGGTTCCCAAATCTATAGTATATGGTTTAGTGCAACAGAAGGCTAGATTCCTAATAAACAATTCACAATGAGAACCACCATTATAATGTTTTATATTGGAGACAATATTTTAAATAAACAGTCTATCCTAGCTGGAGCAATGATTACATGTGCGATAAAATAGTAACAATTTATAAATGATCATTTCTAGAACTTTCATCCATTGTCATGGTTGTCACCAGGGCTGTTTCTAGGGGAAAGTGGGCAGGTCAACTGCACTGGGCATCAAGGCCATTGGGGGGGGGGGGGGGGGCGTCTTTATCTGAGCCACCCTGTTTTTTGCAGATGAGTCAGGGCCACCGTTCGTGGTGCAGGCCATAGGACAGACCCTTCATCCCCCACATACTGGGCTAATTCATGATAGGGGGGACTGCTTTGACTAAGAAAGAGTGAAAGGGAGAGAAAGGCACAGCAGCAGCAACATAGGATGGGTGAGGAGGGACAGAATTGTTTACATTCCCGCACTGAGCGCCATTTGCCCTGGTTGTTGCCTATGCTGGTAATCTGGCTTTAAAAATTCTTCCAGAGAGTTGGCTAAAAAGTTCACACATTTTATAAGCAGATCTTAACTTTAAGGCATCGGTATAAACAGATTTAAAGGGGGTGTATATTTAGTATTACTATACAGGACTGCCATCGCAGTTCAGCCAAGACTGTGGTATTGAGACCCTGGGTGTGCAGCCCTGCCCAGATTTCTGCATTGCTACCTGACACACACTTCTGTCCATTTGCCTCTAGCCTCTTCTTATATTTAAGAAACTTAAGTTTAAATTTAGGGACCTACCATCATATCATTAAAAAGGCCTAGACCCAATGCAGGTTGTATAGAAAGTGGGCCCCATGATAACCTACATTTGATGGCCAATCCCCTAGCTTGAATTCGCCAAACAAGCTTGCCCAAATATTCATAAAGATAAGACGTCAAGCCAGGAGCCCAGATATCACTTTATAAGGGTCCAAGGCACAACTGAGCCCGGCACCACGTACAGGTTACTGGGGTGTCCAGGTAAATCCCTGATGGTAGCCTTGTTATAGGTCATTGGTGTAAGTGTTGGAATTTTTTTTGCATCACACATGCTTTGTTAAACACTTTTTTGTGGTATTCCACACAGAAGGGAGTACACATTGAGTAAAAAAAAAAAAAATAAAAAAAAAGCACAAAATGATAATTTCAGGCAAAACTCCAGAAGATGAGCTGGACATGTTTGGGAATAAATAAGTGAAATAAAAATGAAGATTGGTAAGCACACTCTAAATGAATCAAGGGGAAAAAAAAAAACTATGGGTGCATTCACATAATAGGGGATAACTATCCCAGTATCAGCATATGAAAGACAATTTATAAATGCACACCTAACACTATAAGGTATGATGCAAAAAACGTGAATTTATTAGAATACAATCTATAGTTCACACTGTGGTGATTTAGGTACTCTTGTGGGGATATATTATATAGGGGATGGGAGACACTAATATACCAAACACATAGACAAATAAATTATATACACAATATACAGTTGCTTGTTGTAGATTGGAAAGAATACTGTTTGAAAATTGTAACTCATATAGTTTTGGTGCAGACGCAGTATTCAAAAGATTTTTGCAGAGATGGAGCAAGAAAGGCTAAATACAATTGTGGTACCTGGTAGTGCAGGAGGCACTCGCTAGTATAAGCTGCTTAAGAAGTCCACGCAGGGTTAAAATGAGGCAGGCGAGGAGTCCGGTCTATTGCGAGTCCAGTCTTTTCACCTGAGCTGACACGTGTTTCGGTTGTAAAACCTTCTTCCGAGCTGGTGCAAAGGATGCAACAATGTCAAGGATGATGCAAGCGGCACCTGAGGCACCGCATCCACCTCACCACTCGCATCATCCTTTGACATTGTTGCATCCTTTGCACCAGCTCAGAAGAGGGTTTTACAACCGAAACACATGTCAGCTCAGGTGAAAAGACTGGGCTCACAACAGACCGGACTCCTCGCCTGCCTCATTTTAACCCTGTGTGGACTTCTTAAGCAGACTGATCATTAAGCAGCATTGACGCTTATACTAGCGAGTGCCTCCTGCACTAACAGGTACCACAATCATAATAAATAAGTGAAACAAATCACTTCCTATAACCATCAACAAGTTTTTTTATACCTCTAAACTCAAATTTTGGCCCACTCATTTGAAGGGTGCCGCCTCCTAACAGCAATTTTAAGATCTTTCCACAGGTGTTTAAAGAGGAACATTGGGGTAAAACACAAGTGTGGTTGATCCCCCCCTCCCCCTCAACTTGCCTGATTCTCTCCCCATCACTGGTCTAGCCATCTTTAGATGACAGCACGGCTTGCTCTTCAAAATCCCACACCTCTTAGCAAAGTCTCGCGTTTTTTCGGCGCCTCCTTTTTCGGCCCATCCATGCCCACTGTGCAGGTGTGAGATCGGGAGAAGCGCGCAGTACCTAATGGGATGCAAGATGGCACTGCCCGTCAGGAGGCTGCCTGGAATCCAAGAGACCTAGAAGATGGATGGCCCGGTGAGTACAAACTGGCAAAATATAAAACTGGAGGGGGTTAGCAGTCCAGTGAGGTCAAGCCACAGTCAAGGCACCAATGCCAGAGGCAAGAAATTATATTTGAATCTCCACCATTTTTGACTGTAGGTGCGGTGTTCTTTTCTTTGTAGGAATCATTCTGCTACCGGTAAACAGATTATTTGGTAAAGCATATCATTCTACTATCTTGGTCATATCTGACCACAAGACATATTGCTAGAAGGATTTTGGCAAATTGAAGTCTAGCTTTTGTGTTTCATGCAATAGCATTTTATTTCATTTAAATTCCACATGGATGCACCGAGCCTGCAGGACAGCTTGAACTTCTTTGGAACTTGATTGGGGATGCTTATCCACCATCCGGACTATACTGTGTTGCAATCGTTTTTTCTCTTCCATCCATGTCCAAGGAGATAAGCTACGGTGCAATTGGTTGAATACTTTGTGAATATGTTATGTACTATGGACAAAGGAACATCAAGATCTCTTGAGATGGACTAGTAACCTTGAGATTGTTGACATTTTTCCTCAATTTTGATTCTCAAGTTCTCAGGCAGTTCTCTTCTTTTTCTGCACACAATGGCACACACACACACAATAGTTTCAATGGTTTCAGGTGTAAACCAGATAAACCTATTGCCAACACCGGTTACTTGCCATAGGTGCATTTGAATGAGCATTATGTGCCTGAAACAAAGTTTTTTATCCACGATTTTGAAAAGGTGCCGGCGATTCTTGTAGTCACAATCTCGTTTTTTGTTTTGTTACAATAGACACAAAAGGGAATAAACGTGTGTATAACAAAACGTGTAATGGCAATAATATTCTGGGAGAAATACTTTATTTTCTGGAAAGATTTCCAGGGCAACAACACTTACAGGCATGACTGTGTAAATATATCTTATACACAAAGACACACACACAGACACACACAGCCCAGAAGATGGAGATGCAGAACCAGCCAGTGTTTTCACAATTTTAGTCAAATCTGTTGAAAAAAAGACAATTCTGTGAGTACTCACCTGTAGAATTGCTTTTACCACGGCCTGCTTCATGAAGTCATTACATCTGGGTTATTCCGCCACGAGGTGGCGCAGTGTACTGCAGAAAAGTTGTGGCTCCTCCCGGTTCCATATAAAAACGGAACTACCATAGACTTATCCAGTGTTGACAAGCAGTTATTTCAAGAATTCGGGAGATAATAAAAGGTAAAACAGGTAACAAAACCCCAACTTACTTGGAACAATCACCATAAAGAGGCAACCAAGAACAACGATAACAAGGGTGGGGTAAAGCAGGCCGTGCCATGCATGGTAAAAGCAATTCTACAGGGGAGTACTCACAGAATTGCCTTTTTCCCGATTGCATGACACGGCCTGCTTCATGAAGTCATTACATCTGGGACTTCCAAAAGCAGTGTCCATAAAGTAGGGTGGGATCCCCAAAGAGTAACAACAGGAAGTTTAAACCACCACCGCCTGAAGTACCTTGCGGCCAAAAGCAGCATCAGCTGAGGCCTTAACATCAACCTTGTAAAACTTGGAAAAAGTATGAACAGAAGACCAAGTTGCGACCTTACAAACTTGTTCAACAGAAGTTTGGTGCTGAAAAGCCCAAGACGCACCAATAGCACGAGTGGAATGAGCAGTAACCCTAAAAAGGAGGAACCTTCCCCCCTGGCAGAGTAGGCCTGCTCCACCGCCTGACGGATCCACTTGCTCATAGTAGATTTAGTCAGAGGCAAGCCCTTCCTAGGTCCAGCAAGAAGATTTCCTGAAAGACTCAGTAGCAACCAAATAAAACTTCAGAGCCCTGACAACATCCAAAGAATAAAGGGTCCGCTCCTTGGAATTAGCAGGGTTAGGACACAAAGAAGGCAAAACAATGTCCTGATTGAGATGAAAAGCAGACACAACCTTAGGCAAGAAAGCCGGCTTAAGCCGAAACACCACCTTACCCTGATGCCTTTTAAAATAAGGAGGTTTGATGGAAAGCACCACCAGCTTAGAAACTCGCCTGACAGAAGTAATGGCCAACAAAAAGGCCACCTTAAGAGTCAGAATGGGCAAAGCAGCCCCACGTATAGGCTCAAAGGGAGGACCCTGCAGAGCAGACAACACCAGATTCAGGTACCAAACTGGGAGCATAGGCTTACGAGGCAGACGCACATGAGTAACTCCCTGGAAAAAAGTCTTAACCAACCTGTGATTGGCAAAGGATCTTTGGAAAAAAATTGCCAGAGCCGACACCTGTCCCTTGAGGGTACTAAGTTGAAGGCCCGAATCCAAACCATGTTGCAAAAATTCCAGAATCCTGGGG
This sequence comes from Gastrophryne carolinensis, assembly GCA_027917425.1. Classification (NCBI taxonomy): domain Eukaryota; kingdom Metazoa; phylum Chordata; class Amphibia; order Anura; family Microhylidae; genus Gastrophryne; species Gastrophryne carolinensis. The sequence continues at coordinate 191,544 of JAQIHN010000999.1, read as the reverse complement.
ATAGAAAACACCCGACTTGGACTCACACCAGGCAATGTAAGCATGCCAGATCCTGTAGTAGATAAAGGACGAGGTAGTTTCTTCCTAGCCCTAATCATGGTATCAACAACAGAAGCCGGCAAACCCTTATCCATCAGGATGGAGGTTTCAGCAGCCAAGCCGTTAAAGCCAGCGTTTGTAAATTGGGATAACACAGTTGTCCCTGAGTGAGCAGATCTGGATCCTTGGGCAGGGCATACTGATCTACTGCCAACTGCACGACGTCTGCGAACCACACCCTACCCAAACGGGTATTATGAGTGTGCCATACACTCCACTTCGATCTTCATGACATGTGGGTAATCTCCAGTAGAGGGCGAACTTGTGCAGAGATGAATATGCAAAAAAAGAAAGCCCCTCCCAGTCCATATATACCTGGGACCTCCCACCAATTTCCCAGTTCCTTCTCTGCAGGGAAGGCGACAAGACAGAAGATGAAGACTTCTTTTACTTGCAGGTAAGGAGGGCCCGTGCCCGGCCGTTTATTGTCCCTATTGCTGCCAGGACCCTTTCTAAATTGTCCCTATCTGAGCCTCCCAGCTTCCCAGTGTAAAAAAGCAGTAAGAGGACCAGGAAGAACCAATTATAACCTTAACAATCAAAAACAATGGTTCACCATATAAAAGCTCCAGAATACCTGAAAAAAAGGGGTGGGGCAAAGTGGAGTGTATGGCACACTCATAATACCCGTTTTACAGGTGAGTACTCACAAAACTGTATTATTCTAAGTGTGCCATACACTCCACTTCGATCTTCATGACATGTGGGACATCCAATAGCAGTGTCCGTCATGGGTGGGAACCAGAAACAGTAAAGAATGTACCAACTCAAACCACTGCAGCTTGCAGAACCTTGCGGCCAAAAACAGCATCCGCTGAAACCCGCACATCAACCTTGTAAAACTTGGAAAAAGTATGAACGGAAGACCAAGTAGCAGCCTTACAAACTTGATCAACAGAAGCCTGGTGCTGAAAAGCCCAGGATGCACCAACAGCACGAGTATAGTGCGCAGTGAATCGACAGAGCTGCCAACTCAGAGACACGCCGAACAGAGGTAATAGCCACCAAGAAAGCAACCTTCTGAGTGAGAACCGAAAGAGCAATATCCTGTAGCGGCTCAAAAGGAGGACCCTGGAGAGCTGAAAGAACCAAATTGAAATCCCAATCAGGAACCACAGCCTTCCGAGGGGGCTGCACATGCGCGACCCCTTGGAAAAAGGTCTTAACCAGCAGGTGTAAGGCAAAAGACCTCTGGAAGAAAACCGACAGAGCAGAAACCTGTCCTTTCAAAGTACTAAGCTGGAACCCAAGATCCAGATTATGCTGAAGAAACTCCAAAACCCTAGGAATCGAAAACACCCTACAAGGCAAGGCCCTAGCCTCGCACCAATCAATATAGGACCTCCAAGTCCTATAGTAAATGCCAGAAGAGGACCGCTTCCTAGCTCTAATCAAGGTCTGAACAACGACCGCAGACAAACCTTCCTCCTTCAGAATGAAGGTTTCAGCAGCCAAGCCATCAAAGCCAGCGTTTGTAAATTGGGGTAAAGTAGTAGACCCTGAGATAACAGATCCGGCAACATGGGAAGCCGGTACTGATCTACGGCCAGCCTTACAACGTCTGCGTACCAAACCCTTCTTGGCCACCTTGGAGCCACAAGAATTGCTGGTGCCCCTTCTAGAACCAGTTTGCGAACTACCTTGCCCAGCATGGAGACGGGCGGAAACAGGTAAAGAAAACCCAGATCCTTCCAAGCAAGGGACAAGGCATCCACTGCTAGAGATAGAGGATCCTGAGAAAGAGACACAAAGGCCGGAAGTTTGTGATTGTGCCTCGAGGCAAAGAGATCCATCTCCGGAGTCCCCCACTTGCGGCAAAGATCCAGAAAAACCTCGGGGTTGAGAGACCACTCCCCTTGGCGAGGGGATCCCCTGTTCAGGGAATCCGCCTCCGTGTTCTCCACTCCCGGAATGTAGACTGCCGAAATGCAAGGAACATTGCTCTCCGCCCAGTGCAGGAGAGACTTCCCTGAGGGCACTCCTGCTGCGAGTCCCTCCTTGGTGATTGATGTAAGCTACCGCCGTTCGGTTGTCTAAACGAACCTGAACCGGTAGACCCTGTAAATGAGAGACCACTCCCCTTGGCGAGGGGATCCCCTGTCCAGGGAATCCGCCTCCGTGTTCTCCACTCCCGGAATGTAGACTGCCGAAATGCAAGGAACATTGCTCTCCGCCCAGTGCAGGAGAGACTTCCCTGAGGGCACTCCTGCTGCGAGTCCCTCCTTGGTGATTGATGTAAGCTACCGCCGTTCGGTTGTCTAAACGAACCTGAACCGGTAGACCCTGTAAATGTGAGGTCAGCCGTGCCAGAACCAGTCGGATGGCTCTGAGCTCCAAGATATTGATGGGGGTGTGAGCCTCCTGAGGACCCCACACCCCCCTGAACTGATGACTTTTCCAATAACCTCCCCAGCCCGACAGGCTGGCATCCGTGGTAACCGTCTCCCAACAAGGGACCAGAAAGGATCTGCCCTTCAACAGGTTGCTCGACTCCAGCCACCACCAAAAGGACTGCCGAACCCTGGGAGACATCCTGAAAGGTTGATCCAATGACTGCGGACACCTGTCCCAATGCGTCAAAAGGTGAAGTTGAAGAGATCTCATGTGAAACTGTGCAAACGGTACCGCCTCGAAGGAGGAAACCATCAAGCCCACAAGTTTCATCCCCTGTCGGATAGAGGGACAAGGACTGGCCCAAAGAAGGCTGATCAGATCCTGAATCCCCCGCACCTTGGTTTGGGGCAAAAACACTCTGGCCTGAATGGTATCCAGATTCATGCCCAGAAATGAAATCACTCGTGATGGAGAGAGAGAAGACTTGGGGCGGTTGATCACCCACCCGAACCTCTCCAGAGTCGACACCACCTGGTGGGCGTCCAGCTCCGCCTGACGGAGGGAAGAAGCGGAGATCAACAGGTTGTCCAGATAAGGCACAATGAGAATGCCCTGAGCTCTGAGCAGAGCCATTATTCCCGCCAAGACCTTGGTGAAGACCCTCGGCACCGAGGTAAGTCCGAAGGGAAGGGCTACAAACTGAAAATGTTGATCCTCCACCGCAAACCGGAGAAATCTCCGATGCGCCGGAAAAATCGGAACATGCAGATACGCATCCTTGATGTCTATGGATGTCATAAAATCCCCTTGGCGAAGGGAATTGATAGCCGAGCGCAGAGTTTCCATGCTGAACTTTTTGGCTCTGAAAAACCTGTTGAGAACCTTGAGATCTAGAATGGGTCTCACCGAACCCTCCTTTTTGGGAACCGTGAAAATGTTGGAGTAGTAACCCCTGCCTCTCTCCAACTGAGGCACCGGGCAAATAACTCCCATGTCCAAAAGGTTTTTTACTGCTAACAGGAGACCCTGTGCAGCCTGAGGGTCCAAGGGCACCCGAGACCTTAAGAATCTTGGAGGCGGCCAATACTCAAACTCCAGTTTGTACCCGGAGGAAACCATTACCAAAATCCAATTGTCTGTGACCTCCCGGGCCCAGACCTGGAAGAAGAGCCGCAGCCATCCCCCCACCCGTGCGGGTGAGGGCGCCCCTTCATTGCTGAGCCGATTTAACGGCGGGCTTGGACTTGGAACCCCAGGCAGCCGTGGGACCTGCCCGACCTCTGCCCCGTTCCAGAACGAGCCCCTGCCACCCAAGAAGGCCAAACCTCTAGCCGCTCTGGCCCCTCGAAAGGAAGGAGTGAACGAGCCAGCCCCCCGAAAGGGAAGTCCTGCTACACATGACAATAGAATCTTCCATAGCAGCCAAGACAAAACCCATGAACAATTCACATCTCTTAAGGGTAGCGAACTCATCGCTAGCCGGATCAAACTGAGCGTCATTCAACCAGTCCCTGATAAGAGACCTGGTAGCAAGCGACACTAGGGCAGATGCACAAACAGGCCGCAGGGCCGAGCCCACGCTGGCAAATGCGTGACACGCCATCTGATTAAGGCGCTTGTCCTCGCCATCCTTAAGGGACGTGGCGTCAGGGGTGTTCAGCACAAAAGAGTTAGTCAAACCCAAAACTGGCGCATCGACCTCAGGAGGAGAAGACCATCGCTTAACCGCCTCCACCGGGAAAGGTGGTATCCCATTCCTGAGGCGCACCAGGAAGCCGACTGGGCCTTTCCCATTCTTTCAGGATTAGCGCATCAAAATGACCCTGGGTAGGGAATTCCAGACGGGGCTTGCGGGCCCCAAAAAATTCCCCCTTCTTGAGAGGAGGAGCCTCAGGCAGGTCAATATCCAACACCTCCAATAGATGTGACAAAACAGTGGCCGTATCAACGGCATTCCCCCAGCGCCTGCCCGACATCAGCATCACCAGACTGTACATAGTCAGTCTCCGTTTCCTCATACAATTCCCCCTCCTGTAAAGGGGAATAATCCGACAAATCAATGGAATCATCGTCAACATCCCACAAGGGCTGGGCCGACAACAAATGTCTATTTTTAGCCTGGGCCAACTTGCCCACCGTGCTAACAATAAATTTCTCGATGCTGCCAACCTAGCACAAACATCAGAGTGCGACTCCCCGCTGGCACCAATGACACTTGGGGTACGGATAAGGTGGGGAGGGGAAGGCGATGAAGCGGGAGGAGCCGACCCAGAAGGCTGGGTACCGGACCGCCGCGTTATGGCCTTTTGTGCACATGGTATATAAATCAGCACATTCTCCCCCGTAAGGGATACCCCACACCCCACACATGGCCCGGATTGTCCCAGAGGAAGCCCGAGCCCAGTATCCTGCGGAGCCTCCATAAGGTGATTTTTGTGGTCAGTCGCAAGAACGCAGGGAATTATGCCTAAGCAACCCGGGATGCCCCTTAAAAGTCCCGGTGGGAGGATTTAAGGTGATCAATTTAACACTAGGGGCCCCAGAACCAGGAGGAACCCCTTAATATGCACTATTATGAAGCAATCTGCAACACACAATAAGGCATATCAGTTACTATACAGCGTAACAACATCATTCAAAATACATATATATATATATACATACACAAATACCAAAATGACAAAAAAAGCATAAGCCTGTACCATAGGGCCCCCCCCCACCAGAGAGGGACCCCCAAATAACTAATGAAGTGGCCACCAGGCTTACCTGCAAGTAAAAGAAGTCTTCATCTTCTGTCTTGTCGCCTTCCCTGCAGAGAAGGAACTGGGAAATTGGTGGGAGGTCCCAGGTATATATGGACCGGGAGGGGCTTTCTTTTTTTGCATATTCATCTCTGCACAAGTTCGCCCTCTACTGGAGATTACCCACATGTCATGAAGATCGAAGTGGAGTGTATGGCACACTTAGAATAGAACAATGGATAAGTCTATAGTAGTTCCGTTTTTATATGGTACCGGGAGGAGCCACAACTCTTTTGCAGTACACTGCGCCACCTTGTGGCGGAATAACCCAGATGTAATGACTTCATGAAGCAGGCCGTGCCATGCAATGGGAAAATAACGTCCATTTTAACAATCTTAGAATCTGCCCTTAGACAAGACTCAACTGCTGTTTGTATTACAGGGATTGTTCGGCCAAAATTAAACAAATGGCTATACGCACCTTTTGTCCAGCGCAGCTCGGCTGCTTGGACCTGCTGGTGTAAAACTTACAGAGAACTAGTGCCCAGTCGGTCATCTCTGGTCCAAGATGGCAGCCGTGGATGTGTCTTGTTTACACCCAGGGGCACCCCCTCTCCATTCATCGCAATGCGGGACATGCCAGCATGACACTGCCTTGGCACTGCTCCCTTCATTGCAATGCATTCAGTGGGGGTGCTGTTGGGCGTAAACAAGGAAGCCCACAGCTGCCACATTGGACTAGGAGATGACAGATTGGAGCTTGTTCTCCACTCTCGGTATGTTTTACACCAGGGGGTTCAAGCGGGGCAGCTATGCTGGACAAAAGGTAAAAAGGGAGTAAGGTTTTTTTTTTTTGTACAGTGTGTTTGCAGTGTAAACTTTCTCATAATGAAAACAATGACACAATTTCAGGTTCAATATTGAAAAAAAATTTGCTACTTTAAAGTAAAAGACATTTTAACATAAACCCTACTGATACTGCGCTGTGAATTTGCCTTTTAAAAGCTTACCTAAAGCCTGGGCACTTCCACATCACTGAGCTGTGGAACCTGCAGGTACAGCAGCCAATCCCCAGCCAGTGGTTGTCAACATCTCCCCTCAACCACAAGCCCATTGTCATTGCAAGACTTGCAGGCGGAGAAGCATGCTGGGTGTCTGGCTGTGAGGAGTCGGTTGGGGGGGGGGGGGGGGGGGCAGAGGGACTGTAGTCTGACTTGCTGTTTTTGTCAAGCTGTAATGGTGAGGGTGGGTTCCTGGGATAATGTGGCTCTGCACACACCATAGAGCAGGGCACTGGCATGAAAGCACTAGTAGGCGCTGCACGCAGAAGTTGGAGTTCAATAGGTATTATTCGCTCCCATGGGTTCCCCCCTTGTGAATTTATATCCCTGGCTGCAAGGTAGCGCGGCCCTGGCGCCAATAGCTGCACCTGAACACCCCGGTCATCGAGCAATGAAGCCCTTGGATGTAGCCCACTACAGGTGGCTACAGGTGCCAGCAGGCACAGCAATATTTCCAACGAGGGAGTGGGCTTCATCGTGCACACCAGCTGCCTCCACTACAATATTAAGTGGATGCCATTTGGGGGGTAGATACAACACTGCCTGTGCTGCCCATTCATTATTGTTGTAGAAGTGGCTGGCTAGCAGAGGAGAGAAAGCACACACATGCTAGATACTTGAGGTGCCCCTAGGGAAAGCTGTTAAATAACCGGCTGGGGGGACAAATATGGCGGTGCCCAAAATTCTGCAACCATGGCCTCAATCAGACGAGGGATATGTTCTGTCATTAAACAGGACTAATTACATTTAATACATTAGAGTGACACGGGTGAGTTTTTCTTTTAATAAATCATTTCAATAAAAATATTCACCAAATTGGTTTTTGTCACGGCTGGTCCACTTTATGGATCCAATATATCAGTTTTAATCAAAGATACGTGCAGGAGACAAAAAAGGAGTACCTTCTCTGACACACAGCAGAGATGTCACCATCATTGAAGCATCTGTCAACATCCCCCTTAAAATGGGAGGACTAGAAACTAGGAGATAGCTTACTGAGCTTTTGTAGCCCTGATGATTATCGGTAGCTCATATGGCTTTGACTGCTCAGAGACTTTAAAAAATGTCATTAAACGTGGACATTCCCTTTCAAAGTGTATATTACTGTGCGCCAAAGTGATTTCCTCCAGGCGCTGAGCTTATCTAGTACATTTATTTTCAGTTAGCAAATGTGTGTTTTAAATTGGAGGCATTTTTCACTACCTGCAATCTGTTGCTGCTGGCAACTGTACACCAAGATCTTGGAGTATCAAAAAAGACCAAAAAGAGAGAAGTGAGCCATGTAAACAGAACACTGCTGCTATGGCTGCTGCTGAGGTGAATGAGCAAAATTACGATTACACAAGTATACACTATGTGTATAAAACTTATGTACAACTGTCCACCATCCTAATGAACATGACATTGCTTATGGTAGCTCATATTTGCATGATAAATTGTATTGTCAATATATGAAGGAAGTCACCCACAATAGAGCCATTAAAGAAGAGCTCCACGTTTTTTGTACCTCCCCAGTACCAGTCTGTTTGTTGGTAACCCACAGAGCAGGGTGTTGCAGCCATCTAGACAGCATATGATTGGGGCATACAATCTGGTGGTTTCAGGTGAGAGGAAGGGATGGATGCAAGGGAGATTTTGGAGATGGCGGGCAGTGGCTAGGGAGTGTATGTAAGGCAGAAAGAGCAGAGTCCAGAGTCACTCGTAGGCACCAAGCTTGAGAAATTGCAGTTATTGTAAAGGTGTTAACAGACATTTTTGTGTTAGAAAGGGGGAGAGTATTGGATGGTGTTAGAGTGGACCAACACCCAGGATTTTGACTATCCTGGGTTTTGGTCCACTTCGGTGGGGCACCCCGATAGGGGGTGCCCCGATGTGTGAAACCCCCCAGAACACCCGGAAACACTCACCTCACCACGCTCCTACGCGGGCGCTCGTCCAATCAGAGCGCTCAGAGCCGCTGTGGTATGCACATACAAGCGACGTCCAACCACAGCGGCTCTGAGCACTGGAGGCCGCGTCTCGCGCTTCCCTCTAACAGGTAGCGCCCGCGCCGGCCATTCACAAACGGCCGGCGCGGGTGCGCGCCCTGCTAGAGGGAAGCGCGAGACGCGGCCCGCGCATGCGCCGTTGGAACAATGTTAAGGTAAGGTTTCTGGGCTTCCTGGGGGGTTTCACCCCGCGGGACATCCCGATTTCGGATGCCCCGCGGGGAGGGATCTGATCGGCCCGGGAATCTTCTAGATCCCCCCTGGGTGTTGGTCCACTTTAATGACATTTTCAGCTACAACTGGTAACTAGCACAGGATGTGGGAACAGTATCAACTTTTGTACATGGTAACTGTTTTACCAGAAAGGTGTCATAAATTCCCCTCGGATCATTGCTCTGTAAATGTCATAAGCCCGGGATTAAGCAGACTGTTAAGAGCCGCTGGCATTCATAGCAGCAAAAAAGGTAAAGGGAAAAAAGGAAAATTAAAAAGGAGTTTATATACAAGACCAGTCAGCTTTTCTCACTCTTAAACAGCTTTGCACACTTCTGCCTCTGCACATTCACCAGAATCTACTTTAGAAGACCACAAATGTAGTAACGCTCAACATATCTATGGGATTCTCCTAATACTTATTCAACACATATATTCAACCTGCCACAGCAGCAAGTTAGTTCTATGTGTACCTTAACAAATAAACCTATCTGTAATTTAAAAAAGAAATAAAAACAACCTATTTTAACCTTACCTATGGCTTTAACCAAAGGTCTAAAAAGTTTAAGCCTTAAAGAGCTGGCATGACTATCCTGGGTTTTGGCCCATGCCCCACTATGTGAAACCCGTGGGATCAGCTGCAAATGTTACTTGACCGCTGATCCAATGGCACATGTGCGAGCGCACAGACTATTAGAGCGCTCTGCTCAATTTGGCTTCTCTTAGCCGACAAGAGGTTTTGTAGGCTAAGGGCCGGGTGCAATGGAGCCATTCAGAAATTTCTGATGCGGACACTCGTCCCAAATCAGGATGCCCCAGGGAGTGGGGATCAGGCAGCTATGGAGTCTTATAGACTCCAGTGCCACTTTTGGTCTACTTTACGAGTTACAGGACAGATGACCATAGATCAGATGGTCACGCTTAACCAAGCAGTTTGCTGCCAACCATCTGATCCACCAGTGATTCAACCTAAATTTACAGTGGCCATTCTGGAGATCCCACTGCACTGCCCATCACTGACTGCTTGGCTGACAGTCATGGTCAGTGCAGCACGTTGGAAGGTTAGTGATAGGAGAAGGCCTGTAAATATAGCACCCTTATATTTGCAAACCTAAGAAAATCAGCCTGTGTTCTGGTAGCATATGGTGAATGTTACATATGAATGTGGGTGGTGTGGTGAACATAAAAGTGTAAAAATTATGTTTAATTGCGCTTTTGTGAACATTGTATAAATCAGGTTGGTGTTTGGGTGGGTGGTTGCTAGAGAGTGTACGTGTGTGTATGTATTTGTGTGTTTGCAGGGGATGTGGGTGTTGTGATGTGAGGGTGAGTGCGTATGTGTGATTTGAAGGTGTTTAGGACTGGTATGTGGCCCACAACCTAGAGAACGGTTTATAGACACTAAGCCACAGTACTCTAATATGTACAACTTTTATACACACATTTTAGCCTGCCGACACACAGAGGTAGGCCAAAAAGCATTTACCCACCAACATGACTGTCACACTGCTCTATCAATCACAATCAGTGATAGGACCAGAATATGGAGGAGACAGCAGGTAAATGCTGGCATGAAAATATTCTTCTGGCCGGTTTGCTTCTGAAATTTACTTTACCTTGTGACACACTTCAGAACATTAAACTCATTGAATGGCTATTGCGTCAGTAAACCCTGTCCCTAGACCAGGGGGCACGCAGAACCTAAAAGATTAATGTGTATTACACAAGCATAGCATTGTTCAGTTATCCAACGTCTGAAAATGGCCTCTGATAAATACCAGGAAGAAATGTCTTATCCTGGAGACCAAAGGCATGTGACCGGAATACAAATTTAATTGAAGCTGAAATTGCAATGTTCATGTTCTAAACTCATATAGAAGATTTCCAATTAAACAACAAAACAGACAGAGGACTGTAACTATCCAATACTTACCAAAGACAGAAGTAAACCTGCCTCTCCCTGTCCCATTGTCATCCAAGCATACCTTTACCAATTTAAGACACCAGCTATCACCACCAAATGCCCCTTGGCTATCAGCTGCGTACCACATGTCCTGCTGACAGCCAGTTCTATTTCCCAGCAGGTCTTCCAAGATCTTCAATGTGCATGGTCATGTGATCGGGAAATTCCACGAGATACCAACAGATCACAGTCAGCAGTCAAAGCTTGAGCATGCATGGTGGAGCATTTGAAAATGGTTCGCCCTGTAATTAGCCATCGCTATTGTCAGGGCCGCCTGCAGGCCAAGATATCTTATCCTAACTCTCTCCGGCGGAATACCGACCACACGACCACCAGCATCCATTCCCCCGGATAAAGGTATATAAGGAGTAAAGGTAAGATATTTTGGCTTGCAGGTGGTAAAAGGGCAGGTGGTGGCAACTGGGTTACCCCCTGCACAGATTACAGAGCAGACCACCACCCACTTACACTGTACGTCCACTTTATAAGTTATAAGCTTAGTGAACACTTTGTGCCATCTTGTAATTTGTATTCTTTGCATAACAATAATTAAGGGGGGAGGGGGGGTTATATATTATTACAGTTAATTTTACTTACTAATAGCTCCAGTGTAGGTTGGTTGCGTAAGATCTTTTGGCACCTTCCGGTAGATATCAAACCTAGTAATAAAAAAAAAAAATTAGATATATGCAGCAACAAACACATTTCATTTGACTGAGAATCTTCACTTTGATCAAAAGACATTATACAGAAATGGGTAATAACAGCGCAGCGCGGAGCCAAAAAGCCAATCCTCCCCTGATGCCCACAGGGGTGGGGCAGCAGCTGCGAGCTTGAGTGACAGGCCAGTCACATGATTCACTAAGCAGCATAGCTGCACTGATGCACAGATTGGGTGACTAACCCGTCACTCCAAGTCCCACCATCAGCTTTCTTGCTAACTGCCCTATCCCCCCCCCCCCCCAGTGAGTTTTTTTTTATATATATTATTGCCAAATTTGGGTAGAGGGCAGAGGGGGGAGGACGGCAGAACACCTACGCTCCCCTGGTGTCTGTCACAGACGGCTAAGATGCCGGGGGTGGAAAAAGCAGTAGTATGACGGCAATCTGGAAAACGCTGTCATCCAAAAGTTAGGCTGCATCGTGCTATTAGAACCTAGTATGTTAAAGGTCCGAAGTTCTCTTTAACCTTTCTGTCTACACTGACCACCAATTAAAAGAATCTGCAAGTCTCTGCATGGAAGACAGTTATCACAATACAGAACAGAAAATAAACTGAAAGTCACCTTCAGCAAGTTTGCTATATTATAGTTACAATGCCACTATTCATTATTAGTAAAGCAGTAAAGAGGAACTTCCTTCTGGCATTTTAATCTATATATGGCCGTGTCAGGATTAGGACATGCATAATGTTGAATAGGTTAGAAGAAAAAAGAAATTGAGATAACTTTTTTCCACTTCCCATTCCAAAATCAACAAACCATCCAACTCACTCCACGTAAACTGAATTAAAAAGGTCGAGAAAAGGGATTGCGCAAACCAGGAGCCACGCAAACTGACAGCTCACTGCTTTGGCACAGCACTGGGTGGACTTTATGAAAAGCTTATGACGTGTCATTGCTAAAGCAGTTTATCCTGAGGGTTAAGCTTGTGTCTTTCAATGGTGAAGAATGGTGTCCAGGCGCGGCTTGTTTAAAGAACCTTCATCTGGGCCATGCAATGACTGAGCTTGAGGTTAAAGTGATTCAGAAGCCAAAAAAATACCATTTTGTGATTACTCACCTGTAAAATGGGTATTATAAGTATGTCACACACCCCGCTTCCACTATTCATGACATATGGGTTATGGTCCAGTAGAGGGCGAACTTCTGCAGAGATGAAAGCAGAGTGCAAAACCCTCTCCTTGTCATTGCTAGGCTTTGGACACAAGGACGGGAGAACTACATCCTGATTCAGATGGAAACAGAAACCACCTTAGGAAGGAAATCTGGTTTAAAGCGAAAAACCACCTGGTGTCTCTCAAAGTAAGGGGCCTGAATAGACAGAGCCGCCAACTCAGAGACACGCCGAACAAAGGTAATAGCCACCAAAAAGGGAACCTTTTGAGTGAGCACAGAAAGTGCCACATCCTGCACCGGCTCAAAAGGAGGCCCCTGGAGGGCCGAGAGAACCAAATTTAGGTCCCAAACTGGAACCAAAGGATGTCCAGGGGGCCGAACATGAGTGACCCCTTGGAAAAAAGTCTTGACCAGATGATGCAAAGCAAAGGACCTTTGAAAAAAAGACAGCCAGGGCAGAACCCTGACCCTTCAAAGTACTGAGCTGGAACCCCAGATCCAGGCCGTGTTGTAGAAACTCCAAAATCCTAGGAATCGAAAACACCCTGCAAGGTAAGGCCCTAGCCTCACACCAGTCAATATAGGACCGCCAAGTCCTATAGTAAATGATAGAGGAAGACCTCTTCCTAGCTCTAATCAAGGTCTGAATAACCGCCTCAGACAAACCTTCCTCCCTCAGGATGAAGGTTTCAGCAGCCACGCCATCAAAGCAAGCGTTTGTAAATTTAGGTAACGTAGTTGACCCTGAGAGATCAGATCCGGAAACAGGGGCAGCCTGTACTGATCTACCGCCAGTCTTACGATGTCTGCGAACCAAACCTGTCTTGGCCACCTTGGAGCCACCAGAATTGCTGGTGCCCCCTCTAGAGCCAGCTTGCGCACTACCTTGCCTACCATGGAGAAAGGAGGAAACAGGTACAGAAACCCCAGATCCCTCCAGGCAAGGGACAAGGCATCCACTGCCAGGGCCAGAGGATCCTGAGACAGAGATACAAAGGATGGAAGCTTGTGATTGTGCCGAGAGGCAAAGAGATCCACCTCCGGAGTCCCCCACTTGTGACACAGGGCCCGAAATACCCTGTGGTTGAGAGACCATTCCCCTCGGCGAGAGAGATACAAAGGATGGAAGTTTGTGATTGTGCCGAGAGGCAAAGAGATCCACCTCCGGAGTCCCCCACTTGTGACACAGGGCCCGAAATACCCTGTGGCTGAGAGACCATTCCCCTCGGCGAGAAAACCCCCTGCTCAGGGAGTCCGCCTCCATGTTCTCCACTCCCGGAATGTACACTGCCGAGATGCAAGGAACATTGCTCTCCGCCCATGTTAGAATCAGAGAGACTTCCCAGGGGGCACTCCTGCTGCGAGTCCCTCCTTGGTGATTGATGTAAGCTACCGCCATTCAGTAGTCTGAACAAACCTGAACCGGCAGACCCTGTAAATGGGAGGTCAGCCGTGCCAGAACCAGTCGGATGGCTCTGAGCTCCAAGACATTGATGGGGGTGTGAGCCTCCTGAGGACCCCACAACCCCTTGAACTGATGATCCTTCCAGAAACCTCCCCAGCCCAACAGGCTGGCATCCGTGGTAACCGTCTCCCAACAGGGGGCCAGAAAAGATCTGCCCCTCATCAGATTACTTGGTTCCAGCCACCACTGAAGGGACTACCGAACCCTGGGAGAGGGAGGACTGTGGACATCTGTTGGAGCGACCTCACAGATGGAGTTGGAGTGACCTCATGTGGAACTGAGCAAAGGGGACTGCCTCGAAGGAAGCCACCATCAAACCCACCAGTGTCACCCCTAGCCGGATTGAGGGGCGAGGATTGGCCAGGAGAATACGTATCAGATCTTGAACTCTCTGCACCTTTGGGTGAGGTAGGAAAACTCTGGCCTGACTGGTATCCAGATTCATGCCCATCTCCCTTGACGGGGAGAGAGAAGACTTGGGGTGGTTGATCACCCATCTGAACCTTTCCAGCGTCGTCACCACCATTCTGGTGTCCAGCTCCGCCTGACATAGGAAAGAAGCTGTAATGAGTAGGTCGTCCAGATATGGCACAATGCGAATGCCCTGTGCTCTGAGCAGGGCCATTATGCCCGCCAGAACCTCGGTGCCGAGGTCAGCCCGAACGGGAGGGCCACAAACTGAAAATGCTGATCTCCCACTGCAAACCTGAGAAACCTCTGGTGTGCTGGGAAGATTGGTACATGTAGGTAGGCATCCTTGATGTCTATGGACGTCATGAAGTCCCCTTGACGAAGGGAACTGATGGCAAAGCGCAGAGTCTCCATGCGGAACTTCTTGGTACTGATAAACCTGTTGAGAAGCTTCAAATCCAGAATGGGCCTTATGGAACCATCCCTTTTTGGAACCGTGAAGATGTTGGAATAGTAGCCCCGGCATCTCTCTGAGAAAGGCACTGGGCATATGACCTCCATGTCCAGGAGATTCCTCACAGCCAACAGGAGCCCCTGCGCAGCCCGGGGATCCGAGGGCACCCGAGACCTTAGAAATCTGGGAGGAGGCCGGTACTCGAACTCCAGTTTGTACCCGGATGATACCAATTCCAAAATCCACATGTCTGTGACCTCCTGGGCCCAGACCTGGAAGAAGAGCCACAGCCGTCCCCCCACCCGTAAGGGTGAGGGCGCCTCCTCATTGCTGAGTTGGCTTGGCAGCGGGCTTGGGCTTTGAACCCCAGGTAGAGACTGGACGGGCACGTCCTCTGCCTCTATTCCAGGAATCACCCCTGAAGTTAGAGTAGGCAAGACCTCTGCCCGCTCTGGCACCGCGAAAGGAAGGATTGAAGGAGCTTGCCCCCCAAAAGGAGCGATGCTGCTTCTTACGCTGAGGTAGCCTTCCACCTTTTGCCACAGAATCCAATTTGTCTCCAAACAGCCGCGTACCCAGGAAGGGCAGAGCTGTAAGTGATTTCTTGGGCGCAATGTCAGCCGCACACTGGCGTAGCCAGACCGATCGGCGCATGGCCACCAGCAGAGCCAAAGTTCTACTACACATGGTAATAGTGTCGTCCATAGCTGACAAAACAAAATTCATTAACAATTCACACCTCTTAAGGGCTGTGAATTCAACGCTGGCCGGGTTGAGCTGGGACCCATTTAACAAGTCCCCAATCTCAGACCTGGTAGCCACAGCCACGAGTGCCGATGCACAGACAGGCCACAAGGCTGAACCCACACTGGCAAAGGCATGACGTGCCATCTGATCAATGCGCTTGTCCTCGCCATCCTTAAGGGTAGTGGCATCAGGAGTATGTACAAAGGAGGTGTTGGACAATCCTAAAATGGGCGCATCAACCTCGGGAGGGGAAGACCAGCGCTTCACCGCGTCAACCGGAAAGGGATACTTCCTATCCCATCCCTGAGGAACACAGTGAAGCCGACTCGGCTTCTCCCATTCTCTAAGAATCATGCTGTCAAAATGATCCTGATTTGGGAACTGCAAGCGGGGCTTAGAGAACCCAAAGAATTCCCCCTTCTTCAGAGGGGCGTCCGCTGGTGGGGAAATATCCAGAACCTCTAAGAGATGGGCCAGGACCTTGGGAGTATCCACAGCATCCCCCAGCGCCTGCCCGGCATCAGAATCAAAGAACTGCAGTTCCTCAGTCTCAGATTCCTCAAACAATTCCCCCTCCTCAAGCGGGGAATAATCAGCCCAGTCCGGGGAGTTATAATCATCAAAATCAAATTTTCTTAGCAGGGGCCTTTCTGCCCACTGAGCTAGAAATAATTTTCTCGATATTGACCAGCCTAGCATATACATCCGAGTGCAACTCCCCACTAATGACAGTGTCACATGGGGTACAGACAATGCGGGGTGGGGTAGGAGATGAGACGGGCGGCACTGACTCAGACGCCTGGGATCCCGACTGCCGCGTTATGGCCTGTTGCGCACATGGTATGCAAATTAGTACATTCTCCCCCGTAAGGGGTACCTCGCAACCCACACATAGCCGGGATTGTCCCGAAGGGAGCCCGAGCCCGGTATCCTGTGGAGCCTCCATATGGTGATTTTAAGGAACTCGCAATGACCAGAGGGAATTACGCTGATAAGCAACCCAGGATGCCCCTTTAAGTCCCATGTGGGAGGATTTGTAGGTGCCCAATTTACTGCTACTGCTGACCCTAGGACCGGGAGTACCCCCTTTTTAGCAAGGCACAGGGAGTCCTCCTGAAAGACACAAGAGAAGTGGGCCCATAAGCACATGCACACACAAATAAACACCTATTATATATAAATATATAAATACAACAGTGAAGGAGACCAGCGCTGCCCCATGCGGAGAAGGGGCGCTTGGCTAAGTCACAAGGGTGGCCCAGGAGGGCACTCACTCAACAGCAGAAAATGGCGTCCGTCCCAGCCAGCATCCTGAGACCCACAACCACCAACGCGGTTCCCAGCAGGAGGCTGGGCTCCGCAATGGCGCCTAAACAGGAGGGGGCGGGCCGCGGCAACGTGCGAGCGCCGGGCCCCGCCCCCTCCCCAAAGCAGCCTGAGGGGAAGAAGCTCCCCAAAGTGTCAGCAGATTGCAGAAAGTGCCAAGTAAACGTGAAGCACTAAAGCACACAGCGCGCACACACATTCACACCACAAACGAGTGAAAAGAAAGGAAGAGGGATAAAGGCAGTCCCCCCCCCCCCCCACTGGAGGGTTAACAGAGGGACCCGGAAGGGGGAGAATCCCACACCATGGGTGTAAGGGATATATACATATAAGCGACAGGGCATCCCAAACCGGGATCACCAACCCGGATACCGCCTACCCCCTTGTACGGGGTCTCACGGGGGAGCATGGCTCCCTAAACACCTAATAAGGTGATGCCTACCCTCACCCGGACCTGCAGCCAAGGCTGGGAGGCTGGTATTGGGCTTAATGTAAAAGGTCCGGGCAGAAATAGGGCAAACATGGCCGGGTGCAAGCCCGGCTTACCTGCAAGGAAGAGCAGCATACATCTTCTGACTTGCTCGCCGTCCTGCAGAGAAGGAACTGGGGAATGTGTGGGAGGTCCCAGGTATTTATGGACCGGGAGGGGCTTCTTTTTTGCTTTCATCTCTGCAGAAGTTCGCCCTCTACTGGACCATAGCCCATATGTCATGAATAGTGGAAGCGGGGTGTGTGACATACTTGGAATAACAAGAGCACTTACCTTTTGTCTCATACCACTGATCTGCAAATCACCTGAGCCCATGATCTGGGCCTGACACGCTGCCCTCCATTGTAGTGAATAGAGAGGCCGTGGCTGCGCTCCTGTGACTGATGCTAGGGGCTGCACAAATGCGCTGGTGAATGGAGTCCAGGCCTGGGGTGTCGCCGGAAGAGCAGAATAGTATCTAGTGAACAAGTGCGTTGCTGATCGCCAGACTGATCAGCTGTGGGGGAAAAAAGTGACCTTTTTGTTTTTTTTATTGGGTGGTCAATCACTTCTGCTTACTTACCATATGGATACCACAAGTATGCTAGTGTCCAGCTACCAAATGCACACACAGAGCAGTTACCTGATCTTCAAGTGTGTACCTAGGGTAGAGGTAAATGTCCCCCATCCTCACAGGTGATTAAACCCTAGCAGAAAGAGCCATCAGTCTAGCGTATATCTCCAGAATAAGAGCCCCCAGTCATCCGTGTTTAAGGCATGGGCCTGCATGGAGGGCTGACCATATGGGACAGAGGCAGAACGAGCCCCAAGATTGGCTACAATACCTCACACCATCCTTTGTACTGCCCAAGTAGGCAGATGGTTCACCTTGTGACAATAAGTGTCAGAAGTCAGGCCACCATCCTAACTGCACCCACCCAGGTCTTGAAATGATCACCCAATTAAAAACAAAAAGGATACTCGTCTTTGGTCCCCCACAGCTCATTGCTGATGTCAAAACTTACATTATCGGCCAGTTTCTTCCATGAAGTGCCAGTATCTTTTGCGTTTGTGTATTATTCATAACTACCTCCTCTGACACAGAATATTCCCCCTCCTATGTTGGTAAAGGAATTGCCTTTCCTCTGAAACACAGAAGGCATTCTAACTATAGTAGAACATCTGTGTATAAATGATAATGTGGGCTCAAATTAAATAATGTTATTTGTATAATTAAATATAGAGGCGATTGAATTTTACCCTATTAGACAAAACCCTTTTATTATTAAATCAACCCAATTCAGCAAAATTCAGGTCAAATTTAACCAACACTGCTTAACCCAAATGTATCCAACTGGAGAGCTGCCTCTTGCACAATTACAGCAGACTTTTACTCAAATAGCTGGAGGTAACCTACCCCCCCCCCCCCAAAAAAAAAAAATCCAATTTGGGAAGCCCGTCTGCTATTAGTGGCCTGGTGATGGCCAAAATTCAGCACGAATACCCTACCCCTGTGCCTGGTTGGTTAGTGAACCCTACTTGCCGCCAGCTGTCACTTGAGGCCCTGGATGCAACTGCCAAGCCTCCAATATCGCAGGAGGGCAAGTATAATGCCCAATTTTTGAGGATATGCCTAACAAGCTGACAGCCATCCAATGCTGGAAAACCCAATTGGGGCAGAATAGATGTTGTGGGTTTAGATGTGTAAAAAGGTTAATATACAATGGCAAAACTATTTTCACAAACAGTGTATGTGAGGAATAGGTCAAATATTATATTGCACCTTATCGCTGATGTCAGGATGAGGATATGCCTAACAAGCTGACAGCCATCCAATGCTGGAAAACCCAATTGGGGCAGAATAGATGTTGTGGGTTTAGATGTGTAAAAAGGTTAATATACAATGGCAAAACTATTTTCACAAACCGTGTATGTGAGGAATAGGTCAAATATTATATTGCACCTTATCGCTGATGTCAGCATTACCCTTTAAGAAACCCCACATATCAAGAGCTAGAGATTCGCTTTAATATAAATGCACAAGTCCGTATCTCCCTTCAGGAAGGAATAATTACCATGTATATGTGAACAGCTCAGCTCACAGACCGCCTGCTGGTCGTGTCACACCTTGGGCTGCGAAGCTGCCGGGCGGTCTGGAAGCTCAGTGGACCTCCTGCTGTGAATTTGTCATAATCAGGATAAAACCGCAGACTCGCGGCACCGATAGAATTTGGATCATATCGCGGCATCCATGTATCCTAGCGCCAAACCGGTTACAGAATCAGAACCGGCTCCCAAAACCGCATAAGGGCATTGTGGTCATAAAAACACAGCAAAAGCTTGCAAACGGAGAACTACGGTTCTGGACAAAATAGAAACCCGACTCCAGGACTTATCGCGAACGTGGCGCCCTGCCCGACAGTTTGGTACCGCTTGCAAGGCCATGTGACCCCCTGCTCCGAGTTAAAGCCTCTAAAGGGCAAAATTTTAGGGCAAAATCCCACTCTAAAAAATGGGAGGTAACATCCCCTCCCACAATGGGGAGGGGAGGTGGAGAGCCTGGCAGCATAAATAGGGTGGTCTGGAACCAAGTAACTGTCACTCAACGGGAAGGGGGTTATGCAGCCGGCGTACCCAGGGGTGTCCATCACCATAACCATCATCATAAGCTCTTGACACACCCCCTTGTGGGAGCTTCTCTCATCACGACTGCATGGCAAGGTAACTTATGCTTATTGTTTCTCTGTGTAACTCACTCTGCTCTGTAACCATCTCAAGAATAGCATATTTGTTTATCACCTGTAACATTTGATATTACTTCATAGTTAAATGCTTGTTAACTCTGCCTAGTGCGCTTATTAGCATTAAAACTTATATTTAATTTGAGCGGTCTGCTTTGCCTTAAACCAAGAATCGGTGTGTCCGAACGCTGTGAGCCGGGTATCCCTGATAGGAGAGGGATCGGACAAAGGGTTTTTGGGAACGCGATCGGTGTGCACGGAGGTCCCTGGTTGTAGTCGGACCTCGTGACGCCCGGTTCCCTGACAGTGTATAACAAGCATAAGAGCAAAGTGCATTGTTGGGTCAGTAAAAGATTCATTTTAAACCAGTTTACTAAACATAGTCTCTGCATAGTGTCCTATGGGTACAGCCTGGTGTTGGGGACGTGCGCAAGGATCTGCTCAGCTACTGCATGGCATACTATGCCAGAGCCAGGGATTTTTAATATTGTTTATAAAAGAGAGGAAAAGGACCGTCTCAGGCACAGCCCCTGCATTGCCGCCAGGAAAAGGACGCAAATCTTACTTTGCCAGGGAATGCAAGCTCCAGCTTCCCGAGTCTATTTTGAGGGAATAAATGAGTGCTGACTCGAGTGATCCACATCCTTAAAAAACAGTCCCTCCCTGTAATAATGACCCCTGAATGCGTCCTTTTAATGGCAACGTAAGAGTAGATGACATGATTTAGTCTATTTTAAGAAACCATTCATGAAGAAAATAAGGACTGCAGTTCTCAGCATACATAATTGAGGAATTCACATTCACAGCCACACTTTTAATATGGAAATAAACACTTGGAAAAAGATTCCCTAAAATGTCAACATGGTTTTAAAGAATACAAGAAATAAATTGGTAAGTATTAATATACATAAGTTTGATGTGGTCAAATACAAAGGCCCTTATAGGATGGAAGATGCCTAATCCCTACAAAAAGAGATATGGAAGCTTTAGATCAGACAAAATAGATCTTCCCCACATTGCTTGGCATCAAAGTTTAGTGGTACTAGTAAACCCATGAACATTTGCATTATTTTTACACTCTAATTCTATTAACAGACCAGAATATTTAGTATCATAAATTTGCCCAAACCAGGATTCTATGCCAGGACAAGAAAACCTCAAGAACTTAAGTTGATCATTCTGTATTGGCATAAAAGACCGGCCATTACCAGGGGGATATCAGCTGTCCAGCATCATAGTTGGGTTGTCCAGGGATGGGGGGAAAGTGGCCTGATGGCTGCTTCAGGGATTTCACCATAGGACCACTTTAATGGATTTAAAATATCATGTCATCAGAAAACCATGACAACTGCCATAGCTAAAAATGGCACTTGTCTGGCTAGGATAGTGCTCAGTGATTGATCCAGACAAGTCACCAATGCAGCAATATGCTCTGCACAGGGTCACTGATATCACCAACACCCTGTACCATCCCCACTGGAAGCTTAGTTCTGGGTAAAAAGGGTCTGCTGCTACCATGAACAGGGCCGTATTTTCCATCAGGCATTTCTTATGCATGTGCCTAGGGCAGCAAGTTGTGGAGAGTGGTAGAGTTTCTCCTGGAAAAAAAAAAAACAAAACACCATAGAAACGGCAGTGCAGAAAGAGAGGCAGTGCAGAAAGAGAGGCTGCACATTAAAGTGGACCAACACCCAGGATTTTGACTATCCTGGGTCTTGGTCCACTTCGGTGGGGCACCCCCGATCGGGGTGCCCCGCTGTGTGAAACCCCCCCCGCACCCCCCGAAAAACTCACCTCTCCCCGCGCCGACGGACAAGCCGCGGACAAGCGGCTCCTCCGCCGCCGCCTCCCACGCGTCCCTCTTGACGCGCGTGTGCCCGCGCCGGCCATTCACAGACGGCCGGCGCGGGCGCGCGCACGTCTAGAGGAAGATAAGGTAAGGAGTTTGGGGTGTTTGGGGGGGGGTTTCACCCCGCGGGACATCCCGATCTCGGATGTCCCGCGGGGAGGGAGGTGATCGGCCCGGGAATCTTATAGATTCCCGGGCCGATCACCCGTGGGTGTTGGTCCACTTTAAAAGCGTATCAAAAGTCTAACACAGAATGGTTGCTACACTGTCCGGTGTGTAAGACCCCCTGGAAACATTCTGGAAGTATATAGATCATCAACAGCTTGAGTTCCCATGCACCAGGGCCTAAAAGATTCAGCTGATTTCCTGAATAAAAAGGAGGAAGGTATATACCAAATATAATGGGCAACTGTAATAATGCCAACGACTGTGCATATGGTCCACTGTCTAAATATAATTGCGGTAGTAAAATTACACATTATTTTATAGGTTTTTTTATTTAAAACCTTTTATAAAGATTTTCCTTCATCAAGTCAGAATTCGCCTACATCTGTTCTTACACTTCTGACTAATCCAACCTATAAAAAGCTCTTTGATATTTCACAGTCACTGGCAAAGGACAACCTTTCACAATTTATTACAAATAAAGCAAAAACAAATGAGATTACTAAAATACAATTCTGTGATTACTCATAATAGTAGGAATAGTAGGGCCAGTAAGCGCGCAAATATGCGCGCGCATTTGTGCATCATATGAGCCAATGGATTTGTGCGCATAAGCGATGAGCGCGAAAATGCGCTCACTTTTGCGCATGCGCAGGGGCCTTTAAATACTGGTGAGCCCTGAGCTTCATTGCCAGTTGGTCATTTCTCCTGTTTGTTCCTGAGTTCCAGTCATCCATTCCTGTGTACCAACCCGGCTTGATCCTGACTACGCTCCTGTTCTCCTGACGACCTTGGCTTGTTTTAAGACTCCGATCCTGCTCTGCCTGCCCACGACCTTGGCCTGTTTACGACTCTGATCCTGATCTGCCTGCCCACGACCTTGCCTTGTTCTATGTTCCAGTCCAGCTCTGGTCTGTCTTCTACCTAAAACTTGGTAATACCCACTCCTAGGTCCGACCTGGGGCCTTCCTGTAGCCCAGTCTATCCTCACCATTAGAGGCTCTAGTGAAAACCAGGTTGATCCTTAGATTCCAGGCTTCCAGGTCGAGAGGTGAGTCGGTTCTTAGTCTCCGCAATCAAGGTTATAAACTCTCTCAAACTGTAATCACCATAACAAGGCAAAAGAGGATAATAGAACAAGGGTGGGATGAAGCGACCCTAGCAGGACAACAACAAAATCAATTCTACAGGTGAGTAATCACAGAATTGTATTTTTCTTGGTGTCCTGCTCGGGTCGCTTCATTCTTGACAATTGGGACGTCCAAAAGTAGTGTCCAAAAAAAGGTGGGATCCCCAGTGAGCAACAGCACGTAGTTCATGACACTACCGCCTAAAGCACCTTACGGCCAAAAACAGCATCAGCTGAGGCCCTAACATCAACCTTGTAAAACTTAGAGAAAGTATGAACTGAAGACCAAGTAGCGGCCTTACAAACCTGTTCAACCGAAGCCTGATGCTGAAAAGCCCAAGAGGCACCAATAACTCTGGTAGAGTGAGCTGTGATCTGAATACGCTTGCACCACCGCCTGTCTGATCCACTTGCTGATAGTGGATTTGGCTGGAGGCAAGCCCTTCCTAGGCCCATCAGGAAGGACAAAAAGAGAATCCGACTTCCTAAAGGGTTCCGTAGCAACCAGGTAGTACCTAAGGGCTCGGACCACATCCAGAGAATGGAGGGTCCTCTGCTTAGAATTGGAAGGCGCGGGACACAAAGAAGGCAAGACAATGTCCTCATTGAGATGAAAGGCAGAAACAACCTTGGGTAAAAAGTCAGGCTTAAGACGAAAGACCACCTTATCCTGATGCCGCTCAAAGTAAGGAGGCTTCATACAAAGCACCGCCAGCTCTGAGACGCGATGCACCGAAGTGATAGCTACCAACAAGACCACCTTCAGAGTCAAAATGGATAAAGTCGCATCGCACAAGGGCTCAAAGGGGGGACCCCTGGAGAGCAGAAAGCACCGAATTCAAATCCCACACCGGTAGCATAGGCTTACGCGGTGGACGTACATGAGTGACTGCTTGGAAAAAGGTCTTGATAAGTCTATGATTGGCAAAGGATCTTTGGAAGAAAATAGCCAAGGCCGAAACCTGCCCCTTGAGGGTACTCAGCTGGAGGCTCGCATCCAAACCATGTTGTAGGAACTCCAAAATCCTAGAAAAAGAAAATGTGCGACAAGGGAAACCCCTAGACTCACACCAGGCAATGTAAGTGTGCCAGACCCTGTAATAAATCATGGAGGAGGATTTCTTCCGAGCCTGAATCATGGTACGCACGACCGGGCCAGACAGCCCTTTCTCCGTCAAGATGGAGGTTTCAGCAGCCAAGCCGTCAAATCAAAGCCAGCGTTTGTAAATTGGGGTAGCGTAGCAGACCCCGAGTGAGAAGCCCTGGATCGTCGGGCATGACGTAGTGATCCACTGACATCTGGACTATGTCTGCG
This sequence comes from Gastrophryne carolinensis, assembly GCA_027917425.1. NCBI lineage: Eukaryota > Metazoa > Chordata > Amphibia > Anura > Microhylidae > Gastrophryne > Gastrophryne carolinensis. The sequence goes on along the minus strand of JAQIHN010000999.1, from coordinate 167,236 downwards.
AACCAACACCGCCTCAGCCAACGAGGGGCCACCAGGATGGTCGGTACTCCTTCTTGGGCTATCTTGCGCAGCACACGACCCAGGAGAGGGAAAGGAATAGAGAAGTCGGAACTCCGTCCAAGGAATTGCCAGCGCGTCTGTGGCGAAGGCCAGAGGATCTCTTGACAGAGAGACGAACTTTGGAAGCTTGTGATTGTGTCGAGACGCAAACAGGTCCACGTCCGGCTGACCCCAGCGGCAACACAAAGCGTGAAAGATCTTGTTGCTGAGAGACCATTCCCCCAGACGAGAAGTCCCCCTGCTCAGAGAGTCTGCCTCCTGGTTCTCCACCCTGGGGATGAAAACCGCCGAGATGCAAGGAACATTCTTCTCCGCCCAAGTCAGGATCTGGGTCACCTCCTTGAGGGCTCGCTTGCACCACGAGAGGGACCGCCTGGCCAGAGGGGACAGAGAGAACTCCTGCTCCAAGGACTCCTGAGTCCAATCCCAAACAGTTAAGAGATTCAACTGAAGAGGTCTCATGTGGAACTGGGCGAAGGGTACAGCCTCGAAGCAAGACACCATGAGCCCCACCAGCTGCATCCCCAGAGGGGTGGACGGGTGTGGACACGACAGCAAGGCCCGTGCCTGCGTTTGAAGACCCTCAACCTTCTGCTGGGGGAGGAACACCTTGACTTGAGAGGTGTCCAACATCATGCCCAGGAAGGACCTCACCAATGACTGAGTGATCGAAAACTTGGGATAATTGATCACCCAGCCGAATTCCTAGAGAGTTGACAACACCGTCCGAGTGTTGCTCTTGGCCTGCTGAAAAGATTGAGCCGCAAACAGCAAGTTATCCAAATAAGGAAGAATACGAATGCCCTGGCTCCTCAGCAGGGCCATGACGCCCGCCAGCACCTTGGTGAACACCCGGGGGGCTGAAGAAATTCCAAACGGCAGTGCCACAAATTGGTAGTGTTGATCCTCCAGCGCGAACCTCAGAAACTTCTGATGTCCCTGGAATATAGGGACGTGCAGGTAAGCATCCCTGATGTCCACCGTGGTCATAAAGTCGCCTGGCCGAAATGAACTCACTGACCGTAAGGTCTCCATGCGGAAGTGTTTGAATCTGACAAATCTGTTGAGACCCTTCAGGTCCAGAATAGGCCTCAGAGTACCGTCCTTCTTGGGCACTGTGAAAAGATTGGCATAGAACCCTCGACCCCGTTCCTGGTGAGGCACGGGACGGCCAAGCTGCCAGCTCTATTTTGTACCCGGAGGACACCACCTCCAGAATCCACCGGTGCTGTCTCCAGACGTGAGCAAATAGCAGAAGCAGTCCCCCCCACCCGAATAGGTGAGGGCGCCTCCTCGTGCCTGAGGGGCCTTGGGAGTGGGCTTGGACTTGGACCTCCAGGAGGGACCGGGACGACCGCGGGATCTACCTCGCCCCCAGGAGTCTCTGCGGCCACCTGAGAAGGAAGAACGTCCCCCACGAAAGGAAGAAGAGCCCCGAAAGGGCCGCACAGGCTTCCGACGCTGAGGGAGCCTCCCATCCTTGGCCAGGAGATCCAGACGCTCCCCGAACAGCCGGAGTCCCAGGAAGGGAATAACAGTGAGAGCTTTCTTGGCGGCGGCATCCGCTGCCCACTGTCCCAGCCAGATAGAACGACGAAGAGCTACCAGCAGGGCCGAAGCCCTGCCGCCAAGCCGGACGGTATCATCCATGGCTGAAATCACAAAGGCAATGAAGTCTGCGCAAGCTAAGAGATCCTTATACTCCTCCGCTCGCTTGTGAGCTCTGGCGATATCCACAAGGCGTCTCACCTTTTTGATGGCTATGGAGACAATAGCCGCGGCACAGACTGGGCGGAGACCAGTGCCCACAAAATTGAAAGTGTGACATGCCAGCTGATCCATGCGCCTGTCAGCATGATCGCGCAAGGAGGAAGAATCAGGAGACGGCATAACCGAGGTATTGGAGAGCCCCAAAACAGGAGCATCCACCTCAGGGGAGGAGACCAGAGGCAAATCAAGTCCTCCGAAAAGGGATACCATCTGTCCAGGCCCTTAGGCACCGACGGCAGCTTGTTAGGCTTCTCCCATTCCTTAAAAATCATTTAAGAGAAGTGGCCCTGTTCAGGAAAAAGATGCTGTCTCTCAGGTCAAAACAGGTCCCCCTGCTTCTTTTTGGCTGCCTTAGGGGGTACAATATGCAAGGTTTCAAATACAGCAGATAACAGCTTCTCTGTGTCATCGGGAAGCCAACCGTCCTCATCCGAGGAGGACCCGGGGCCGATCCCCTAAGGAGTCAGAATCATAAAATAACTCACCCTCCTCTATGGAGCCTCGGCCACCAAAGGCCTTATAATCGTCATCATCATCAAAAAAGAAAATAAACCGCCAGCAAATGCCGCTTCTTACCCGAGGCCTTGCCGGCGGCCGGACGGGACAATAGTCGCTCAAGACTGGCCACATGTAACGCCAAGTCAGATTGGGACCCCCTGCTGGCTTCCCCCTCACTGGGAGCTAAATCCAGGCACGGGGGTGTCGGAGAGGCCGTAGGCAAAATAGGACTGGGGAGAGTAGCGCTCGCCCCATCCTGTTCCGAAATGACGCTTTGGGCGCAGGGGACACAAACAGCACTCAAAGGGCACGTCCCACAAATGAGACACAGCTTAGCCCGCCCCGAGGGGCCCCCAAGCTTGCTATCCCCAGAAGCCTCCATTATGGTGATTAGTAGCCAATAAAAATCGGGTAACAAGCACTAAGGGCCCAAACCCGGACAATCCCCCAATAATAGCCCCTAAAAACCAGAGGGGTGGAGGCGGGGGGGGGGGGGGTGGATGGACCGGGAGGAACCCCAGTAATGAGTAATATGGGGCCCGCCTGAAGACATAAGGGGGAACACACACACACACACACGAGTATCCCACAGCGCATGCACGATGCTTTGCGGCCAAAAGCAGCATCAGCTGAGGCCCTAACATCAACCTTGTAAAACTTGTAAAAAGCAGAACCAAGTAGTGGCCTTACAAACTTGTTCAACAGAAGCCTGGTGCTGAAAAGCCCAAGAGGCACCAATAGCACGAGTGGAATGAGCAGTAAGGCGAAAGGGAGGTTCCTTCCCCAGAATAGGCTTGCCCCACTGCCTGACGGATCCACTTGCCAATAGCGGATTTAGCCGGAGGCAAACCCTTCCTAGGTCCAGAAGGGAGAACAAAAAGAGCATCAGTCTTCCTGAATGATTCAGTAGCTACCAAATAAAACTTCAGAACCCTGACCACATCCAAGGAATGCAGAGTCCACTCCTTGGAATTAGCAGGTTTAGGACACAATGAAGGCAAAACAATGTCCTGATTGAGATGAAAAGCAGACACAACCTTAGGCAAGAAATCTGGCTTAAACCGAAACACCACCTTGTCCTGGTGTCTCTCAAAATAAGGAGGTTTGATTGAAAGCGCCGCAAACTCAGAAACACGCCTGACAGAAGTGATAGCCACCAAAAAGGCTACCTTAAGAGTCAAAATGGGCAAAGCGGCCTCACAGAGAGGCTCAAAGGGACAACCCTGAAGAGCAGATAACACCAGATTCAAATCCCAAACTGGTAACATAGGTACGTGGCGGACGCACGTGAGAAACCCCCTGGAAAAAAGTCTTAACCAAACGGTGACTGGCAAAATATCTTTGCAAAAAAATTGCCAGAGCTGAAACATGACCTTTGAGGGTACTAAGTTGAAGGCCCAAATCCAAACCATGTTGCAAAAATTCCAGAATCCTGGGAATAGAAAACACCCGACAGGGAAGAGATTTAGACTCACACCAGGCAATGTAAGCATGCCAGACCCTGTAGTAGATAAAAGACGAGAACCTCTTCCTAGCCCTAATCATGGTATCAACAACAGAGGCAGGCAACCCCTTTTCCATCAAGATGGAGGTTTCAGCAGCCAAGCCGTCAAAGCCAGCGTTTGTAAATTGGGATGGGCTGCCCCTGAGTGAGCAGATCTGGCTCCTTGGGCAGGACGTACTGATCTACTGCCAACTGCACATCAAGCAGACCCCAGCGGTGGCACAGGGAGTGAAACACCCTGTTGCTGAAGGACCACTCCCCCAGCCGAGACATCCCCCCGCTCAAGGAGTCTGCCTTCAGATTCTCCACTCCCGGGATGTAAACTGCCGAGATGCAGGGGACATTCTCCTCCGCCCAGGACAGTATCAGGGACACTTCCTTGAGGGCTCGTTTGCTCAGAGTCCCTCCCTGATGATTGATGTAGGCAACCGCCGTCTGGTTGTCCGAGCGGATCTGAACAGCCCGACCCCGAAGGTGTGGGGTCAACTGGGAAAGAACCAACCTTATCACCCGTAGTTCCAAATGTTGATGGGGGCATGGGCCACCTGAGGGCCGCAATGACCCTGGAACTTCAGAGACTTACAAAAGCTCTCCCAACCTGTCAGACTGGCATCTGTGGTGACAGTCTCCCAGCACGGGGGCAGAAAGGTCCTGCCCACTAGGAGGTTCCTTGAGTCCAGCCACCACGAGTGGGACTGACTTACCAGAGGGGACAGAGCAAATTCCTGATCCAGGGACACAGGGTCCCGATCCCAAACTGACAAGAGGTGCAACTGAAGAGGTCTCATGTGAAACGGAGCATAGGGGACCGCCTCAAAGCATGACACCATCAGACCCACCAACAGCATTCCCTGCCGAATGGAGGGAAGAGGGCAAGAAGGTGGAAACTGTGCCTGCGTCTGCAGGCTCTCCACCTTCTGCTAAGGCAGAAAAACCTTGACCTGAGATGTATCCAGAGTCATGCCCAGAAAGGACCTCACCAAGGACGGAGACAGTGAAGACTTGGGATAGTTGATCACCCAACCGAAGGACTCGAGTGTGAAGACCACCATCTGGGTATCCAGCTCGGCTTGATGGAAGGACTAAGACGCAATCAGAATGTCGTCCAGATAAGGAAGTATGTGAATGCCCTGAGCTTGCAACAGAGCCATCACCCCCGCCAGCACCTTGGTAAAGACCCGAGGGGCTGAGGTAAGACCAAACGGTAAGGCCACAAATTGGTAGTGCTGATCCTCCAGAGCGAACCTGAGAAATCTCTGATGACCTGGAAAGATTGGAACATGAAGGTAAGCATCCTTGATGTCCACAGAAGTCTTGTACCCGGAGGACACTACCTCCTGAATCCACCGGTCTGAGACTCGCAGGCTCCAGACGTGAGTAAAGAGCTGCAACCGTCACCCCACCCGGATGGTGGGCAGGAGCGAGGAAGGCGAGTATCAGACCAAGTGAAAAAATACAATTCTGTGAAATACTCACCTGTAGAATTGGTATTATAAGTATACAGTACGTCCTGCTCCAGATAGATTACTTACACTTGGGTTATCCTCCGCCAGATGGCGCTGCACTGCTGAGACATGTAAAAACAGGCTCCTCCCGGCCCCTCAAATACCCGGGGGCTCCCACAAATCCCCAGCATTGAAAAGCAGTGAACAAGAAGCCGGGAGAATTTAACCACCCAAAAACTGGTAACTTATGACAATGATAACAATCACCATACAGGGGATCCAGAATAATGCAAAACCAAGGGTGGGGTGGAGCAGGACATACTGTATACTTATAATACCAATTCTACAGGTGAGTATTTCACAGAATTGTATTATTCTTAGTATACAGTACGGCCTGCTCCAGATAGATTACTTACACTTGGGACATCCAATAGCAGTGTCCATAAAGTAGGGTGGGATCCCCAACAAAAAAGGTAGCAGCAAACAGTTTAAACCACTGCCACCTGCAAAACCTTGCGGCCAAAAACAGCATCAGCTGAGGCCCTAACATCAACCTTGTAAAACTTTGAAAAGGTATGAACAGAAGACCAAGTAGCAGCCTTGCAAACTTGTTCAACAGAAGCCTGGTGCTGGAAGGCCCAAGAGGCACCAATAGCACGAGTAGAATGAGCAGTAAGGCGGAAAGGAGGATTCTTCCCCTTAGCAGAATAGGCCTGAATCACAGCCTGACGGATCCATTTGCTGATAGTAGACTTGGCAGGAGCCAAACCCCTCCTAGGACCAGAAGGGGCCACAAAAAGAGCATCAGTTTTCCTGAAGGACGCAGTTACTACTAGGTAATACTTCAGACACCTGACCACATCCAAGGAATGCAAAACCCTTTCCTTAGCATTGCTAGGATTAGGGTACAATGAAGGAAGAACAATATCTTGATTCAAATGAAAAGCAGACAACACCTTAGGCAGAAAATCCGGCTTAAAGCGGAACATCACCTTATCCTGGTGTCTCTCAAAGTATGGGGGCTGGATAGACAGAGCCGCCAGCTCAGACACACGCCTGACCGAAGTAATAGCCACCAGAAAGACAACCTTGAGGGTAAGTACAGCCAGAGCAGCATCCTGAATAGGTTCAAAGGGAGCACCCTGCAAGGCAGACAAGACCAAGTTCAAATCCCAAACAGGGACCATAGGTTTTCGTGGGGGACGCACATGAGTAACCCCCTGAAAGAAAGTCTTAACCAAAGAATGCTGAGCAAAAGACTTCTGAAAGAAGACAGACAGGGCAGAAACCTTACCCTTCAAGGTACTGAGTTGGAGACCCGACTCCAACCCATGCTGTAAAAACTCCCGAACCCTGGGAACTGAGAGCACCCGACAGGGAAGAGACCTAGACTCACACCAGTCAATGTAGGTACGTCATACCCTATAATAGATGGAAGAAGAGGTTTTCTTCCTAGCCTTCACCATGGTCTCAACCACCGAGGCCGACAAGCCTTTCTTCATCAAGATGGAGGTTTCAGCAGCCAGGCCGTCAAAGCCAGAGTTTGTAAATTGGGATGGCGTAATGGGCCCTGAGTGAGCAGATCTGGCACTTCTGGCAGAACGTACTGGTCTACTGCCATCTGCACCACGTCTGCGAACCACACTCTTCTTGGCCACCTGGGGGCCACCAGTATCACTGGCACCCCTTCCAGAGCAATCTTGCGCAGGACCCTGCCCAGCAGGGGGAATGGAGGAAAGACATACAGGAGCCGAAATTCCTGCCATGACATTGACAGGGCATCCGTGGCCAAGGCCAGAGGATCCTGAGACAGGGAGACAAAAGCCTGGAGCTTGTGATTGTGACGGGATACAAACAGATCCACATCTGGTAGACCCCAACAGTGACACAGGGACTGGAATACCCTGTTGCAGAGGGACCACTCTCCCTGACGAGAGGTCCCCCTGCTCAGAGAGTCTGCCAGTAGATTCTCTGCCCCCGGGATGTACACAGCCAAAATGCATTGAACATTGGCCTCCGCCCATGTCAGAATCCGCGACACCACCTGGAGGGCCCCCCTGCTCTGGGTCCCTCCCTGATGGTTGATGTAGGCAACCGCCGTCCTGTTGTCTGAGCGCCCCCTCAGGTGATTGGTCAACTGCTCCAGTACCAACCTGATCGCCCGTAGTTCCAAAATGTTGATGGGTAAGTGGGCCTCCTGAGGGCCCCACCTCCCCTGGAACCGCAGGGACTTCCAGAATCCCCCCCATCCTGACAGACTGGCATCCGTGGTGACCGTCTCCCAGGAGGGGGCCAGAAAGGACCTGCCCCCCAGCAAGTTCCTGTGGTCCAGCCACCACGAAAGGGACCACCTGACCAAGGGGGGAAGCACACAGACCCCGTCCAAGGACGTTGGGTCCTTGTCCCATACTGACAGAAGGTGAAGTTGTAGAGGCCTCAAATGGAACTGAGCAAAGGGCACCGCCTCGAAGCACACCACCATCAGGCCCACCAACTGCATTCCCTGCCTGAGGGAGGGCTGGGGACACGATAGCAGGAACCTCACCTGCGCAGTTAGAGCTTCCACCTTCTGTTGAGGAAGGAATATCTTTGACTGAACCGTATCCAGAATCATTCCCAGGAACGGGGTCACCGAGGAAGGGGACAGAGAGGACTTGGGGTGATTGATCACCCAGCCGAAGGACTCCAGGGTGGAAACCACCAGCTGAGTGACTCTGCCTGCTGTAGAGACCGAGAGGTGATGAGTATGTCGTCCAGGTAGGGCAGCACGCGTATGCCCCTTGACCTCATCAGAGACATCACCCCCGCCAGCACCTTGGTGAACACTCTGGGAGCTGAGGTGAGGCCAAATGGCAAGGCCACAAATTGGTAATGTTGATCTTCCAACGCGAATCTGAGAAACCTTTGGTGTCCCGGGAACACAGGCGTCATGAAATCCCCTGGGCGCAGGTAGCTGATGGCCGAGCGCAGAGTTTCCATGCGAAAGCGCCTGTTCTTGACAAATTTGTTGAGGATCTTTAAATCCAGAATGGGCCTGACTGACCCATCTTTTTTGGGAACTGTGAAAAGGTTGGAATAGAACCCTTTGCCTCTTTCTCTTAAGGGGACCCTGAAAATGACCCCCAGACCCAGAAGGCCTTGCACGGCCTGCATCAAGACCTGAGCTGAGACAGGCTCCTGGGGGATCCGGGACCTGATGAATCTTGGGGGGGGGGGGGGGGGGGGGGGGGGCGCACAGCAAACTCTATCTTGTAACCAGAGGACACTACCTCCTGAATCCACCAGTCTGAGACGTGCGCAAAGTGCTGTAGCCGTCCCCCCACCCTGACGGGCGAGGGCGCCCCATCATGCCTGAGGGGGCTTGGGAGAGGATTTGGGCGTAGACCCCCAGGAGGAGCCAGGACGTCGTCCTCTGCTCCTATGCCAGGAATCAGCACGAGCCCCCGCGAAGGACACCCCTTTTCCCTGCTTAGCACCGCGGTAGGGGAGTGAAAGGGGGCCCTGGCCCCAAAGGGCCGAGACTGCCGCCTGCACTGGGGTAACTTACCTCCTTTAGCAAAAAGGTCTAAGCGGTCACCGAACAGGCGTAGCCCCTTAAATGGAAGCCCAGTAAGGGCCTTCTTTGCAGCATTGTCAGCAGCCCACTGGCGCAGCCAAACCGCGCGGCGTATAGCTACCACCAAGGCAGAAGTTCTCGCACCCATCCTAATGGCATCATCCAAGGCAGATAGGATAAAGTTTACAAACACATCACAGTTAGACAGTGCATTAAACGTATCAGGTGGCAAATCATCAGGAGCACCTTAAAGTACACTTCTGATCAGGGCCCTGAGCGCCACAGACGTAATGGCCGAGGCGCAAACCGGGCGCAGCGCCATCCCCACAAATGCAAAGGCATGGCACGCCAATTGGTCAATGCGCCGGTCCTCAGCATCCCGCAGAGTAGTAGTGTCAGGGGAGTGCATAATAGAGGTGTTAGATAGCCCTAGAATAGGAGCATCCACCTCGGGAGGCGATGACCAGCACTTGACCATATCAGCAGGAAAGGGATACTTTCTGTCCCAACTCTTAGGTATACCGGGAAGTCTACTGGGACGTTCCCACTCCTTAAGCACGAGGTTATTGAAATGGGTTTGCTCCGGAAATTCCAAACGAGCCTTAGCAGTATGAAAAAGCTCACCCCTTTGCCTGGGAGCCGCAACAGGGGGAGAGATGGACAGAACCTCAAAAATCTGAACCAGCAGTCTGTCAGTATCATCCGGGGTCCAGGGGTCAGAGCTAGAATCGTCATGACCCCTGGGTCTCTCATCAGATGACCCCGAGTCAGAGAACAGCTCCCCTTCGTCTGATGGGGTGTAGCCACATAGATGCAACAACTCATCAGACTCCATAGGGAAAAAAGAGTGGCATCAGGGGTTAAGTGACGCTTTTTAGCGGTGGCCTTATGCGCTAAGGTATTAGCAATCAATTTTTCAACACTGGCCAGTCTAGCAGACACATCAGGTTGAGAATCCCCGCTTGTATGCAATTCAATGGGGGTAAGACTCAAGCTTGGGGGAGTAGGTGAAGTGAGACGAGGTGCAGGCCCAGCCACCGGAGGGGCGGGTTGCAACGGTAGCGCCTGCTGTGCGCAAGGAACACAGACCTGTGCGCTGTCACCGCTGATAGGCGAGACCCCACAAGCTACACACAGCCGGGCTTGTCCCGATGGAACTCCGGTCACATTATCCTGGGATGCCTCCATATGGTGATTAATAGGCACAATAAGCCAGTAGGGATTGACGCTGTAAGCTACCCTGGATGCACCAATGACCCGCTAGGGAAGTGGGAGTAATTATACTAGGCCCAACTAACAATTACACCGGGCCAGGAGAAGCCACTGGATTCACCCGTCTGAAAGACAATGAGAAGAAGGGGCGTCAAAACCATGCACAGTAAGTAATGAGCATAAAAAAGCTGCCCGCGAGGGCACTTACAGACCGCGGAAGGAAGGACCGTCACACACGCGCGGGACTGTACAAAATGGTGCCGAACGAACCTCGAAGGACGGGCCAGAGCGGGCCGTGACGCGGAGCGCGCCAGGCCAGGCCCCCGCCCCCTCCGAAGTGCGCGAAGCCCAGAGACAGCAGCCAATGATAACGCAGAAGCGTCTGAGGTAACGCCGCCGTCCGGCGCGGACATCCAAGTGAAGGAAAAGACGCGCGCGTCGGCGGCCATGTAATAGTAAAACAGACAAGTCAGCGCGGCGGCTGACACCCCATATCTAGTCATACACGAATCACTATACGTACTCACCCACACCACCCCCCTTCTTTCCCCCCCCGAAGGCTACGGGGAGATTGAGGGAGGATGGCGGCCCTCTGTACAGGACCCACCGCTACACGGGGCATGTGGCAATAAGGCGGGAGGGGTATCCCATAAAGGCTCACCATCAGCCTATAACGCCTACCCTTTGGTGGGGGACTGCGGTGGAGCAACTGCGAGAGAGTGATAATTTCATGTCTTCGCAGTAAGCACTGCAGAGAAATCTGGGGATTTGTGGGAGGTCCCCGGGTATTTGAGGGGCCGGGAGGAGCCTGTTTTTACATGTCTCTGCAGTGCAGCACCATCTGGCAGAGGATAACCCAAGTGTAAGTAATCTATCTGGAGCAGGACGTACTATATACTAAGAATACAAGTAAATTCACCAGACACATGATAGAAGGCACATACCAATAAAGCATGTGGGCTACATAAAACAGCACACAGGCAGACCAAGCATAAGGGGTCCCTAGGTGGTTCCTCCCCCCCCCCCCCCAATAGGCTCACCATTGCCTATGGCCGGCTACCCTTTAGAGCAGGGTCTGCGGCCCAGAGCCTAGCTCTGCCAACGCCTGACCCTCGGCATTCCCCTACCGTCACCTGATCCTCAGCCAGGGCTGGGAGGCAGGATGGGTCGCGGAAGCAGGTGGGAATAGGGCTGCAGCGGCCGACGGCCTTGGGATGCCCCGCTTGTCTGCGATATCCATGGAGAGAGATAACATCCATCTTCGCAGTCAGACTGCAAGAGAACTCTAGGGGATTATTAGGGTAACAGGTGCCTTTATATGAGCCAGGAGGAGCCACAAGCTTCGTCTTGCAGTCAACTGCGCCACCTTGTGGCGGATAACCCAGTTGTCAAGAATGAAGCGACCCGAGCAGGACACCAAGAAAATACAACCAGGAAACTACCTGGGGGAGGCACAATCGTTCATATCCACCCAGAGAACCAGTGGAGCATCCCACCCCTTACCTCCTCAACAGGCCTAACCGTCTCAGCCCACCCATCATCGGGCCTAACCGTCTCAGCCCACCCATCATCGGGCCTAACCGTCTCAGCCCACCCATCATCGGGCCTAACCGTCTCAGCCCACCCATCGTCGGGCCTAACCGTCTCAGCCCACCCATCGTCGGGCCTAACAGTCTCAGCCCACCCATCGTCGGGCCTAACAGTCTCAGCCCACCCATCATCGGGCCTAACCGTCTCAGCCCACCCATCATCGGGCCTAACCGTCTCAGCCCACCCATCATCGGGCCTAACCGTCTCAGCCCACCCATCATCGGGCCTAACCGTCTCAGCCCACCCATCATCGGGCCTAACCGTCTCCGCCCACCCATCATCGGGCCTAACCGTCTCATCCCACCCATCATCGGGCCTAACCGTCTCATCCCACCCATCATCGGGCCTAACCGTCTCATCCCACCCATCATCGGGCCTAACCGTTTCATCCCACCCATCATCGGGCCTAACCGTCTCATCCCACCCATCATCGGGTCTAACCGTCTCATCCCACCCAACATCAGGTCTAATAGTCTCATCCCACTCATTAGGCCTAACAGTATCATCCCAATCATCATGGTGCCTAAAAGTCTCATCCCACTCATTGTTAGGCCTAAGGCTCTGTTCGTGTTTTTAAAAGTGGACCAAAACCCAGGATTTTGACTATCCTGGGTTTTGGTCCACTTCCCCTATGTGAAACCCCCCAGATCAATTCAACCTCACCGCAGTCCTATGCCGCATGCACGGCCACTCATCCAATCAGCGCGCTCGGAGCCGCTGAGCTATGCATGTCTTAGCGGCATCTTAGCTCAGCAGCTCCAAGCGTGCTGGCGGCCGCATCTCGCGCTTCCCTCAGGTAGCGTGCCTGCGCCAGGCATTCACAAATCCAGCTGGGTTTTGGTCCACTTTAAAATAATTTTTTTTTGCATAGCATGGCAGCCGTAAACCTAAAAGACTGTTGGATTTGAGTGAAAGACTAGTCATTCAACTGCTGTATGGGATTTGGTGACTGACCTTTCACTCAAAGTTCCAGCTTCAGTGCAGACTACCCATCCCCACAGTAGTTTATATTACTTTTCTCCTTGTTCTCCAGAAGAAATCCAGCGCTGTGACTGACCAGCCGTGGTCACGTGGCTTGCCATCACCTCTTCACTCCTGGGCAGACTTGAAAGAATTTAAACTTCAGTTCAGACAGATCTGGTTGCCTGGACTTTTTCAGGGATGAAAGGAAGTAGACCCATCAGGGGTCCTCAACGTTTTTAAACAGAAGAGAATGTCATGGTCCCTCAGACTGTTTGGGGCTGGTCTACAATTTAAAAACAAACATATAGGCCAGAGCACGGTGCCTGACTGGTGGCATTGTTGGCATGTGGTCTTGCTGGTAACTGAGGGCAGGGCTGGTTTTAGACAAAATGTGGCCCGTGGCAAAATCCAAATGTGGGACCCCATTTTTTAAAATTGAGTTAGGAGGCTGGAGTGGGGTTCAGCTGAGGGGTTGGGACTGCGGCTGGGGCGGGAGGTTTAAGTGTTTGGATTACCAGCTGGGGAGAAGGGTGCAGTGAGGATTTTGAGTCTGCAGCTAGGGAGCAGGGTTAGGGGTGACCGGTTAGCGGTAGCCACTTCTCTCACTATCCAGCATATTTATATGCAATTTTTTATAATGGCTCCTTTAATGAAACGCTTTGCCTGTCAGCTGACAAAGCCACGATTCAAGAAAAGCAGCAGAAAAAACTAGAACCAAAAATACATAAATAGAACCTGTTTTTAAGCTCTCAAGAAGTAAAAAAAAAAAGCCAATGACATCAGTGTTCTAGTACTCCCCCCCACTTATAAATAATTCGCCACATATATGTTGTTCTAGGCCTACTCCATTGTTAAGTGGATTCTCTGACCTGCAGAAACCTTCCCACCTCTAAATCCTGAATAAAAGTGACAGCTTCCTAGTCCCCATCACACAGTTTATACTCCAGCCAAAGCATGACGACATTGCTCTGCTCAGAGGAAATAAATGGGCTTCCTATATAAACAGCACTGACGCCCAGTGATGGCGGTCAGCCATTGCTCCAGACAAATAAATGAGCAGAGAAGGTGAGAACAGGATGGGTTGAAGGAATGCATTTCATGGCCTGTTTCCTGAGATGAGGCTACAAGGAAGAGGTGAGCCAATACCTTAAATATTCCTTCAGTATGACAGCAGATACACGCCATAACTAATACAAGCATCAGCAACCAGATAGCTGGCAAGGAATGATAATCTACACAACTTCCCCATTTCATTACATTTAGTAAACAAATATATCCACACCTGTCCGGCTGTGTGTACGGCACATGCTTTTTTTTTTTACTAGATTTTTTGCCCATACTTTTATTTGCTTCTGCGTTCTGCTGTTAATTTTAATGTGGGCCCCCCTCTCCAAGCCTACCAGCCAGTACAGCGGGCATATGGATTGGTTTCCCCATGGTTTGGAGGCTGAACAGCCAGTCTCTGGCCAAGACCGGACACCAGCCCCTATGCCCAGGGGGAAAGATTTACGCTGATGGGCACCAGGCTCTTTAGTAACTCCTCTGAGCTCTGGGGATACAGGTAATGAATTGGGTGGGGTAACAGCCAAAGGGAGAAATATTTATATCCCAGGGCATGGCTTGCCTGGGATTCCCCCTAATGTCATTTGACAGCTAGAGGGCAAGATCAGAGTGCCAGCCTGGAAGGAAAGGGACCCTTGGTCCTGGGCACACAGGGGCCCCGCAGCATCACCCCCTGTTAAGGTACAAAACCCCGGTGCCTCTGACGTGGTAAGATGGCCGCTAGGATAGCTAGCCAGTACAGCTAGTGCGCTAGGCCCTTCACCTCCCTGTCTGTCACCCATGGCCCAACACAGAAAGAAATAACGCCCAACAACTGAGATCAACCCACATGGAATGGATGCAGCAGTTTCCGGACTTCCACCATGGAAGACAAAAGAACACACATGAGACTCAGATTTCCGATCTGATGAGGCAAGAAGTTGTGCCCCAGTGGTTCCCTATCTGACCAGGATGGAAAATGTGGGTGGCAGCCACGCTGGAATGATCCTGAGCTGACAAAAGTTCTGTAGAAGCAGAGCAGGCCAGCAGCAGCAACAGGGGGAGTTTCAGGTGTCCCAGGCATCAGAAGGAAACTCTGGCTTTTTCCAAAATGCCAGTGCCTCATGCTGAAAGAGAGAGGAGGGGGGGGGGGGAGCCACATATTGCACATATTCAGGAGCCCCGCCCCCTCTATTCTCAAAGGCCAGAAGCCACGTCCCCCGCCCCACAGTTTCCATTGGCAGGCCAATGGCGCCCCCCCATGCTGGCAGCCTAGCTCAGCAAATGAAGAACTTGTGGGTAGCACTGCCCCCCCCCCCCCTCCTACAGCGACTGGGGAGAAAGCACCTGACCTGTGCGCACTCCCCTCACACTGCGCTGTCCCTCGCTTATCGGTTTAAAGACTGACTTCAGGCATCCAAGCAGGGTCTCCAGGAAAGTGCAGAGGGTATAGGGCTCGATCAGCACTGTCAAAGCAACAAAACTGGGAAGAAAAAAAAGTCTTCAAAGTCCACTGCAAGAAAAGAACTGGGATTGTTCAGCCACAGTCTGCCCTATATAGGCCTGGAGGAGCTTAGTTCGTTTTCCTTGCAGCCCCCGCCTACTGCCGAGGTTTACCCATGCATTGCTGTGCCCTGTAATGGAAGGGACAAGAAATATATAAATACAACAACCCTAAGCACACCAGTTGTTCTAACAAAATATAGTTAAAGAAGAAGTGCTAGAGTTAATCCAATAAAAGTGTTGTAGAACAGGGGGGGGCTTCTTCCTCGTTAAGGGCCATGTTTTGTAGAGCCAGCTATGTGGAGTTCCCCAAAAAAATGACCTGTTGGTTGCCGCACTTAAGTCTGTACCCCTATTGTCGAAGGATCTGTGGCGAGCAGTTTAAGAACCCTCCAACATAATGTTGAAGCAATTAGTGTAGGCCTTCCCAGCACTGCTGTTTAATGAGGATGTATTTTGTGCCTTTAAACATGGTGTGAAGAAAATAAGACTGTACCACCTGGTAAAGTACAACTTTCCAGTCACAATTCCTGGGGCAATAAGAAAGGTTCATGTTGATGGAACAAAACCAACAAAGCAGAGATGTCCTGACCCTACAGTAAAAGAAAATGTTCTTTCTAGGGACTGGTTCTAGGCTGACAGAAGCCATAGCTCCAAGGGACTACAAAAGGAACTAGACATGCCTTGACAAAGCTTCCACTGACAAAAATATCTGTAATAACACTACATCTAGGTCCATGACTAGGAAGAAAACGTGGTGGATTGTGACCTTTCCTGATCCTTTTTTCGCAGGTCTTACAGGTATGGGATCACTTGCCGTTTCAATATCATTGTCAATTACAGTAACTGGCCAACCAGTAGGGAACCACCACCTGCATGTGCAGCCCCCACCACCATAAAGCTCAGAAATATTGATGTGCAGAAAAAAAAAATGGGGTTTTGAAGAAAAACCCTCCATTGCTCAGGGAAGATAGAACCATCATGAAGTCTTAAGGGATTAAAACACAGTAGACACCATAGCCCCATGCTGAAACAAGGGCCAAAAGAAAAAAAACACATGAGGAACACAGAGGGTGGATTGCTAGAAAGGTGCACTATAGCCACTATAACAAGAGCCACTTGGCGCAATAGAGATCGGCACCCTTCTTTATCTGACCTACACATAGACAACTTTCCATCATGTGTTGGAGCTACATTCAGAAAAGTGGGCACCATATGCATTAGCAGGGAACAAGCTAGCAGACATCTCAGATATTGGGAATTTGTAATTTCACTTCTTGACAAGGTGGTCAAACCAAGAGTGGTTTGCACTCAAACGTGGGTCTTCCTGGATGACAAGAACACAAGGTAGAACAGTTCCAGCAATAAGACATTGCTTATATTGTCCGAGTATATTTAACCTGTTCAGATCACAAATATCTGTTTAAACAGAGTATTAACAGCACCAGTCACAGCTCCATTCTAAATGGAGATTATGGTTTACAAGTTTCCACTGTTCTGAATCCGGCAAACAGTGGTGAAGTATGATTGACTACAACAGGCTTTATGCTATGTTCCAACAATATCAGTATCCAGGCAGAACGTTCCTATTCCTTTAGTATCAAATGAAACCCACAAGGTTGTTTTACATTTGCCCCAAAACATAACAAAGGTCCATTTATCTACATGAGCTTATCACAAGATGAAGAACAATACACCTTTGATCTTACAAGAAAAATATGGAAAACACATCTTGCAATTTAGAGCTACAGTCTCATATTTTCATTTCTTAGTGACGATGGATTAATGAATCATTTTTTATGAAACCTGTCATAAATGGAGGACAAATCAGTCCATCATTCCAAACATTTTTACTGCACTTGTCTAACAGCTTTGTGGAAAAATCTCAGCCCATAGGATTAAGATGCTCAGTTTAACACCTCCATTGACTAACCAATTAAAAGTCCCTATACAAAGTCCCCCATATTCAAAAGCATAACATAGACATATTTAATATAGGCATGTCCCAGGCAATGTGTTTGGTGTTAAAGCGGACCTTCACCCTAATTAATTTTAATGTGGGCAATCTGTACTGCAAGTTCTACAGCCCCCAGCTGAGACCATGTATGGCCAAATCTGTAAAAATCAGCCTCGTTCATGGCTCATGTGGGTCTGGATTTACAGTTTACTGAAGACAGAGACGTTTAGCAGCCCTGAGAGTAAAATCCAGATAAAGCTACTGGATGTAAGTTATACTGGTGAGGAAACACATGTCATTTAACTCCGCCATAGTAAAAATAGAGCCGGAAGGTTTAACCTTGTTCATTTCATTTTGATTACATATGAATAAAATGTTCGTATAAGCATCCTCATTTTAGAGTCTCTAAAAGCAAACGTACATTAAGCAGAGCCACCAGGTTCAAACTTTACAATCTAATGACGCCAATGTTTCAGGCAATGAAAACACATAGGCTCCTGACGGTCTGTTAGAATGATTAGGCCACTAATCACTCCAGAGCCAACTGAAATGATGGCGGGGACCACGAGGCTGTCCTATGACTGCTAACATCATTACTCCAGCACAATAGAGAGGATACAAGTGAAGAGGAGAGTTTTTAGTTACAAGTATTCCACAAGTAAATTAGATTAAGATATTAGAAGATACAGGAAGCACATGGTGTTTAGAACTGATGTCTAACAAGCTGAAGATGTTGGGTTACCAAAGAACATCAAAACACACACATTGAAGGGTAATACAAACCATGCATCACTTTTGATCATTAAATACATAAAATATCAGCAATAACTGATTTGTCTCCACACGCACACACAACATTAAACCCAATATAGACAAATCAAAACAGAGTAGGTCTAAACCTGCCTTTGCAGCTCTGTGCCAGGAGGTGTCCTGGTCCACATGGATGCTAAACTAACCACATCAAATACAGGGATCCATCTAAGGAAGCATGGCTCCACATATGTGCAGCAGCTGCAACTCCACCAGCAGCAGGCATGAAGATTTTCTTGCCCCTCCCTTCATACATTGCTCCATAAGGAAAAGGGAAGTATCTTCTGCTGACCATGAGTCCTGAAGTCAGAAGTAGGTGGGCTTAGGTTGTTACGGATTTAGTCAGCAGTTTTTCTATGCATCATTGTTCTATTCGTTATTGGTTGGCCCCTCTATTAACCCCCTGCAAGCCTTGTAAATCTAACCTTAATCCAGGTTCCCCTGGCGAAATAGAGTGGTTTGATCGGCCAGCGGCAGACACATCCTTGACAGGTAGCTGGTACAGCGGAAGCTGGGGGATCTACAAGGCTTTCAGGAGGTTAATCGAAACGGGACCCCAGCAATGTAATTTGATAGGCGTTAGTCGAGTTTAGTTTAAAAAGGAAATATTATTCTAGGTCCATTTTAACAATTGTTCCTGGGGCATTCCAGTTTAGAAAATCACAACAATTAAAATATCCAAGGAAGTCAAATTCAGCGATGAGGGGAGGATCACCACCTTTTATACCCCACAGTAGCCCGAGAGGTTCCTGCAGTGTACCCCACACTCAAAGCTCATCTAGAATTCACAGGTAAACTTGGACCCCCCCCCCGCCTCAACAGTGCTGGGCTCACGCTCCTCTATTCAGAGTTACTGAGGGAAGAAGATTTCTGGGCATTGCCTTAGCATGCTTCTGCTGTACAAGACACTGGGGCACACCGGAACAAAGCAGGACCCATTCTCTAGCTTGAGTAACAACCGAGATACTTGGGGGTGGGGGGGGGGGTTGTTTTGACTCCAGACAAGGGCTTTCAGGTCAAACTCCAGTCAGAAAGGGAACACAAGTAAGATACTCCTGGGATGCCCCATGCAGTCCCCTAAAGCCTTAAACCAATGGAAGCTGATGCCCCAGTACGGCTGTATGGGCTAGATGACTCCTTTGACTGAAAGGTTAAAGTAGGTCCTTTAACCGAACCAACATCCTGGCACAGTTGGAAAGGAAAGGTAGCAGCCATTTTGGAGCTTCCTGTCCCAACTGAAATGCACAGTAGCAGGAAGTCCAGCATGACCTGCAAGCCCATGAGCGGCCATTTTGTTTTTAAAATTTATCCCAGCAGGCGTTAGAAAAAGTTAAATTACTTTTTATGTGCAGCAATCTAAATTGCTCTGGAGAGGGATGCATATGAGCACTGTTCGTTGAGTTGGTCTGATTTAATTCATTATTGACTGTTGGTCCGCTTTAAATTCTAATTCATCCTTACTCTGATTTAACCACTTGTATGAACTTTAGCCATTAATCATACTAGTTGCCACACAAGCAAATTATTAACTGCACTAGAGGTAAACTGACATTTCTACACAATGACAGAACAAGAGAATGAATCATTTCAGAAATCATTCGCTCCATCAATGTAGAAAAGGAGCTTACAGGTTACTCAGGTTGAATGGGAAATACAAGAGAGGTAAAGGAAGGTTTCTAGCTGCAAAATTGTGCCACTCAGACGAGTCCATCTATTCAGACTTCCTGGTTATGAATCTCTTAACAATATGGCTACCCAGATGTAAGACCTGCCTACTTGACAGGACCTTATGATGCCAGAATGCAACCAATACAGGACAACCCAAATCAGCTGCAGCCCTTTCAAGCTGACCTACACTCCAAAAAGTAAAAAAATCAACCCCCCCCCCATCAAAAAGCAAGCTCCCCACCATGTTTTAGACTTTAGCCAGCTGGCAGCCTCGTCTCTGGCTTCCCTGTAGCTGTACCCAGATATTCAGGTGGCTGGGAATAGGAGCATTTCCAAGTCTAGGGGGAAGCGGGGTATGTAGCCAGCAGGTTAAGTCGCGTCAGCTGGAATTCTTGAGATCAGCCAATCAGTGATCAAAAATGTCAAATTGGAGTTACACCGGTGGAGTGTAACACATTGCCCAAGGTACTCAGACAGGGAAGACGGGGGGGGAGACCCCACATGGGTTTTAATCTGCTTTAAAAAAATGCCCAGCCCTAGAGTGTAAATTGCTTCAGGACTGGGTGCTTAGCTGCCCTGGGGCATCCCCATTACACCATGTATAACATACAAAGCTTTCCCCTCTTCTACAGATAGCAGTCAACACAGAGCCTTTATTTTGTAGGCAGTTACTAAGGTTTGTTGATGGTTTGTATGTGTAGAAGAGGGGAGTCATTGGAAAGATCTGCATGTTATACCTGATATATATATAACTTATACAGCCTATAAAAAAAAAATATATACATCTGTATCTACCACACCTCGCATGTAGAAAAGATAGATAAATGGTCTACAAAGAGATGCAGACAGGAACTTTGCCATGTCTGCAGGCAAAGTTCCTGTTAAAAGACATGACTCATCTTCTCTGCCCCTTTCCCAGGGAGAGATGTAACAATTTGATACAATGTATGAGTTTGTGTACGTTAGCTCAGCACATGTAACAAAATTATATCAAATTCCAGCCCTGCAAGGCCAGGAAAAATTGCTACTTCTGTCATTCATCGAGGAGTATTCATACACAGTCAAGGCTTCAGGGTACGTGTTTGAAAAAATGTCCTCACATATAATTAGGCGTTAATGTGACCTTGGTCAGGAGACTGCTGCCAAAGCTTTAAATCCACCAACCTAGCCCTCAGTACACCTATATTAAGCCAATAATGCTAAAAGCATTACATAAGCCGATTCATACCCAATGAGCAAGTTAGCCACGTCAGTCATGCCACAATTTTATATATCCAGTGTAAGATTTACAAAATCTGTAGCATTCCAAGTGACATACCTACTACCGTGTGACTACAAATAGGGCCATTCTTCTTAGTTTACACAAAAGTGAAACGCTTGATCAATCTTCTGAATAGTCTCTGTCAAAGCTGCACTTCAGCCAACCTGTAATTCTCCTTTCACACAAAGGAGGCTTATTTATTCTCGATAATTGGGTAGGGCATCCAGGATGCAACTCCAGGAACAAGGATGGAGAAAGCTCTATACGCTATTGACTTACTACACACTTTAGATGGCGACGGGACAAAGAAATCGATTCTCTTTATTTAAACACAAACTGCCTCGTTTAGCAGAGAGAACCTCTCGGCTACTGTAACGCACTGAAAAAGAAACAGTAACAAGTGATAGCAAGTGTAAAATCTATTTTACCATAGTGAAGAAAAAAAATGTCAGTTGGCACCTAATCATGTAAATCTCCTGATAAATACATGTGCCAAGGAATACACCAATAACACTACCCTCAATTATCAGTTCAGCAATAGTCCATGGTCTTTCACTGCCCAATTTGGTCTGGGATGTCATCTTTGTAACCATAGATATTGTTCCGATCTTTCCAGACACACACTCCCCCCCCCTCCCCAGCTACTTCTGGGACGAAATGAAGGTCAGTCACAGTAATTGACCACAACCACTAAATGCAATGAATGGAATGGGAATGCAGAAGTCACTGTGACTTACCCGGGTGGTAGCTGATCCTCAAGAAGGTGGTCAGCAAGTGGTGGACAGGTATGGACATTGCAAGATTCAGTCTCAGGACCAGATTTTTTTTATCCATCTAGACTAGGATAGAAAGGGAAGTATGTGCTTTTTTGTGTTTTACCATGGTCCTTTTAAAAGGGCATTTACAGTATGCTAGGTCTGCCTTAGCAGACCTAAACTCTCCCCTGGGAGACTCTAAACAAATATAACTCACCCCAAAACCCAGGAATACCAGCATCTCTGGTTTCTCTCCATATCCCAGTGGCAGCCTTATTTGGGATGCCACAGTGCGGAACCCCCTAGCAATGCCAGTATATTCACCTCCCATATTAATGCACAGCATAGACCTCGATTTGTCCAGCATAATGCGGGCATTGGCTGGCATTTCTTGTAGCTCCTTCTTGCTGTGCACACGTGACCAGGCTTGTGCTGTGGAATTGTCAGGTTTGCAAGCATACCAAGGGGTTTCACTCCAGGGGTGGCCGATCCACTCGTCCTGGGGCATCCCAAATTGGAAAGGGTATCTGCTGGCTCAAGGGCTGTTCAAAAATACTATTCTGTGATTACTCACCTGTAGAATTGGTATTATGAGTATACAGTACGTCCTGCTCCAAACCTAATACTTACAGTTGGAATATACTCCGCCAGATGGAGCTGGACTGCAGAGACATCGAAAATAGGCTCCTCCCGGCCCCTCAAATACCCAGGGACCTCCCACAAATCCCCAGCATTGAAAAGCAGTTAAGGAGAAGCCGGGAGAATTAAACAATCCAAACTATCAACTATAACAATGATAACAATCACCATACAGGGGATCCAAGAAAATGCAAACCAAGGGTGGGTTGGAGCAGGACGTACTGTATACTCATAATACCAATTCTACAGGTGAGTAATCACAGAATTGAATTATTCTTAATATACAGTACGTCCTGCTCCAAATCTAATACTTACACTTGGGACATCCAATAGCAGTGTCCATAAAGTAGGGTGGGATCCCCAAGAAAAATCAGCAGCAGGCAGTTTAAACCACTGCCACCTGCAGAACCTTTCGGCCAAAAACAGCGTCAGCTGAGGCCCTAACATCAACCTTGTAAAACTTTGAAAAGGTATGAACAGAAGACCAAGTAGCAGCCTTGCAAACTTGTTCAACAGAAGCCTGGCGCTGAAAAGCCCATGAAGCACCAATAGCACGAGTGGAATGAGCAGTAAGGCGGAAGGGAGGATTCTTCCCCTTAGCAGAGTAGGCCTAAATCACAGCCTGACGAAACCACTTGCTGATAGTAGACTTGGCAGGAGCCAAACCCTTCCTAGGACCAGAAGGGACCACAAAAAGAGCATCAGTTTTCCTGAAAGGTGCAGTAGCCACCAGATAGTGCTTCAGACACCTAACCACATCCAAAGAGTGCAAAACTCTCTCCTTAGCATTGCTAGGATTAGGGAACAAAGAAGGAAGAACAATATCCTGATTCAAATGAAAGGCAGACACTACCTTAGGCAGAAAATCAGGTTGGAAACGAAACACCACCTTGTCCTGGTGTCTCTCATAGTAGGGGGGCTGAATGGACAGCGCCACCAACTCAGACACACGCCTGACAGAAGTGATAGCCACCAGAAACACAACCTTGAGTGTAAGAATGGCCAAGGCAGCATCCTGCACAGGTTCAAAGGGAGCACCCTGCAAGGCTGACAGAACCAAGTTCAAATCCCAAACAGGCACCATAGGTTTACGTGGGGGACGCACATGAGTGACCCCCTGGAAAAAAGTCCTGATTAGAGGGTGCTGAGCAAAGGACTTCTGGAAAAAAATAGCCAGGGCAGAAACCTGACCCTTCAGAGTACTGAGTTGGAGCCCCATCTCCAACCCATGCTGCAGGAACTCCAGAATCCTGGGAATAGAGAACACACGGCAGGGAAGAGACTTGACACTAGTCAATGTAGGCACGCCAAACCCTGTAATAAATGGAAGAGGAAGACTTTTTCCTAGCTTTAATCAAAGTATCCACAACTGAGGAAGACAGCCCCTTCTCCATCAAGATGGAGGTTTCAGCAGCCAAGCCGTCAAAGCCAGAGTTTGTAAATTGGGATGGCGTAGTGAGCCCTGAGTGAGCAGATCTGGCACCAAGGGCAGAGCGTACTGATCTACTGCCAGCTGCACCACGTCTGAGAACCACACTCTTCTTGGCCACCTGGGGGCCACCAGAATTGCTGGCACCCCTTACAGAGCAATCTTGCGCAGAACCCTGCCCAGCAGGGGAATTGGAGGGAAGACATACAGGAACTGAAAGTCCTTCCATGACATTGCTAGCGCATCCGAGGTCAGGGCCAGAGGATCCCTGGACAGAGAGACAAAAGCTGGGAGCTTGTGATCGTGGCGGGACGCAAACAGATCCACATCTGGTTGGCCCCAACGGTGACACAGAGATTGAAACACCCTGCTGCATAGGGACCATTCTCCCTGGCGAGAGGTCCCCCTGCTCAGAGAGTCCGCCAAGTGATTTTCCACCCCCGGGATGTACACAGCTGAAATGCAGGGGACACTGGCCTCCGCCCAAGTCAGGATCAGAGACGCTTCCTGGGGGGCCCCCTTGCTCCGGGTCCCTCCCTGATGATTGATGTAGGCAACTGCCGTCTGGTTGTCCGAGCGCACCTGAACAGGCAGGCCCTGAAGATGAGTAGTCAAGCGAGCCAGAACTAACCTTATCGCTCGCAGCTCCAAGACATTGATAGGTGTGTGGGCCTCCTGAGGGCCCCACCTCCCCTGGAACCACAGGGACTTCCAGAAACCCCCCCAACCTGACAGACTGGCATCCGTGGTGACCGTCTCCCAAGAAGGAGCAAGAAAGGATCTGCCCCTCAACAGGTTCCTGGAGTCCATCCACCACAAGAGGGACCTCCTGACCAGGGGGGAGAGCACACAGACCCTGTTCAGGGACGCTGGGTCCTTGTCCCATACAGACAATAGGTGAAGTTGCAGAGGCCTCAAGTGGAACGGAGCATAAGGGACCGCTTCGAAGCACGCCACCATCAGGCCCACCAGCTGCATCCCCTGCCTGATGGAGGGATGGGGACAAGCTAGGAGGAACTGAGCCTGTGCAATCAGACTGTCCACCTTCTGCTGAGGAAGGAAGATCCTTGCCTGAACTGTATCCAGTTTCATTCCTAGGAATGGAGTTACCAAGGAAGGGGACAGTGAGAACTTGGGGTGGTTGATCACCCATCCAAATGACTCCAGAGTGGACACCACCAGCTGAGTATCCAACTCTGCCTGATGTAGAGACTGGGAAGTGATGAGGATGTCGTCCAGATAGGGAAGCACGCGGACGCCCTGACATCTGAGCAGAGACATCACGCCCGTGAACACCCTGGAAGCTGAAGTGAGGCCGAAGGGCAAGGCCACAAATTGGTAGTATTGATCCATCAGAGCGAACCTGAGGAACATTTGATGACCTGGGAACACAGGAATATGAAGGTAAGCATCTTTGATGTCCACAGAAGTCATGAAATCCCCTTGGCGCAGGGAACTGATGGCAGAGCGCAGAGTTTCCATGCGAAAGTGCCTGCCCCTGACAAACTTGTTGAGAATCTTTAAGTCCAGGATGGGCCTGACAGAACCATCCTTTTTGGGTACTGTGAATAGGTTGGAATAAAAGCCCTTGCCTTTTTCTCTTAAAGGGACCTGGCAGATGACCCCCAGCTCCAGGAGGCCTTGCACTGCTTGCACTAGCTCCTGAGCTGACACAGGGTCCTGAGGAATCCGGGATCTGATGAATCTTGGAGGGGGATCGGCAGCAAACTCCAACTTGTAACCGGAGGACACTACCTCCTGAATCCACCGGTCTGAGACATGAAGCCTCCAGACGTGAGAGAAGTGCTGCAGCCGTCCCCCCACCCGGATGGGTGAGGGCGCCCCATCATGCCTGAGGGGGCTTGGGAGAGGATTTAGCTTTGGGACCCCAGGAGGAGCCAGGACGTCCACGTCCTCTGCCTCTACCCCAGAAATCTCCCCGGGCCCCAGGGAAAGAGACCCCCCCTTCCCTGTCTTGCACCTCGGTAAGGGGAGGAGAAGGAACCCTGACCCCGAAAGGGCCGAGGTTGCCGCCTGCGCTGGGGTAACCTGCCTCCCTTAGCAAAAAGGTCCAGGCGGTCTCCAAACAGACGCAGTCCTTTAAAGGGAAAACCATTGAGGGCCTTCTTGGCAGCGTTGTCAGCAGCCCACTGGCGCAGCCAAACCGAGCGGCGTATAGCCACCACGAGGGCAGAAGTTCTGGCACACATTCTGATGGTGTCATCCAATGCTGATAGTACAAAGTTTACAAAACCCCTCACAAGGCAATTCATCAGGGGCACAATCAAGCATATTTCTGATAAGGGTTCTAGTGGCCACAGCAGTAATGGCAGAGGCACAGACCGGGTGCAGCGCCGTCCCCGCACATGCAAAGGCGTGGGATGCCAGCTGATCAATACACCGGTCTTCAGCATCCCGCAGGGTAGTAGAATCAGGGGAATGCATGACAGAGGTGTTGGATAGCCCTAGGATTGGGGCATCCACCTCGGGGGGGATGACCAACATTTAACCACCTCAGCAGGAAAGGGATACTTCCTATCCCAACTCTTTGGAACCCTGGGAAGTTTACTGGGGCGCTCCCATTCCTTGAGCACAAGGTTATGGAAATGTGCCTGCTCTGGAAATTCCAAACGTGATTTTGCTGTATGGAAAAGCTCCCCTCTTTGCCTGGGAGCCTCAACAGGGAGAGAGATAGACAGAACCTCAAAAATCTGGGTCGATAATCTGTCAGTGTCATCCGGGGCCCAGGGGTCAGAGCCAGAATCGTCATGACCCCTTGGTCTCTCATCAGATGAGCCTGGATCAGAAAAGAGCTCCCCTTCATCAGACGGGGTATAGCCACACAGATTCCAAAACTCCTCAGTTCCCATAGGGAAAACAGTAACATTAGGCGTCAAGTGCCGCTTCTTAGCAGGGGCCTTACACGCTAAAGACTTCGCAATAATCTGTTCAACAGTAGCCAGTCGAGAAGACACATCAGGCTGAGAATCCCCACTAGTATGCGACTCAACAGGAGTGAGATTTAAGCTTGGGGGAGTAGGTGAAGTGAAACGAGGTGCAGCCACTGGCAGGCCAGATTGCAATGCAAGCACCTGCTGAGCACAGGGTACACAGACCCGCGCCTTGTCAGCGTCAGCATGAGGCTGCCCACACGCTACACACAGCCGGTCTTGTCCCAAAGGGACCCCGGTAACATTATCCTGGGATGCCTCCATATGGTGATTATAGCGGCGCTATACGCCGATAGGGAATAATGCTATATAGCAACCCTGGATGCCCCAATAACCCGCTAGGGACGTGGGAGCATAATTTTTACAAGGCCTACAAGCAATATACTAAAACAGGGCCGGGAGAAGGCAAGAAGGGTTCGTCCCGCCTGAAAGACATAAGCAGACAAGACCTTAAAGCGGACCTTCACTCTGAATAAGAGTCTATCTTATATGTTTCCCACACCCTGTACATACAGATTGTCCACATTAAAAATCATCCTACCTGCATCTACTGCATGTTATGAGCCTTTAAACATCCAAGATGGCGGCTTATCAGGCAGCCTGCAAACAGGAAGTGCCTCCTGACTGTGCTGCTCTGCATTCTGGGACTGCTGACTGTTACCTGATCCCAGCTCTGCTGTGTCTGAGCAAAGCACAGCTATAACCCACCCCCCCTGTACTTTATCCCACTCTCCTCTCCTCAGTAAGTGTGATGCTTCTGAGTCAAGATGGCGGCGCCCGTATCCTAAATTCCTGAACAGAGTTGCAGCCCAGTGGGGGAAAGAATAATAAGTTAGTGACAAAAAAAGGAAAATATATTAATTTTAGATGCTGGGGAACCGTTTAAGAGTTTGGGCTTTTCAGTAAATCACGCTGAAGGTCCGGTTTAAGTACATCGTAACAAAAGTGAAGCAGATAAAGCCGCCCGCAAAGGCACTTACGGACCGCGGTAGGTAGGAGTCCGTCGCGCATAGGCCAACCAAGTCAGAAAAGATGGCGTCGGTATACCTCGAGGGGCGGGCCAATAACAGCGATGACGCGGAACGCGCCAAAGACGGGCCCCGCTCCCCCTCCCGAAAAGCGCGAAGCCAGAAAGGTCAACAGCCAATGATGGCGCCTGAGGTAATGCCGCCGCCAAGCGCGGAACAAAGTTAACGCACGGCAGCGGTAATTTTAAAAGACAAGTCAGCGCGGCGGCTGACACAAGAATAAAGACATGTGAAAAGTGAAAGCACAGACTGCATAACATACATATCTATACACATACACACACACCCCCCCCCCTTTTCCCCCGAAGACTACAAGGAGAATGAGGGAGGACAGCGGCCACTTAAATAGGGCCCACCGATAGGCAGGGGCAAGGGGCAATAGTGCGGGAGGGGCATCCCATAGAGGCTCACCATAAGCCTGAACCGCCTACCCTTTGGTGGGGGATTGCGGTGGAGCAGCGCTCCTAAGCACCTGTTAGCGGTGCTGCCTACCTTCACCCGACCAGCGCAGCCAAGGCTGGGAGGCATATTACTAGTGGAACGGGTGGGAATAGTCCTACAGGGCCGCAGGTTAATAGCCCCGCTCACCTGCGAGTAGAGAGACAATTTCTCGTCCTTCGCAGCCAGACTGCAGAGAAATTCTGGGGATTTGTGGGAGGTCCCCGGGTATTTGAGGGGCCGGGAGGAGCCTATTTTCGATGTCTCTGCAGTCCAGAGCCATCTGGCGGAGTATATCCCAACTGTAAGTATTAGATTTGGAGCAGGACGTACTGTATACTAAGAATATAGGTTTTGTTCCCCTTTAAATTGGAAGTCCCATTTGTTTTTATCATTGTTCCACCTTGCCTCCCATCCCTGAAGCAGGATGGGGGGTCACTACACTAAATTCCTTCCCCTGGTTCGGAACCATGTCACCTGTGCGTGGGGCGGGGGGGGGGGCAGCTGCACAGAGGGCAGTTAACAGACTGGACTTCCACTTTAAAGTAGGGCACCCCGGTTCAGAACATCCCGTTGTGTGAAGCCCGACCTCCCCCCCCCAAGATCGTCAAGTTAACTCATCTTTCCCCGGTCTTACGGTGCATACGTGGGCTCTCGTCCAATCAGCGTGCATCCCTGCTATCCTCTAACAGGGTACCTGCTTGCGCTGGGCGCTCAAAAATTTGTGTCTCCCTGCTAAAGGTATAGCCAACGCCGGCCACGGCTCGCGCATGTGCTGTTGGGTCAGGTAGATTTTTTTAGAAGACTCGGGGGTGGGGGGGAAAATCAGGAGTCCTGGGAATCATAGATTCAAGAGCCATCGACCATGGGTCTTGGTCCACTTTAAGGACATACTTAACTTTTCCTTGTGGTAATCTGTTAAATAGGAAACCTAAAAACTGCTGCACCATCTCCAATATATGCAACAATTTCCAGGGTTCTATTAGGCAAAGAAAAGGTTATTATCCCTCTAATGGGGCTCACTGATAGTGTAAGTTATATACATTTAGTGCCCTGTGGCCCTCTTTAATATGCTCATATGCAAAGGGGTGGGTTAGGTGTCTTGAGGACCAGGAGTTTTCCTGACAACTTTGTGGGATCGCTTTATAAGGACCCAGAGCTTAAAGTGAACCAAAACCCACCCTGCATGCTCCCTGTCAAAGGGTAGCGGGGATGCGGTCGCCGATGCACTTAGGTCCGCTCGTCAGGGCGATCCTTAGATGAGTGGGCGGGAGTGGATCCAAATGTGCCGATTGGACAGGAGGCTGCGCATGCGCCATAGGATCGGGGAGAGCTGGGTTAGTTCGACCGGAGGGGAGGGTTCACACAGCGGGGCATCCCCAAACGGGGCCAAGAACTAAATCCTGGGTTTTGGTCCACTTTAACATTTGGCTTTGTGCCCTATCATAGTGCTCATGTGATCTATTACTTACCCGTCACGCATTATTACCACAATCTAATAGCTTCTCAACATTTGTACTATTCTTGCAGCATCTAATAATGAACTATTTCAGGCAATATAGCTACATTGCTTTTCTATAGAAGTTACGGTGATTCTTAATTTATAGTTCAGAAGAAAGAGAGAAAGAGAAGATGGCAATTGCAACCTGGATGATAAAAAATAAAGTTTTGGGGGAGAAAAGATACCATAAAACCAGTTTCTAAGAATATTCCATATCTCCATCCTCACACTAAGCAGCCCATATTTCCTGTAACCGCAGGGAGTGTGTCTGTGTCTACCGTGCTGACCATAAAGTAAACAGGTCTTCTTGGAAATACTATAAGTGCGGTGTATGTTTATTTAATGGTGATTGTGGTCTTTTTTTCCTCGGTCGTGAAGCAGTGTTCTTTCAGGTCCTACACCTGTCTGGGGCATCGCAAATCCTCTGCTTAAACCTTCCCAGGAGATCATAACACTCTATGTCTCATTCAGAGCCATTTGCCGTGACGGGGAGGCCGATTCATCATTAGCGGCAGGTAGCGACAGATGAGCGTCTGTAGCAGGCATTTTCAGAGCGCCCGCTAGTAGTCGCAGTGCTCGGCCGTGGGTCGCTATTTTATAGCGACTCAGTTGCTGTTCAGTAATGTTGAATACATTGTGAGGAGTCGCTATTTGACCAGTACAGCGCTGTATGGGAGCGCATGTTAGCGACTGCTCATAGCGACCGACTCACACCATATTCAGCAAAAAACAGCCTCACAAATCTCTGGCGCTGAAAAATACTTGTTTGAAGCCCAGAGCGCAGGAGGCGGTGTGTTTAAAGTGTGTTTTCAAGCATCTATCAACTAGTAACAAAGCGAAAACATATGGAATTACATTGTAACAACATTGTAACATGAACGCTTTAATGCCAGACCTGTAATGTCATTTCTGAGGAAATATATAAAAAATGAAAAAAACTGCTATTTCAATGCCAGAAGAGGTCACAGAATTATTTGTGTTTAAAAAAAAAAAAAAGAACCTGTTTAAAGAGAAGAAAAGGATCGTTCATTGAAATGTATGGGAGAGAGACAGGTAGCGAGAGGTCATACCTGGCGCTCTGCAAGGCTGAATGCTGGCACTGTTCTCTGAGGCTGTGAAAATGATGAATCAGACGCTACATGGCGCTATCCCAGTCGCTAAACAGATTCTGTTTGACAAATGCGTAATTGCGTGCCGTGCGTAAATGCTGGCACTGTTCGCTGAGGCTGTGAAAATGATGAATCAGACGCTACATGGCGCTATTCCAGTCGCTAAACAGATTCTGCTAGATAAATGCGTAATTGCGTGCCGTGTCCGGCGTTCACCAGTCGCTACCTGTCATTAACCAGCCAACCTGACGCTGCAAGGAAAAAGGTGTGCCACATAACCACCATGTGATGTAGGCCCTGGAATCTGCACGGGTGATGTAAGCGATTACTACTGCCTAATCTAAACTGAAAGCATACAGTAAGGAAGCACGAAATAGGTCATGCTTAAACTGGACCAACAGCCTGGCATAGTTGGAAACAAAGGTAACGGCCATTTTGGAGCTTCCTCTCCCAGCATCTCAGCCATGCTGCCTGGACTGAACTGACATAACTGACAATACATAGTAAGAGGAAGCCCAGTAGCGCTTCCTGTTTGCAGGTGGTCTGCAAATGCACGAGCCACCATCTTGTTTTTAAAATTTACCACAGCAAGTCTGTGAAAGTCTCTAAAGTAATGAATGATCTATTTACTGCCAAATCTAAAGGCCATTACTCCATCCTTATCGGCCTGTCCTCTGCTTTGGACACTGTCAACCACTCCCTCCTCCTCCTCCATTTAATCACCTCCCTAGGAATCCAAGACCTTACCCTCTCATGGCTCTCCTCCTACATCTCAAACCACACTTTTAGTGTATCCCACTTCAATAGTCTCCTCTCCTTGCCCTCTATCTGTAGGGATACCACAAAGATCTGTCCTGGGACACCTCCTTTTCTCAGTCTACACTTATGGCCTTGGCCAACTTAAACTCTTTAGTCTTCCAACACCACTTCTATGCTGATGACACTCAAATTTACCTCTCAGGCCCAGATGTCTCTTTCCTTCTATCTCGTTTTCTGGATTGTCTAACAGCTATATCTTCATTTATGTCCTCCCGCTCTCTCGATATAAACATGGACAAAACAGGGCTCCTCATTTTAGCTCCTGTTTCCCCAATAACAATCTCTGTCAATGACCTGACTATCACAGTGGCTCCTAAAGCTCAATGTCTTGGTGTTATACTAACTCCTCTCTCTCCTTCCAACCCCACATTCAGTCACTTGAAACTCCAACTCAAGAACAACTATTAATTCTTTCCGCATACCTGAAACTACAAAAATTCTGGGGCATGCCCTGATTATCTCCCGACTAGACTACTGCAACACCCTCCTGTATGGTCTACCGGCTAACAGGCACTTCTCCAATCTATTCTCTGCTGCCCACCTCATCCTCCTCTCGCTTTTCCAGTGCTGCCCCTTTCTGTCAATCTCTACACTCGCTGCCAATATCTGAAAGAAATCAGTTAAAAAATTCTAAACTACAAGGCCCTCTACAGCCAAGCACCTTCCTACATTTCATTGCTTGTCCAAAGATACCAACCCAGACGCAGTCTCTGATTGGCCCGTGACCTCCTCCTGGCCTCAACCCTGATCACCTCCTCCCACTCTCACGTCCAGGACTTTAGACATGCCGCTCTTTTGGAATGCCCTTTGCCATACAATTCGACACTCTTCAACCCTTAAAACCTTCAAAAGCACCATCAAAACCCGTCTTTTTAGACAAGCTCACCAACTGGCCTAACCCAAACCACTTTCCAGTCCTGTCACCCATCAGAGCACTCGCTACCACACTTAGCAAATACTCTTTGTCACCCAACCTTTACCTTTAGATGGTAGACTTGCAAGGGCAGGGCTCTCTCTCCTTACATACCCCATATACTAATGTGTTCTGTTGCATTTGGCTCATGATACTGTATGTATTATATGCATTTGTAGTTATATCTGTTATGTACAACTCATAATGTCCTGTGTATTTTAAGTTTGTTACTTGTCTCACCCTCCTGTAACTTAGTACAGCGCCATGGAATACGATGCTTTATAAATAAACAATTAAATTGCCTGGGGGTTTGTTGTGTTGGACTTTTTAAGTCATTTTTGACTGTTGGTCCGGTTTAAAGTAATTGATTTTTGAGGCCCAACGAATGCAGAATAAAAAAAAAATAAAATAAATCCCATGCCAAACTAATAAGAATGTGATTATAGCTGCTATAATATGTACAGTACAGAACATCTACAAAGTGCTCCCGACCCAAAGATCTACCTATGATGAAATGTTTTCGGTGAAGACTCCACTGGGGTTGGGGGTCCTCCAACAACCAAAACATAGTTGGCATTCCGTACATTCTAGCCCGGAGTGCACAGTATACGATATGCACAGTGGAGCGAGCCGTGCCGAGAAATCACATGCTGCGCTTTAAAGCTTGATTCCAGTAACCCCAATAGGTTCTGCATGCCGACTGTTATGGCTTCGGGAATACAAACATGTATTTGGGTAATGTGCAGAAATTAAATCCGGCTAAAGACATGCACCTCCCAATGTTTGATAATACCTTCCATGATGTAGGATGGATGGGGGTATGAGTAGCAACTAGCGCATCGCATCACTAACATTTCACACATACTTGAACACCTCCAACTGCCCTGAGGTGACAGAGAAGCCAAAATTGGTGGGGTCAACCCTTTTCCAAAATGTATTGCTTAAACGTGGATGGAAGATGTCTGGTATAGTCATTGTAGTGCATCCATAACTACAAGTTCTGCTCTGTGGCCACTAGTAGTGTTTTAAAGCTTCCTAGTGTTTTAAAGCTGAACTATTAAGAAGCATCCGGACATATTTCAGGATTTGTAAAGGCAGTTTAGAAAGAAAACAATTTATTGCACATGCAGACCAGGCTCTCTAAAGCCAGCCAAAACCCTGCTCCCCTGATTGCAATGGTTAGATCAGTGCTGCAGGACTAAAAACCTGAGCCCCAACGCAGTGAAAACTGTTCAGATGGTGATCAACTTCCAGGAAGAAAGACCAATGTTGTCCCCAAACCACAGCAATGGTGTAGAGGTCACAGGAATGAAGTACACAAAGTTTTGGGGTGTAGATATCACATATGACCTCAAATGGGGCCTGCACAACGATATGGTACTAAAAAGGCTCAAAGACACTTATGCCCGAGACGGCTCAGGAAATACGGCTTCCCACAAAAACGTATAGTCATATTTTGCAATGCCACCATAGAATCAGCCTTGAGTTTAAAAGATGATTGTTGCCCACCCAATGCTGAACACTCCTCGTTCATCATCCTTCCCTCAGGTGGAAGATACAACATAGCCAGGCTAGAGAGAGCCATGTTAGGCCATATAGGGGAATTAAATACCCTCCATTTAAACCAGTACAAGGCAGAGAGTGCTAAAACAGAATTTTCACGTTGCATACAAACTAAGGAAACAGGATTTCTCCCAGAATCATCTGCAGAAGCCAGAGCCATGCTCTGAAGTTCTCTCTTTACATCTCTAAAGCTACTACCAGAGTACCACTTATAAAGACTGTTCAATTAAAGGAACAGCCAGTATCCTCTAACCATTCAACAGCTAAATTGCAAATGTAACTTATGAATAGGAGCCATTTATTAACATGTACTTATTTTTTGTGCAAAAGAACTTCCTTGTATGTATCTACATACATACTACTTGGCAACCTACTGATTCTGGGTTTTAGGCAAATCCCGTTTTTTTACAAACACGCTTTTGGCCAAGACCTCGCTATTTGATTACAAAAGTGTTTATTTTTGCATAATTGATCTAAAATACATATATATTAAAAATCCCCCGATTGCTTTATAGGCCACCCCACAATCACAATACTACTTGGCAAAATAAAACCCAGTTCCAAACTGCTTCCTCAACACTGGGTTCTGCTGTGTGCTGGCATATGGAAGATTCGCAGTACAAAACACGCTCTACGGACCGATCGGGGGGCATCGAACCTTCTGCTGGGAGTCAGTTGGGTGGTCAGTCTACCCTAAACTGGAACACCTAAAGTGAACCTATCACCAGAACTAACTCAAAACTCACCTTTCTACCTGTGGCCTCGGCATTGTATACCGTGCATATTAAAGTGGACCAAAACCCAGGCCGATCTATTCCCCCCCAGAGCATCCAAAATCGGATGCCCTGCTATGTGAAACCCCCCAAGTCACCCCATTCACTTATTTCCTGGTACCACGGCGCATCTAAGAGCAGTGGGCGCATCCCCCTACCCCTCTAGCAGGATGCCTGTTAGAGGGAGGCAGAGGATGCTGCTGTCAGAGCCACTGCTCTTAGACGTGCCACAGGACCGGAAAGAGGTAAGCTGGTCTCAGCCTCCTGGGGGGGTTTCACGCAGTGGGACACCCAACCCGATTGGGGGTGGACCAAAACCCAGGATAGTCAAAATCCTGGGTTTTGGTCCACTTTAATGCATGAAATACAGTTCCGTTGACACACAGAGAGCAGTGCAGCGAAAGGGGAGTTGCCACATTCCTGGTTACCATGTGGTTTGTGGCACACTCCAGCCCCAGCCCATCTAAATGCAAGATGTGGATGGTGAACATGGCACGGGACTTCCAATAAGGTGAGGGTTTTCAAGCAATTGGTAGGGTTAATCAGTGGTCAAAATTTCTTGTAGGTTCATTTTAAAGCAAACCTATAACTGAAACATTCAACAGGACATAACCCAACCACCAGCATCAAGCTATTCCACAAGTGGACATAAAGTAAAAAGGACTTCAGGCTAGCTTTTTCTCTGCAACCCCATTGAGAATACAGAGAAACCAACCTATTCCTCACAGAGCTTGCCTCTGCCAATAGCATGATGTACAGAAGGTAGACGTCCACCAATAGGAGACGCACAGCACTGCAGTGTGCTAACATTTACAGTATCCTCTGAGAGGATCAGGCTAATTTATCAGTTCTGTGGAGGTATTGGAATTCCAGCCTGGGAAATATTGAAGCTCCATTGACCGTTGCAGCTGGGGGGGGGGGGGGGGGCATCCCGGGTTGGGATAGCAAGCTGCACATACCCTAACCACAAGTCCGAGAGCATACAGAGCTTACATGTATCATATTCTGACTTGAGATCAACCAATTTTACGTTTACAAATAGATTAAAAAAGAAAGAAAAAAAGCCAGTGACAACGCTGCTTGTGCTACCAAGCTGACAGGCAGACAAATATTGTTTGTGTGGTAGGAACACTGAACAGCTTAAGCAATACAGCTACAACATTATTATATCCGACTGACCCGGCCACAAAATGATTGCAGCCAAGTGAAGACAGATCTATTGTTCATTAGTGATTCAGCAGCAATCGCTTCATTTATTGTGAGGCAGGAACTGGTGAGCATAACTGTCAACAAGTTCTTCACACACATACATTCTAAATATATGAAAGGCTGCCACTAAAGTTTCCCGGGCCCTATAAAACCTAAATGTCAGGCCCCTGCTCTCCTTACATCTATTCCCGCTAGTGACAATGCAGTCATCTGTGCGTTGCTAAGGAGCTCAAATTAAAGTGGACCAACACCCTCCTTGATTGGCCGGGAATCTATAAGATTCCCAGAGCGATCCGATCCCTCCCCGCGGGGCATCCAAAATCGGGACGCCCGCTAACCTTACCTTAGTCCCGGTCCAATGGCGCATGCGCGGGCTACGGCCGCATCTCGCGCTTCTGTCCTGGGTGTTGGTCCACTTTAAGAGTATTAGTTTACTTATGGGGCCTTTACTGACCCTGGACAAACTCAGCCCAACACAGGATGGATAAAGGTGGATATTGAGAATCTCTCTGATGATGGAACCTAACCCTTTCCGGCCACAGTAAGATATGGGCTTATGCTAGGCTTATGTATAGGTCTGAAGACCCCCCCCCCCCCCCCCCTTAAACAAGACCCTATTTAAAAATTGCACCCTTCCAACATTTTCAACCCTTTAGGTGCTTCACAGGAAGTGTGGGAATTTCCATTTGAACATGAAGCAATATGACTTCACATGTCAGAAAGTTAAAAACAACCTACCATCCACTTTTTTAGATTTCCCCTCCCATCACTAGATCTGACAGGAACCTCTGTGTACTGACTCATAGAAATGGTGAGGTACAAAGGACAGACAGGCTTCAGGTGAGCTCCTTGCTCCCTTAATATTTCCATTGCCTGGACTGTCCCTTTAAGCGGCTGCAGCCCAGGTGCTATAAAGATTGTGAGACTTCCATCACCCAATGGGTGCAGAGCCAGGGAAGTGGTTGCAGTGATCTGGTGAGGTGCATATGAGACTATAAGGCGGCTTTGTTTAACATGTGAGTGTGTTGGGGACCTGGCAACCTTCTAGCACATGACGGCTCCCCATACACAGCTTGTATTGGGCTGCCCATCATATACCACCAGTATATACACTCTGGCATATGGCAGCCTAGCTAAAGTAATGGACCAACACAGAGACACTCACTGGGCCAGTGGTGGATGGAGCTGGACATGCAGCACCCCACAAAACCTTGTTTGGAGGCTAAATAAAACCTCAGTCTTAATTTAATCTGTACTATTTTGGCAGATTGGGGGGGCCAATGACAAGTAAAATAAACCATACTGTACCTATGAGGCAACTTGAGGAGATACAGTTCCACTCCATGTTTAAAGTGGATCTAAACTGTCCCTGGCAAAGTCTAGGTCTTTGGCATACTAACCTGCCCCCTATTAAGGAGATGCTTACCTTTTATTCCAATGGCCTTGGTCCAGTTAACCCCAGAAACAGCAGCTCTGCATGCCCCAATTGTTTTAGTTTATCTGCCACACTTGTGTGCTGACATTGCTGGGCCTCCCCTTGGGCTAAACTAACATTGGGTTACCTATACTTGGTATCCCTACATACCAGGACCCTGGCTAACACAGGAGAGGGGGTTGCCAGAGTGTCTTTAGGTCTAGTGTTAGGGTCACTACTGTACTTACCTTCCAATCCAAATGTGACAAGTAGCAGGTGCGGTCTGCTTCATTGCTCCCTGTGGCAAGGTGTGGGAGCGTGCAACACCTACTGAAGCTAACTATGGCAAAATGGGTGACCTGCTGTTCCCTGGACGACTGTAAATCGAAGCTGCATTAGAGAGGGTAAGTATCAGCATATGGACCATTTAAAATGGAACAAAACACAGGAATTTGACTTTCTTGGGTTTTGTTCCGTGCCCCCCGGGGCATCCCGAATTGGGGTGCCCCGCTGTGTGAAACCCACAAAAAGTCTACTTAAATTCACCTTTCACTGCTTCAATGGTGCATGCACGGACTCTCATCCATTCAGAGCCCTTTGCTGTGTTTACTTCGTTTCGGCAATGAGCTCTGAATGAAATCAGTGGGTAGCCCACACTGCGTTTTTACATTCCATTCCGTCTGCTGAATAAAGGGTGCTGGTGAGTGGAAAGGTGAATTTTTACGGATGCCTGACTGTGAGCCCCCCCAGGGCACCCGTAAAAATCCACCTTTCCACTCACCAGCGATCTGCCCTGGAATCTTTGCGATCCCGAACCCACAGAATCCCTAAAATGTGGCAAACCCACTGCCGGAAGGCCTCCTGAATGGTGATGCCCCTCCAGGACATAGCCCCCTAAAGCCACATCGCTGGATCCTTGTCCTTGCTCCACTTCTGAGATGTGGGTCCTACAATCACCCACTGATGGCTACACCCACAGTATAGGTGAGTATTTGGGCTCTTTGAACACAGGCTTTGGGGGCATCACCAGTCAACACTTTGACTCTTAAGATGTGGGTCTGCTTTAAGCACAATCTGATCCCAGCCCCCTAAATTGATCTGCAAGTAAATTCATCAGCCCCCCCATTCCTTTCTCTGGACATATGAATTGCAAACACTCCCCCAATGAAAACTTCCAGAGACAGCTGCCCCCTGTGGGTGGCATCAGTCATCTCCCCCCTGCACACCATTGTGATGTATGAAGACACACAGATCAGCCAATCAGCAGACACCTCTAACCTGCCTGAGATATGGAGGGGGCTGCACTGGGCATAAAGGAGTATGCAGCAGCCATGCCCCGGGCATCAGAGGAGGGCGCTGCTGGCTCAATACCCCCACACAAGCACATATGGCACATACTGCCATTCATTGCAGAGGAGGGGGCGCCCTGTACCTCACACATGCAGCCACCTCCCCTCCTCCCTGCCAGGGGACGCCATGACTCACCTCCTGAAGTCAAAGGGCATTATTGTGTGTAGCGGCTGCACCGACCCGGGCTGCTGGTTGCTGGCTGGTGGCACTGTCCCTCTTCAAGTCTGCCGGCTAGACACAGAGGAAATGGCGTCAGGCAGCCAGCAAGGAGGAGAGGGCACATCCGGGTGTGATGAGGCGACTAGCTGCAGCCACGTGGGGTGTTCCTATAAGTCCGGGCGTGCAGCCCGCTCTATGCCCCATTATGTGCATGTCGGCTGCTCTGGGTGTAATGATGGCGATGTGCAGGAACCGGGAGAAGCTGCCTTCTCCTCACTATAGTGACCATTCACCTCACCACAGCTCCCAGCAGAGCGGGAATCATCTGCTACCTCAGAGAGGGCAGATAAAGGAGAACTCTGCGGAGGTGCAGAAGCCTCTACCCTGCCTGTATCTCAATGGTCGTCTTTACAAAAATACATTGTAACATTAAAGAGGACCTGCACGCAGAAAACTAGCCTGTGCCATAGCTTATTGCTGTCCTGACGGGGGCCAAAAATCAGCCCTGGATTTTACCCCCCTCAACCATGATGCCATTGGAGCTGGGGTTCCCTGGCTTGTGGGCACAATGGGTCTGGGTACAGAGGGAAACTAAGGGGGCAGGGATTGAATATGGGTGTTACAAGCAGCAGCTCAACTGGCCTCAAAGCAGTGCGGCTCACCGGGCATTGTCCTGGTTCTCCCTATTTCCAGTCCGCCCCTGACTGGGGACATCCCTGGAAGAACAGACTATTACCAATGGACACTGGGCTCTTCTGCACCCCCGGGTGGGTGTGGATATAGCAGGGGCCCCCATTTAAATATCCAGGCTTCCTTCTGCAAAACTCCTTTCAATGAGGGACCTGGAAATGGCTGCACAAACTGTGCCACACACCCTACAACTACTTTTGGTAGTGGTGATGCTGCTGCACATATTGGGTCCCCTGTTGGAGGCAATAATGCAAACAAAAGTTAAAGTAGATCAAACCCCACAAATTTCACCTTCCCGGGTTTTGTTCTGCTGTACAAGGGCATCCCAATTTGGCCATGTAGATATTCTGGTGGGGGTGTGCGCCTTAGATGGAGTGGTGCTGAGGATGCCTTCATAGGCTGTGCATGTACCATGGGATTTAATCCCAAGGTGAGGATCTGGCAAAACTAGGGGGTTTCACATGGTGGAGCATCCCAGATTATGATGCCTTGGTGGATTTTAGACTGATCTGAATATGCTAGTAACAGGGGTATAGATCAGTCATAGCAGCTGAGGTTGGGGTACAGAAAGGACAGTAACAGATCAGGCAGATCAGGTTGGGGTGCAGATTAGTCACTGGCAGATCAGGTTGGGGTGCAGTTTAGTCACTGGCAGATCAGGTTGGGGTGCAGATTAGTCACTGGCAGATCAGGTTGGGGTGCAGATTAGTCACTGGCAGATCAGGTTGGGGTGCAGATTAGTAACTGGCAGATCAGGTTGGGGTGCACATTAGTAACTGGCAGATCAGGTTGGGGTGCAGATTAGTCACTGGCAGATCAGGTTGGGGAGCAGATTAGTCACTGGCAGATCAGGTTGGGGTGCAGATTAGTCACTGGCAGATCAGGTTGGGGTGCAGATTAGTCACTGGCAGATCAGGTTGGGGTGCAGATTAGTCACTGGCAGATCAGGTTGGGGTGCAGATTAGTCACTGGCAGATCAGGTTGGGGTGCAGATTAGTCACTGACAGATCAGGTTGGGGTGCAGATTAGTCACTGGCAGATCAGGTTGGGGTGCAGATTAGTCACTGGCAGATCAGGTTGGGGTGCAGATTAGTCACTGGCAGATCAGGTTGGGGTGCAGATTAGTCACTGGCAGATCAGGTTGGGGAGCAGATTAGTCACTGGCAGATCAGGTTGGGGTGCAGATTAGTCACTGGCAGATCAGGTTGGGGTGCAGATTAGTCACTGGCAGATCAGGTTGAGGTGCAGATTAGTCACTGGCAGATCAGGTTGGGGTGCAGATTAGTCACTGGCAGATCAGGTTGGGGTGCAGATTAGTCACTGGCAGATCAGGTTGAGGTGCAGATTAGTCACTGGCACATCAGGTTGGGGTGCAGATTAGTCACTGGCAGATCAGGTTGGGGTGCAGATTAGTCACTGGCAGATCAGGTTGGGGGTGCAGATTAGTCACTGGCAGATCAGGTTGGGGTGCAGATTAGTCACTGGCAGATCAGGTTGGGGTGCAGATTAGTCACTGGCAGATCAGGTTGGGGTGCAGATTAGTCACTGGCAGATCAGGTTGGGGTGCAGATTAGTCACTGGCAGATCAGGTTGGGGTGCAGATTAGTCACTGGCAGATCAGGTTGGGGTGCAGATTAGTCACTGGCAGATCAGGTTGGGGTGCAGATTAGTCACTGGCAGATCAGGTTGGGGAGCAGATGAGTCACTGGCAGATCAGGTTGAGGTGCAGATTAGTCACTGGCAGATCAGGTTGGGGTGCAGATTAGTCACTGGCAGATCAGGTTGGGGTGCAGATTAGCTGGCAATGGATCAGGTTGGGGTGCAGATTAGTCACTGGCAGATCAGGTTGGGGTGCAGATTAGTCACTGGCACATCAGGGTGAGGTGCAGATTAGTCACTGGCAGATCAGGTTGGGGTGCAGATTAGTAACTGGCAGATCAGGTTGGGGTGCA
The DNA here is from genome assembly GCA_027917425.1 of Gastrophryne carolinensis. NCBI lineage: Eukaryota > Metazoa > Chordata > Amphibia > Anura > Microhylidae > Gastrophryne > Gastrophryne carolinensis. The sequence goes on along the minus strand of JAQIHN010000999.1, from coordinate 125,706 downwards.
CATTAGTAACTGGCAGATCAGGTTGGGGTGCAGATTAGTCACTGGCAGATCAGGTTGGGGAGCAGATTAGTCACTGGCAGATCAGGTTGGGGTGCAGATTAGTCACTGGCAGATCAGGTTGGGGTGCAGATTAGTCACTGGCAGATCAGGTTGGGGTGCAGATTAGTCACTGGCAGATCAGGTTGGGGTGCAGATTAGTCACTGGCAGATCAGGTTGGGGTGCAGATTAGTCACTGACAGATCAGGTTGGGGTACAGATTAGTCACTGGCAGATCAGGTTGGGGTGCAGATTAGTCACTGGCAGATCAGGTTGGGGTGCAGATTAGTCACTGGCAGATCAGGTTGGGGAGCAGATTAGTCACTGGCAGATCAGGTTGGGGTGCAGATTAGTCACTGGCAGATCAGGTTGGGGTGCAGATTAGTCACTGGCAGATCAGGTTGGGGTGCAGATTAGTCACTGGCAGATCAGGTTGGGGTGCAGATTAGTCACTGGCAGATCAGGTTGGGGTGCAGATTAGTCACTGGCAGATCAGGTTGGGGTGCAGATTAGTCACTGACAGATCAGGTTGGGGTGCAGATTAGTCACTGGCAGATCAGGTTGGGGTGCAGATTAGTCACTGGCAGATCAGGTTGGGGTGCAGATTAGTCACTGGCAGATCAGGTTGGGGAGCAGATTAGTCACTGGCAGATCAGGTTGGGGTGCAGATTAGTCACTGGCAGATCAGGTTGGGGTGCAGATTAGTCACTGGCAGATCAGGTTGAGGTGCAGATTAGTCACTGGCAGATCAGGTTGGGGTGCAGATTAGTCACTGGCAGATCAGGTTGGGGTGCAGATTAGTCACTGGCAGATCAGGTTGGGGTGCACATTAGTCACTGGCAGATCAGGTTGGGGTGCAGATTAGTCACTGGCAGATCAGGTTGGGGTGCAGATTAGTCACTGGCAGATCAGGTTGGGGTGCAGATTAGTCACTGGCAGATCAGGTTGGGGAGCAGATGAGTCACTGGCAGATCAGGTTGAGGTGCAGATTAGTCACTGGCAGATCAGGTTGGGGTGCAGATTAGTCACTGGCAGATCAGGTTGGGGTGCAGATTAGCTGGCAATGGATCAGGTTGGGGTGCAGATTAGTCACTGGCAGATCAGGTTGGGGTGCAGATTAGTCACTGGCACATCAGGTTGAGGTGCAGATTAGTCACTGGCAGATCAGGTTGGGGTGCAGATTAGTCACTGGCAGATCAGGTTGGGGTGCAGATTAGTCACTGGCAGATCAGGTTGGGGAGCAGATTAGTCACTGGCAGATCAGGTTGGGGAGCAGATTAGTCACTGGCAGATCAGGTTGGGGTGCAGATTAGTCACTGGCAGGTCAGGTTGAGGTGCAGATTAGTCACTGGCAGATCAGGTTGGGGTGCAGATTAGCTGGCAATGGATCAGGTTGGGGTGCAGATTAGTCACTGGCAGATCAGGTTGGGGTGCAGATTAGTCACTGGCAGATCAGGTTGGGGTGCAGATTAGTCACTGGCAGATCAGGTTGGGGTGCAGATTAGTCACTGGCAGATCAGGTTTGGGTGCAGATTAGTCACTGGCAGATCAGGTTGGGGAGCAGATTAGTCACTGGCAGATCAGGTTGGGGGTGCAGATTAGTCACTGGCAGATCAGGTTGGGGTGCAGATTAGTCACTGGCAGATCAGGTTGGGGTGCAGATTAGTCACTGACAGATCAGGTTGGGGAGCAGATTAGTCACTGGCAGATCAGGTTGGGGGTGCAGATTAGTCACTGGCAGATCAGGTTGGGGTGCAGATTAGTCACTGGCAGATCAGGTTGGGGTGCAGAGTAGTCACTGGCAGATCAGGTTGGGGTGCAGATTAGTCACTGGCAGATCAGGTTGGGGTGCAGATTAGTCACTGGCAGATCAGGTTGGGGTGCAGATTAGTCACTGGCAGATCAGGTTGGGGAGCAGATTAGTCACTGGCAGATCAGGTTGAGGTGCAGATTAGTCACTGGCAGATCAGGTTGGGGAGCAGATTAGTCACTGGCAGATCAGGTTGGGGTACAGATTAGTCACTGGCAGATCAGGTTGAGGTGCAGATTAGTCACTGGCAGATCAGGTTGGGGTACAGATTAGTAACTGGCAGATCAGGTTGGGGTGCAGATTAGTCACTGGCAGATCAGGTTGGGGTGCAGATTAGTCACTGGCAGATCAGGTTGGGGTGCAGATTAGTCACTGGCAGATCAGGTTGGGGTGCAGATTAGTCACTGGCAGATCAGGTTGGGGTGCAGATTAGTAACTGGCAGATCAGGTTGGGGTGCAGATTAGTCACTGGCAGATCAGGTTGGGGTGCAGATTAGTAACTGGCAGATCAGGTTGGGGTGCAGATTAGTCACTGGCAGATCAGGTTTGGGTGCAGATTAGTCACTGGCAGATCAGGCTGGGGAGCAGATTAGTCACTGGCAGATCAGGTTGGGGTGCAGATTAGTCACTGGCAGATCAGGTTGGGGTGCAGATTAGTCACTGGCAGATCAGGTTGGGGTGCAGATTAGTCACTGGCAGATCAGGTTGGGGTGCAGATTAGTCACTGGCAGATCAGGTTGGGGTGCAGATTAGTCACTGGCAGATCAGGTTGGGGTGCAGATTAGTCACTGGCAGATCAGGTTGGGGTGCAGATTAGTCACTGGCAGATCAGGTTGGGGTGCAGATTAGTCACTGGCAGATCAGGTTGGGGTGCAGATTAGTCACTGGCAGATCAGGTTGGGGTACAGATTAGTCACTGGCAGATCAGGTTGGGGTGCAGATTAGTCACTGGCAGATCAGGTCGGGGAGCAGATTAGTCACTGGCAGATCAGGTTGGGGTGCAGATTAGTCACTGGCAGATCAGGTTGGGGTGCAGATTAGTCACTGGCAGATCAGGTTGGGGTGCAGATTAGTCACTGGCAGATCAGGTTGGGGAGCAGATTAGTCACTGGCAGATCAGGTTGGGGTGCAGATTAGTCACTGGCAGATCAGGTTGGGGTGCAGATTAGTCACTGGCAGATCAGGTTGGGGTGCAGATTAGTCACTGGCAGATCAGGTTGGGGTGCAGATTAGTCACTGGCAGATCAGGTTGGGGTGCAGATTAGTCACTGGCAGATCAGGTTGGGGTGCAGATTAGTCACTGGCAGATCAGGTTGGGGAGCAGATTAGTCACTGGCAGATCAGGTTGGGGTGCAGATTAGTCACTGGCAGATCAGGTTGGGGTGCAGATTAGTCACTGGCAGATCAGGTTGGGGTGCAGATTAGTCACTGGCAGATCAGGTTGAGGTGCAGATTAGTCACTGGCAGATCAGGTTGGGGTGCAGATTAGTCACTGGCAGATCAGGTTGGGGTGCAGATTAGTCACTGGCAGATCAGGTTGAGGTGCAGATTAGTCACTGGCAGATCAGGTTGGGGTGCAGATTAGTCACTGGCAGATCAGGTTGAGGTGCAGATTAGTCACTGGCAGATCAGGTTGGGGTGCAGATTAGTCACTGGCAGATCAGGTTGGGGTGCAGATTAGTCACTGGCAGATCAGGTTGGGGTGCAGATTAGTCACTGGCAGATCAGGTTGGGGTGCAGATTAGTCACTGGCAGATCAGGTTGGGGAGCAGATTAGTCACTGGCAGATCAGGTTGAGGTGCAGATTAGTCACTGGCAGATCAGGTTGGGGAGCAGATTAGTCACTGGCAGATCAGGTTGGGGTACAGATTAGTCACTGGCAGATCAGGTTGGGGTGCAGATTAGTCACTGGCAGATCAGGTTGGGGTGCAGATTAGTCACTGGCAGATCAGGTTGGGGTGCAGATTAGTCACTGGCAGATCAGGTTGGGGTGCAGATTAGTCACTGGCAGATCAGGTTGGGGTGCAGATTAGTCACTGGCAGATCAGGTTGGGGAGCAGATTAGCTGGCAATGGATCAGGTTGGGGTGCAGATTAGTCACTGGCAGATCAGGTTGGGGAGCAGATTAGCTGGCAATGGATCAGGTTGAGGTGCAGATTAGTCACTGGCAGATCAGGTTGGGGTGCAGATTAGCTGGCAATGGATCAGGTTGGGGTGCAGATTAGTCACTGGCAGATCAGGTTGGGGTGCAGATTAGTCACTGGCAGATCAGGTTGGGGTGCAGATTAGTCACTGGCAGATCAGGTTGGGGTGCAGATCAGTCACTGGCAGATCAGGTTGGGGTGCAGATTAGTCACTGGCAGATCAGGTTGGGGTGCAGATCAGTCACTGGCAGATCAGGTTGGGGTGCAGATTAGTCACTGGCAGATCAGGTTGGGGTGCAGATTAGTCACTGGCAGATCAGGTTGGGGTGCAGATTAGTCACTGGCAGATCAGGTTGGGGTGCAGATCAGTTGCCAGCAGTTTGGGTTTGTGGTACAGATAAGTCAGTAGCAGATCTGACTTGGGTATTGGTCAGTCATAACTCTGAATGTATTTAACTGCTCTATAAAGTGGACAAAACTACACATAGAGTAGGGACCACACTAACACAGAGTGAAGAGGCAATGTGGCTTCTACATGTATCTGCAGATATATACAACTAAATCTTTGTCGTTCTACCTGTTAGACATGTTTGTTGCTTGATAATCATATATTACTAAGGGTTGGTTCCACTGGGTAGCTCCCACACCTATTACACATTTCCCAGAGCAGCTTGCCATTTCTTCCAGTAAAGTGCAATAAAGCCTAGGATTTTGAACATTCTGGATTTTGGTCCATATTCTGGGGGCATCCCGATTTGGCAGGCACGGTTTTCCTCCAATCAGTGTGCAGCCTTCTCTCCACCAGCAGTGTAGGCCCACAACAGCCATATAGATAGGCCCGGTGCATGAGCGTGCACCAGCTATGGAGATGGAGTCCAGCTCATGCACGGACCTTAGGATTGCTGGCAAGGTATATTTTATGGCAAACGAGAAGATTTCACATAGTGGGGCATCCCAAATCAGGGGACAGAAAATCTTCCAAGCAGCCATTTTAATCAGGGCTCCTAGATATAGAAAATGAGGTCAGAAATAGCATAGAAAAGGCCAATGAAGCTGATTGGAGCACAGGGGTTAATATTTTTTCTCTGCAGCTTCTAACAGCTGCCAGAGGTAGGAGACATTTTACTGTGCTGTGCTGCATGTTATGCAACGCTGCAGAGAAGAGGATGACACCCAGTGGGGTACCTCAAGAAGGAGACGCAGAATGTTAAGTCTGATTTTTATGGTGTCTTTTTTGACTATTTCGGTGAACTAGTCCAGGGGACCCCTATACCAGTTTCCAGAGAAGGGGGGCCGGCAAGTCACATGCCACCATAAGAGCAGAACAGCCGAGGCTCTTGTTTGGGGCCTGGCAGCAAAATGAGCCTGGGCCCTGGCTGGCTCTCTGATGACAGCCCTACATTGCTGACACCCTCTCTGGTAATTACAGTTCCACGCATTTCAGCGTTCTGATGAGCTCCTGCAGCCGCCTTTCCCCTCCCTGTGCAGAGGCTATTAGTTGATGAGTCCTCAGTGCCAACAAATTGAATTAAAGGGTAATTCCACTTTCATTGGCTTTTTAAACGTTTGCCATCTGTGTTTTAAAACAATTTTCCATAGAAACAATGTGTATACCTTATCTATGTACACCAAAGTGGTGATTTCGAGTACACATCATATCATAGTGACTTCTTCACTCTAGCTTGCTAATCATCTGATTGGCTAAGGCAAGGGTGACAGGTTTAAACCTTTCTGCTGAAATTCAACTTTCAGTTTGGAACGATCACAGTCTTGTGTTCCAGTAGCAAAAGGGTTAATGGCTGGGTTCTCTAGGTGATTAGGCTGCTTAGACTTGCCAAAGCTGCTATAGAGTTCACCTGGATGAACGATGGGACATGTAGTCCATGTGTTTTACTCAAGGCCATGAAAACCACTCCCACTGCAGCAAAACAGAGTCCCAGCAATATGAGATTCATGCAAACTGCATGCTGATAAGTAAATCACAGTTATAGGGGCACAATCCTAACACAAATGTTTTACATTCCAAAAGGAAGGAAAACAATAAGGCAAAACATCAAAAACATGCCAAAAAGGGAGTTTCCCTTTGAATGCAGTGTTCTGACCCAGCCTAGTCTCAAGCAGTGTTATAAGGTACTGCTGGGGTTCAGATCCTGTGTGGCGTGACATGCAGCACAGCACAGTAAAGTGTCCCCTACCTCTGGCAGCTGTTAGAAGCTGCAGAGAAAAAATATTAACCCCTGTGCTCCAATCAGCTTCATTGGCCTCTTCTCTGCTATTTCTGACCTCATTTTCGATGTATAGGAGCTCTGATTAAAATGGCTGGTTGGAAGATTTTCTGTCCCCTGATTTGGGAAGCCCCACTGTATGCAATCTTCTGGTTTAATTACAACATAAACACAGAGCTATTAATAAATTATTTAGAGTCCTCTTTAAAGTCCTCCAACTTATAATTCTAAATCCACCATAAGTGTCAGCAATCCAATTGTGCAGATCCACCACCGATTTGGTACCCTTACCAGAAATGATTAAATCACCAGCAATATCAGCAGTCACGCAGACACTTCCTCCAATCGACTCCACCCACTAGGGTACGTATCCTCAATGTAAATTAATGCGACCAGCCAGGTTTCCAAAGCATACTCATGCAGAAGGAAATAAAAGAGCCATAGTGCAATAATGCAAAGCTACAAATTCCTTTTAATAAGGCCAATAAAATACTCACAAACAAAGGGTTAAAATACGCATGTCACAGTAATGTACCAAGCCAACCCACGCTGCTGAATTCCAGTCTTGTAGACCGCCGGCTCCCAACGCGTTTCGTCGCTCAGCGCGACTTTCACAGCGCGATATTGCTGGTGATTTAATCATTTCTGGTAAGGGTACCAAATCGGTGGTGGATCTGCACAATTGGATTGCTGACACTTATGGTGGATTTAGGATTATAAGTTGGAGGACTTTAAAGAGGACTAAAAATAATTTATTAATAGCTCTGTGTTTATGTTGTAATTTTGTTTATTGACTTGAGGGTGAGATTTAAGTTTAACACGTGGAGCTGGATTTAAGATCATTATTTCTTTTTTGCGTTTAATTGTTATTAATTTGTTTGTAGCGCGGTATTTATATATAATTTCTATATATTTTTGTTTATATTTAATCTTCTGGTTTGCCATAAAATATACCTTGCCAGCAATCCTAAGGTGCATGCATGGGCTGGAGAATCTCCCTAGCTGATGCACGCTCATGCACCGGGCCTATCTATATGGCTGTTGTGGGCCTACACTGCTGGTGGAGAGAAGACAGGTCAGACAGGTCTTCTGTGTTCCTTATGAGGTCTTTCTTGCTGCACTGGGGTCTTCTAAAAATGCTGCAGTTTCAAAAGTAGATGCTGCCACTATCTTTGGAAGGGGTGGACACAGACCCCCTTCTCCAAGAGTAATGCTGAGAGCTGGACAGGGAGGCTTTATACTGAATGTCACTGGACGGGTGGGGTAAGGAGGGGAGATACCAGAAAGGCATTACCTGTCTAGTATCAAAGCTCCCCCCCCCCACACACCTGTAATTACCCTTAGCTGGATTCCAAGACAGAAGGGAGGGAGAAGCAGTGGTCTGGTTAGTAATTTTGTCTATTGTGTAGTGTCTTTTTTTTTATTTTTTGCTACTGCTGGTGAACTGGTAAGGGTACCGCAAACCAATTTATTTGTTAACAAAGGTATGAAGAACCAGTTGAGGCCCAATGCAAAGGCTAGACCTCCTTTAATAGAAGTTGTTTCTGTGCTCATGGCATGAATGAGGTAAGTATGAACAATCATATAAAACCCACCATCAACTGCCTTGGAGAACATACCTGGCCCAGAGAAAAGTGTAGCTGCCTTACCATGCGCCCCTCTTGTTGCCTCTTATTCCACTTGCCTCCCCAAGTTTACACCCGCCTCCATTGCCGCTGCATGACAGCCATCCACTCGAGTGACAGTTGGACTTGAGTGACAGGCTGCACAAATTGGTTAACTGACCAGTTTGTCGCACAAGGTCCCAGCTCCCTACAAAGTGCCCACCCCCATTGAGTTACCCATTCTATCACCTCATCCATCCCCCCCTCTTCTCCGGTACTTATGCTGTCATCCCACCAATCCCCCTCTCACCCATGCTATCACCCAGGATATCCCTCCTCCTGTACCTATGCTATCGCCCCACCAATACCCCCTCCTCCTGTACCCACGCTATAACCCCACCAACCCCCTCTCCTTCATGTACCCATGTTCTCACCACACCTATCCCTCTCTCCTTTATATACTCATGCTATCTCCCCACTAATCCCCCCTGTACCCACTATATAATCCCACCAATCCCCCTTCTCTCCCTCTTTCCTTCTGTAGCCATGTGATCACCCCACAAATCCTCCCTCTCCACCTGTACCAAAGCTGTCACCCCACCAATAACCCTCTCCTCATGTATCTATGTTATCACCCCACCAATAACCCTCTCCTCATGTATCTATGTTATCACCCCATCAATAACCCTGTCCTCATGTACCCACGTTATCACCCCATCAATAACCCTGTCCTGTACCCACGCTATCACTCATCACTATTTCCTATCTTTGGGTCTACCCTTTTGGGATGCCCCAGCAGGACTGTGCACCCACACCCCCAGGCTTAATACAAAATGGAATGTTGAATATGATGTTTATTGTTCATAACAGACCTCAGATAGCAGAAAGAGAGGACCCCCCCAATTTCACCAAGCAGAAGACAGTAAGGTGAGCACAGGGAGAGCCACAAGATTAACTGTTTAACCAGCTGCTCACCTCAATGCTCTGTCTGAGGAAAACACAGACTCTCTCACACAGGATGTCCAGGATGTCTGTGAATAGGAAATGCCAGTGCCATGATTGCTGTATGCCTGAGCCGCCACTGATTTGTATAAAAATCATGCAGTTGCGTGGAATCGCCCTTAAAGTGGACCGTCACCCAGGGGTGATCGGCCCGGGAAGCTATAAGATTCCCGGGCCGATCACCTCCCTCACCGCGGGACATCCGAGATCGGGATGTCCCGCGGTGAGGGACCCCCCCCCCCCCCAAAACCCCCAAAAACGTACCTCATCGGCGGCAATCTAAATTGCCCTGGGGAGGGATACATATGAGCACTGTTTGTTGTGTTGGTCTAGTTAGTCATTTTTGACTGTTGGTCCGCTTTAAGTGTGTACTGTGTACCTCTTGGGGCAGTTGTGGCCTAGAGGTAAGGGAGCAGACTTGTGACCAGAGGGTGGCAGGTCCAAATCCTGGGACATGACTGAAGTGCTCTTGAGCAAGGCACCTAACCCCCCAACCGCTCCCCGGGCGCCGTAATTAGGGCAGCCCACCGCTCTGGGCATGTGTACACTCACTGCACGGATGGGTTAAATGCAGAAGACGAATTCCTATGTGTGTGCAAGCATACAATGGCGTTCTATGCATTATTATATTATTATTATTGTTATTCTTGTGGTAACCTCACAATGGGAAACACTGTTTTAGCATTACCATCAGCACTTTGCACTGAGAGCTGATGGCTGAGCAGCTATGTCCTAACTTTACATCACCAGGCACAGTGGCAAGCGTTGGATGGAGTGGGGTATATTTTGCCCACATGCCACTAACAGGACAGCGTGCAAGTATTGTTCATGGATTCGTTAGGATTCTGAGGGAACTTGGATTGGGGCCTGTGGAGTCAGTACACACCCAGTTCAATTGTCTCTTTCTGCAACTTTATTCCACAGAGTAATTCTGTGTTCAGCAACTTCAGATAAAACAGTGATAGTCTCTGCATCCATTGCGTCACTGGGGCTGGGACTATACAACTCCTAGCCCACATGGATTCTCTCACAGAGTCACGCTGTCTTATTCTACTGGCTTGCCAGAATCTTCTGCTTCACTTTCTGTGTGTATTAACTTCCCCAAAAGTGCTCTTGATAATACGTTCTCTCTCTCTGCTTCACTAGGCCTTGTTCTCGCACTTGTCTGGTTTAAGCTGGCGGCACTGTAACTCTAACTCAAAACACACTGCACTGTACTAGACTGGACTCTTACACTCCACAACTGCTACTGTAAAAATCTGGAAGTAGCAGATACATTTATAATCTCTGTTTTCCCAGACTGCATTGGACCTCTCCCTGTGATGTCTCAGCTTCTGCTTAATAATTGTGTAGCTGCTGTCCCTTGTGCCATACTTGTGCAGGTGCGTGTGTCTCAGAAACTCCTGCTTTGCCATTCTGGGTGGGGGGGGGTAGTGTAGTGGTCCAGCAGAAAACAGTTCCCAGCATTGAGCTGCCAGCGGCTGTGCTTGGTGCTAATGTGCAGTGAGCGGCTGCCGATCGACAGCTCTGTACCCACCCATTACTGTACCCTGTAGCGTTGCTGACGGCGGCTTTGCTGTTTTAGACTCTCCATCCTGCCCTGTGGTAGCTTGGCTGCGGGTTTGAAAAAAAAGCAAAAAAGGCTTGCCCAGGCACGCTCTCACTGCCGCCAATAGCTTTGTTGCTGGCCCTGCGGCCTGTCAGACTAAAGACTGAAAAGCCTCCTGGACCAGACCATAACCCAAAGGTTGGTGGAGGCCCCCTTTGCAAGATAAGTGGTGGAGTATCCAGGGCAGGCGCCCCTTGCGCCTCCCTCATAATTCGGTCCTGTCTGACATCACAAAACCTTTTGGATGAACTAGAATGTAAAGCAACTTTATGACATAGGAGACCAGGGCTAAATTTGATCATGCTTTAATAGTTGAGTGGCCTTACCAGATGAAACATGCTGTCAGCTGAGAATGATGCCCTCAGCTTATCACTAGAACTGCCTATGTTAAATTGGACCAACAGCCTTGCACATTTGTAATAAAACACCGATTTCCTCCTGGTCATGGCCATTTTGGAGCACCTGGGATGCTTCTTTCCATTGAGCGTAGTGGGGGTCACCCCAAATGCAGATGCCCCCACACCCCATACTTACTGCCTCCTCATTCCGAAACTGGAACTCTGCCCCAGGCGATGTGCAAGGCCACCTGGGGAATGCAGGCTTGGTGAGGAAATGGTAAGTCACAGCTGCCCTTAAAGGATCTTTCAGTATGTATATGCAGCAATTGGGATGACTTACCCTGCTAGAATTAACAACCATTTTTATAAAATGACTGTTGGATCACTTTAAAAAATTAAAAATGGACCTTCAGTCAAAAAATGCAATAGATCAAATTTAGGCAGTGCATTCTTTCAGGCTATTACTTCCACATAGTCTTGTTTGGGCAGAATTTTTATTCTTGTGTTATCCACTGGTGGTGGCACTCAAAGGGTGCAGGAGCATGGGCACAGTATGTTTTTCTGCAAGTTTTCTAGCTTCCAAGCAGACCTCCACATTATTAGCCATCTCAGTTTGAGGAGGGGGGTGCAATGCTCCTGGGGGACCTTTTGGGTAGAGGTTCACTGTGTGTAAGGAATATTTTAAGAAGGAATGTTCTGTGGCCTTTGTATGATACTGTTTAGAACAACACAATGTTTTGAACATTAGGAAGGACTTTAGAAGCCAACTCGTGAGACTTGATTAACCTAGAATGCGGAGGTCTCTTCCTCTGAGACAATACGGTATGCGATTAGCGGAGATTTACAGGCTCACAATGACAGCCAAGCTGTAATTTCCATGTTCCAGGGGACTTATACCTCATCATAAAATAATTAGACCTTTAGAAGGAATGTGATCCAAAGTTTCACTGTTTAGTCTGTTCCTAATTATGAACAGTTAGGCTCAGTGAGGACACATTGTGGGCCTGTCATGATGCTGTCACACTTGCAGACAGGAGGAAGGAACATGTCACTTGGAACATACAGAGCAAAGATGATCTAATCTTACAAAGTGATTACAGCAGTTAAATATTTTCATTGTTACCCTTTTAATGTCATTTTTAAGCTACAAAACACATTCCAAGCTCATGACCACGTCACTAAATTTGAAGTGATATGACTTTCAGTTCCCACCGAATGTTTGTCATCCAAAGTGCTCATTTAGGCCACATTCCTTTGGGATAGCAAATATATCTGCTTGCAGCGAAATATATATAACTCACATTGGCACAAAAGGGTTATCGGCAATTCGGAGAGCTTAGGTAAACAGTTAAACAGGATGTAACGCAAAACACTGCTTCCTCCCACAGTGGAAGGCGCCAAATAAAATGTCACATGGAGATGCCAAGTTCACTGATGTCTTGCTTCACACTGGCAGCACAAATGTGGCAGGACTTGTTCTTGTTTCATCTGCTGCTCACTAAATTGATTTTCCCAAGGGAAAGTGCAAGAGGTGAGCAACTGACACAGACAGGTTTTCAAGAAATATACAGAAGTTTTGCAAGCTGAGGGTCCACATATGCTTGCTAAAGACAGAGCAAGCTTGTGACTTGGGGTTAGGTCTAGATAAGCATAATGGTCCTCTGGGTTCCCATCATGGCACTATGGCAAATTACAGCCAGCCCACCTTCCAATGTGCCACTCCACGACCATGCGGCTGCAGAATTGCTTGGGAAAGGGCACAGGCACATGGGTTGGTGACCTGCTAAGCAGTTATTTTGCTTGAAGGGGAACTTCTGATGCCCTGGAGTCTAAAAGTCTCCAGGATTGTCCGAGTACCACTCTTTGCCGCATCATGAATTGGGATTCCCCGCTGTGTGAAACCCCCAAGATAATCCATACCACTCACCTGCTCCCAGGACCCTCGCAGCATCCCGGTGCCACAGCCACATCCCCGCTCACCATCTGTGCGTGTCCCCACACCAGGTCTTTCTGAATGTGCCATGCGGACAAGCCCACAGCTAGAAACTGAGGGGTGCAGCCAGCAGCACACTCCGTTTTCCTTATTAGGTTGCCTAGCCGCTAGCAGAGCAGCCAAAATTGAGTTTGCTGATTGGCTTAGTGGGCCGATCAGCCAATCAAAGCACTCGGTTTCGGATGCTCCTGCGCCGTGGGAATGCCAGGAAGTTGAGTTTCCGCCTTAGAGGAACAACACCTGGAAGAGTGAAATTCCTGTGTGTTGTTCCTCTTTAAGGACCTTAGCTTTTGATTTGCCAATCTGAGCCCAGCAAAGCAGAATGGAAAGCACACAGCTAGCCAAACCCCCCACTCTTCAGCACATACCTGTCACATAGCTTTTCTGAATGGCTGGCCCAGGTACAGACTGAAAGACTTGTACAGCTGAGTATAGCATTTTTAATGTTTTTGCCTGGGCAATGTGTAATAGTATAGAACCTTATCTTTATATTTTTAACACTGTAGAACACACATGTGTATAGATGTGTGCATCAATTGGTACATTCAACTCCTGTGTGTTGTTCCTCTATAAGGACCTTGGCTTTTGATTTGCCAGTCTGAGCCCAGCAAAGCACAATGGAAAGCACATAGCTAGCCAAACCCCCCACTCTTCAGCACATACCTGTCACATGGCTTTTCTGAATGGCTGGCCCAAGTACAGGCTGATAAGGCTTGTACAGCTGAGTATAGCATTTTTAATTTCTTTTTGCCTGGACAATGTGTAATAGTATTGAACCATATCTTTATATTTTTAACACTGTAGAACATACTTTGTTTGCATCAATTGGTACAATTATCGCTTCTATACTTTTGCCCACTGAACTGGACAACATACTGTGTACTCACACCCTTTTAGAAAAGTTTGCCCAACATGTTTCTCTCAACCCCCAGCCCCCCTATCCAGTGTCATGTGACACAGGGGTGTTCAGCTGGCTGGGGGACAATGCTATATTTTTAGCATCCAAAGGACACACGCCATCTTATTCAATCACTGTTGTCTTACCCATCTTGTGTCTGATGTTTACTAGCTTTGGCTTTACAAATGGCCGATAATTGTCTTGTGTGCAAACATTTCTGCCATCAGTAGACTGTCTGTACGCTTGAAAAGCAACACTTTGGTTGCCCAAATGTTCACGTTAATGACATGCCACTGGGACAAAGAAGCCTTCACAGTCACCAGCTTGTGTCGAGAGGAGCAGTGGTGTCTCTAGCTGTCAGCTGGTGGAGTCTGATATAGGCATCAGAGTACAAGGCAGCTGCTGAAGTGGTGACAATCTTCTAGTGCAGATAGCAGACTGGTTTGGAAAGCTGCATGCGGATCTTTCTCTTTCTTTATAGAGATTGTCAGTGTTATGGGTGAACCTGAAACAGCAAAGTTCAGACCAAACTTTGCAAGTTTAGGTTCCTAAACCCGACCAGAAGGCCAAAGGGAGTTTTACCATTGGGGGAAGAAACTAGACCACACTGTCACAGAGAGCTATTAAAATTCCCTTTAATTTCAAAAGGGACTTTAAAGCCCCGTCTAGGCAGCATAAATAAATATGAATTATATATATAAAAAGAGACTGTAAACCCAAATAAAAAAAACATACAGACACTTACCTTTTCTCCCAGGCAGCAGCTCCCAGTCCGCCTCTCAGAAACGAGGAGGTGCCCCATGAGACTTGGGCCAAGGCTAACGCTCGCTGTCGCTTGAAATAGAGGGGACTAGGCAATCACTTGGCATGCCCTGTCTATTGCAATAAATTGAGGGAGTGTATAGAGTCACTGTTAATGATGTGAGGGGTAGTGAAATCAGGTGAAGATGCCAGAAGCTTTGTCTCCAAAAACTGGGTGGTTTCTGAGCGGCAGACCGGCCAAGAGTTGCTGTGGGGTAGAAAATGAGAGTGCCTGTTTTTTTTTTTAGTTAGTCTACGGTCCCTTTATCTTCTCTTCCCCAGCTTCCAAGTCTGGTATTTTAAAACGTAATGGGTCCTGGGGATCGAGTCCCCGACATCCATGCTTACTAACAAGCACCATGCCAGGTATGTGTCAAACATTAAAATCATTGTCTAGGTACATTCACTCTGTGTTTATCACATTGGATTGATCAGGCCGAAAGTGGACCAAATCCCAGGATTTTGACTTTTGGGGGTGCCCCCTGTGTAAACCCCCCCTGGTCACCTGAATAAACTCAACCCTTCCTGGCCCTACGATGCATGCGCGGGTGTTCATCCAATCAGTTCGCTGGGATCCGCTCAAGCCCCTTCAGTAGAAGTAGCTTTCTTAAAAAGTTACATTTGTACTTTATTGCCTCACAATACATTGTATTGTAATTTGTATTATTTTAAAAAATATCTAAGTCTAGATTTCTCCAGTTTATTATCGATCAGAGAGATAATGAAGATGAAAGACAGAAAAAGGCAAAAATGTATGCCCCGTCTATGGTCATATCTGCACAAAGAAGGAAAATAATGATTTGCACCCCCAAAGAGATGGAAACTGTGCAATAGATCAAGGTGGTGTGCCCCATAATGTGTTACACTATACATGTATTAATCCAGGCGGCTCAGTGTATAGTGCCGGAGCTCTAGCTTCCAGAGCGCCAGGTATTATCTTTCGCTCACTGTCGCTTTCCCATACATTTCAATGGCCATTCATTTGCTTGTGTTTAAACGGTGTGTTTGACAATTTTTTTTGCTCAAATCATTGTGTGACCTCTCCTGGCTGCAAACAAACACTTTTAGAAACTTTTTTGACTTTTTATATTTTTATGCAGAATTGTCATTACAGGTCTGACACTAAAGTGCTAATGACACAGTGTTAAAACAATGTAACTCCATGTGTTTTTGTTTTGTTACTGGTGGATATGTGTTCAAAAACAGACTTTAATCACACAGCGTCTGGCGCTCTATTCTATAACGACCAGGTTTATAGCACTGATGCTGTGTGCGTGTCCTTTTTGATAAGTATGGTGTGGAGCGCTGAGAGTCGGTCGTACTGAGCTGGCGCTACCTTTTGCTTGCTGCAGCGCTGTACTGGTGTTAGAGCACCCAACATACATCACATTCATCTGGCCAGGTTACTACAGCGACTGAGGCGCTCTGTTACAGCGCTCGATACCCGCTTACAACGTCTACTAGCGGTCGCTCTAAGCTGGCGTTAGTAGTGAATCAGCCTCCTCGTCTCTATCTTTGTGTGGCTTCAGCAACCACAAAGTGACACCCTGTGTCAGCACCTACCCAACCGATCACTTAATCAAATAGTCTTATGGGCTTACCAACTCATATGTATTTCATTAAAAAGACCAATGAGCTTAAACTATGCAAAAAGTGTTATCTATAGTGCCCAATAACAGTTATTAAGGTACAAGAGGGAAACCAGGCAGTGTGAAAACACATACAACATGAAAAGTCCTCACCTAAGTGTCAAAGTCAGATGCGATGTCCCCGCTGCTCCATCCACGAGGCTTGTTCTCCCACATGTTCCGTGGCCCCCTGCAGCAGGCCACTTCCTCAAGGTGCCTGGCCATATCCACAGAGAGGGAGGGAGGGATGTGCCAGACCTGTAATGAATGGTGTGGCTGTTCTGAAGTTACTGTGACCGATGTAGGGGCAGCCATACAACACAGTAGTGGCCACTAAACAGCAGAAAAAGACCTGCACGATGAAGGACTCAATCTCGAAACCTAATACATTTATTCCACAGGAAGATGACAAATGCACTGCAAAGGAGAGGTATGCTCATTTAGTCAACAGCTCCACTGATCCTGGATGATGATGATGCCCCTGCACATAGCCCCCCCCCCCCCCCCCCCATGCAAATACAAAAACCAGGACCCCAGAATTCACTTCTTCAAGGCTCCTCTTCTGTTCCAACCCATTTGACCACCCTCAACCTAATGCTGTCCTTACGGGGTCATAGCAATTGTCCGCTGGAAGTCACATGGGATCCTTTCCTAAATACCGTTGGATTCAGTCCTGGAAGAGGCCCATTTTGAAGGACCTGGTTTTGGTCTTGCAGGAGGCTATGAGTGGGGGGGGCATTACCAATCGTGATTTTGCCACAATGTCCTAAGACACCAAGCACCCAGATGTTTGTCCTGGGGAGCCCAGCAGTTGTGTGTTTGAGGAGGGGGGCTCTATAATGTAAAGAGCAGAGACAGTGGTGCCCCATCACATATTCTGAGGGGGAATGAATGGAGCAAAAATGGTAAAATTAACACTGAGATGCAGAGTTGCAAATCACAGCACATGGCACACCCAATGTAAATTTTGCTCCACCAAATAATTAGCATGAGTCTGCTCCACAGCCAAGGCTATGGTATTGCAAGGACAGATCATGGACAGGTTTTCATATAGCTACTCGTAAAGCAATGGAACTGAAGCTTCAGCATTGCAGAGGCAGATAATGTGGCAAGGGGTGGGTGTATCTCCCCCTAGATATGATGCTAAGGTGGGGGGGAGGGGGCTTTGGGAAGCCTTAGAAAGCAGGAAGTGGAGAGAGGTGTAGGAGGCAGCATTGCACCATCTGGAGAGAGCAAACTCAACCACAGCCTCTATGTGAGAGCTGCATGCTGGGGACAGGGGCGGACTGGTCTGCTTTAGGGACACTTGGACTGGGTCTAGCCCACCTCACTAGGAGCTTAGACACTGCTTTTTCTAGCATTCCACTCCCCCCTGCTTTCCAAGGTCCCCCAGGCCCTCTTTCCCCATAGCTGGCCCTATGGTAACACCCCCAGCCAAGACACCCATGTTCGGCCCCTACAATGCTATAGCCTCAGCATCTTGACTATGGTGGCCATACACACCTCTGCCACAGAATCTGCCCTTACAAACTGACGTTTTAGTACCATCAGTTATCACATAACCACCCCTACCCATGATCTGTAAGCTGATAACTGCACTCATTGATAGGCTAAATATTTCCTTGGGGATGGAGCTAAGGAGCTCATCGGCTGGTGGTGGGCTGGTCAGGGCCTATAAATTCATGGCCCCAGTCTGCCTCTGGCTGGGTCTAACCCCCTTCCGGCCCTTCCAAGGCAGTGCGACACACTGAGAATTCTCCCAGGTCTTGCTATGGCCAGTCTGCCGATGGAGGAAAGCAGAGATAATGTCTGTTCCAGGGAAGTCTACTCTATAGTTAGTAACCTCACCAGGCTAAACCCAACAGCTGTGGCTCATCTAGAATGGGACTGGTCATACAGGAACCTTTGCAATGATATGGCCTCTGGTGCAAACAAAAAAATGGTGGCTTCTATTTTAGAAGATAAATATATAAAATATTATTTTTGTTTTGTGGTCTGGATTAACCACTTAGAGGTCCACTGAGGGCACATATTTGTGGTAGGCTGTTTACTTCCTGTTGTTACACTACAGGAAAAGTCATGGCTTATCATTTATGGACTTTTATTAACGCGCCTTTTCTTTTCCTAATAAATGCCTCAGACCTTAGAAATGTGTGCCCGGTGACTCAAGAATCTGGTCATTCGTAAAGGTTTGCCATGTACGTGAATTATAAATCAAAAAGATTTCAATAGAGTTGTGATAAATCACTTAAACCATGAAACTGAAACCTTTGGATAATGGAGTAACCCCATTAAAACCCAACTCACAGTAACTGGAAAAGGGAGGCCCAAGCGTGAAGTTACAGCCACCATATGACTCAGAAGCCTTTACAGGCTCATTTCGATATTTAAACCTCAAGTTCCCTTTATATGGAATAGAGGAAACATTACAATGGTTTGCCGTAACAGTATTAGTCATAGAGACACAGGATTCTTGACCATCAGGCTGTCTTCATAGGCTGAAGCGTTTTCCTCTGACCTCAGTTAACAAGCACATGATTATTTAGATACCAGATCGGGGCTTGGCAACTCGTTTCTTCATGTTCTTCATTATTATACCTGTGATATTTTGACACAAGGAATAGAGGCCACGAACTTGAGTAATATTCTAAGTACCAGTATATGTATGCACTGATTTTCACAGTACTTCTGCTTTGCATGGGCTGGGTGGAGCATACAAATACATTTTTATGAAATGTGATGCTTGATTCACTTCCTCTAGATCTTTCCAGTTACCATCGTGATATCAAGCATTAAGGTAAATTTTCACCTGGCGTTGAATCAGCCCCAAGGTAGACAATGAAAGTGAATGACAGTTTTCTCTCCTAAAAAAGGAGTGAGTTTTCTCACCTGGCTCCTAATCGACCCCCATATGCCATAGTAAAAAATGAAAGGGTTTAGTTTGACCCCCATTTCCCTTTTTGACTGAGCCATAGGTAATACAGCATCATGTATATGTCATGTATATGACATGTCTAAAATACCAACCCCGTTATCAAAGAACTAATATAATTTGATAGAGACAAAGCTACATACTGCTTATTTAAGGTTTTCAGTGGCACCATTTGCCACTCTGCATTTCCAGTGCCTCTAAACTGCTGTGAACATTCAAAAGAGAAAAACAGATGATACTGTCATACTATTCTTAAACCATAATTCCCCTTTCAATAGCATTCTTAAAAGCGTCCATTATTGTGTACCAAAATGATGTCCTTTTTTCTCTTTTATTAACATTATTACTTATTAACTCTGTGTGGCAAAAGGAAACAGTTTTCTCTAGCAGCAATGTGTTTTTATTAGCAATGTATACCAAAGAGGCATGTTTAGTGTACAGCACAGAGACTTCCTGACTTTGGCTTCATAATCATCTGTGTCTGGGACTTGTAGTCAGAAACATTACTGAGGGCTTTATACAAGGCCAGGAACGTCGCTCCCACTATATCAACATAGAGCCACAGGAATATAAGAAACTTGGAAACCATATACTGATATGTAAATCCCAGGTCTGGGGGCACAATCCTAACACAAATATTTATTTTACATTCCAAAAAAGGATAACAATAAGGCAGAAAACAAAAAGGACATTTATGGTCTATCTATAATCTGAATTCATAACTTAAATTGCTTGATTGGCCAAAAAAGTCAGGTGATCCTGGGAGAACCGGGGGGTTCACACAGCAGGGGCATGGAAAAAAACTCGGGAAAGTCAAATTCCTGGGTTTTATTTCGCTTTAAAAATAAACTCCAGTCGAAACTTTTATTTATTTAGGTTTCAATAGTATAGGTAATGAATTAAGTACAGTATTTGTCCTGTTTTATGCTTTGCCCCATAAAAGGAATGTAGACTGATGCTGCTGATCACACTGCAGTGTCTGAAAGCTCTCACCTCGATAAAACATGTTATATCCATAGGATGGTATAGAGGTCAGTCATTGGGGGAGTCTAATGACATGCTGATGAAAAGCACAGCAGTAGGGAGGAACTCTTTTGGTGTTGGGGTTGTGGCCAAGGTAGGAGGGGTTAGCCACAATCTTTCTTTTCCACATCAAGGTCCTCCTGGCATGCAAGCCTTGGATATACTAATGGATGACTGTAGCCAATCACCTCCTCAGTAGAGCAAATGATATGCTGCTCTTGTGTTGTCTTGTCTAGTGGAGGCTTCATACCAGTATCTTCATCAGCAGAATTTGACTTCATCTCCAGGTCTCTTTCTTCTGCCACCCTGAGAAGATCTGTGATATTAATCTGAAAAGTCAGTTAACTGTTCTCTACTCTACTTCACATAGCAGAGCTGGGAAGATAGATGCTCGATCTACAGAATCCAATAGCAATATAGAGGCTAATTTAGGAGTAGTGCTATGTATCGCCATTTGAGCGTCTATGTAGCGGCACTTAGATGGCCCGCGAGTAGACACTGCAAGCGGTTGTCTGGCACTTTAACCCAGAGTAGCGGGCGGACAAGTGATGCTGTAGTATCCTGTCCTGCATTGATAAATGTGATGTCTGGATTGCGCTGTAGAAGCGCTCTCCCTGAATCAATACATATGTAGTTTCCCCGAGGAAAAGCCACCCAGAGCAATGCTGTATATAACAGGACAACGCTGCAGCTAATGATATGTAGCACCAATTAAGTGCGTCCGACGCTCGGTGCTGAAACCCATACTTACGGAAATCAAACACAAAACTAGCAACGGTATAATTGGACGCTATATGAAAAAAGTCTGTTTCTCATTTACACATATACACCAGCACCAAAGAATGACATTGTTTATACACTGTAACACTGACACTGCAATGGAAGACCTGCACATACAATTCTGCATAAAAGAAATCAAAATATAACAATATAAGTATTTGGTTGCTGGGCAGGAGAGGCCACACAAACATATGATCCTAAAATAATTATTATAAGAAAAATAATTAAATAAAATGCTATTTATACACAAGCGAAAAAACACAAGTGAAATGTATGGGATAACGCTGCTGAGCGACAGGTGCTACGTGGCACTGCTGAACATACAGTGGTGGCGATTTACACTGAGCCGCCGCTAGTGATACATGTGATGCTACATGACGCTATTAGAGGCGCTCACCAGATTGACTATTATATATATGGTTTTCACATACTGCGCCTGCCGTTCACCTGATGCTACGTGGTACTACGGGGCGTTAGCGTTTCTTAAATAACCCCCTAAATTTATCCAAGCATCTACAGTACTCATGGCTTGATTCTGAGCTGATCAATTACATTTCACTTACAAAGCATCCATTGTAGTCATATTAACAACTGACTTATTATTCTAGCTCATCTACATGGTTAACCCAATATATTCTATGGAAACAATAAAACCCGTCAGATGCCTACAAATTCCTACAATCATCAAAATATGTTGTGATATTTGTATTTGCTTTTTGTTTTGTAACTTTTTCCAGCCATCTTGAGGGTGACTTTGGTAAATCTTACACCTCTGACCTTGTGATGGTAGCATCATTTTCCAAAGTGTGGGAAATAAAATGAAGTCACAAAATACGCCCTTGGTAGTCAGTCAGTTCTGCATAGGCTATCAAAAATGAGGAACTAACGTAATCTTGTGGGAAAGTTACATGTTTTGCTTCACAGTGTGGTATACAGCATCTGGTGAAATCCCGTATTCCAAATCCCAGAATACATTGTAACAATGAAGAAGTCGGTACTGTAGTCCGCTATATGTTCCTTGCTGTCCTTTCTCCTTGATTTTAACAGAAATGATACAATAACGGATTCACTGACACATTTAAATTAAACCCAAAGCAAAGTTTTTGCAGTGGTAAAGAATAATCCCTTCCTGTTCCAGTCCTTCCTAAGGTTCAAAATGGAAAATTGATCACACAACTAAAACATGCACGATGCAGGGCAAAATCAGAATCATTTTACAGCACTGCAACCACAAGGGAAAAACTCTTTACAATTCTAACAAACCTTAACTAACAAATAAAGAAAAAGGGAAAGAAAGAAGACCATATTCCTGGACATCCAGTCCATTATTAGATCTATTTGTGTTATTACAATGTAATGTAGTCCTGGGGTCAGCCTGTAATTATCTATAGACTTCATCCAATCGTTTAATAGCTAACCGAAATGAGTGTCTTGGATGTGAGTTGTTTCTAGAGATTCTTCCTAATTTCATTATAACTTACCATATTTTTCGCCCTATAAGACGCACCTGCTCATAAAAACGCACCTAGGATTTGGAGGAGGAAAATAAGAATACAAATATTCTGAACCCAATAGTGTGCTAAAATAGAGGCTCTGTAACACTGCCAAGAATAATCCATACAGTTCAATACTGGCAGATGACCAGACATGCATGAATATAAGTACAGCAGTGTACATTTTACAGTATGACTATAACTCGGATCTGGTTAACTGGTTATTGGGATCTGCTGCATGGTCTAACTATCTTTATGCTCTGGTCACTTAGTTCATGGCAGCTGCTAGTGAGTTCATTATTTTCTCCTGTTGATAAACCATATGAACTCTTGGTGCACCTGTACAAAGTCAGTATCTGTATTAAGCAGCTCTGTCTAAAGAAAACTAGGTATGTTACATTATTATCTCTGCTATAAATGCTTGCTATTGACTGATTGTTTTGTCTCTACAGCTAAATGCTTGCTACAAAATTGTCTATAAAACTGTTCTTGCTACAAATTATCCTTGCTACAAAACGGCTTTTGCTACAGAACTGTTCTTATAACCAATTAAAGCCATGGAGTCGTGCTTGCTACAAAACTGTCCTTGCTACAGATTTGCACTCGCTATATAATTCCTTTCATATAAGAGATTATTTGTATTACAGACAGTTACTGTATCTGCTTCCGAAGTGTTTTACAGCACATCAACCTCTTTTGCTCTAGGCATCTATTACATTGTGTACTTTTGTACCAAAAGGTACACTGCAGTAAAGTAGATAGTTTTATACCTAGAGGCTAGATATTCCTTAGTGAATGACACCGCTCATCACATCAATATTCCTATACCTTTACTTTATTGTTTTCACTTCTTGCTGTGAAGTCATACCACTGTAGAAAGAATCTTTTCTGGTTTATACATGATATCGTTTTGACCTTTAGGTATTGAGTAGCCTAAGCCCAGTGACCTTACCTATTGAGATTACTAAAAAAAACTCTCATCTATTCTGTGAACTTTAGGCGTGCATCTATGGCCTTATTGTGCATAAGGAACCCCCCAAATGGCCCCTAGCACTCGCTCCATAAGACGAAGGACTTAGCTTCTGTGACCCCAAACTTGGACTTGTGGGGATTAACAGCATGGGCCCTGAAAGTGGACCTTGTCCAACAATGACTTTTTCAGCTTGCTGTGTTTTCTTACCCTGGACTTTGCTAAGAGCCAGTGAGGTAACCGCTTATACTGCGTTTTGTGCTGCAACCATCTCTGATGTAAGAGACACTTTGGCTGTGGAATACTTATTTTTTCAATAAAATACATTTGATTTGAAGGAGAACTGTCGTTTGAGTCACTACCGTTCGCCCCAACCGCTTACAACTGGTGGAGGATGCGGGCATGGTGACTGGGGTGAAAGCCAAGACATATGCCAAGGGCTCAGGCAGCCCAGAGCAGAATATATAATAGATCGTCCAGCGTGTGGGCCTTTAATCCTGGGGACTGGGTCCTGGTATTAGTGCCCACAGTTGAAAGTACATTTCTGGCAAAGTGGCAGGGTCCCTATGAGGTCGTAGAGAAGGTGAGCGAGGTGAACTACAAGGTTCATCAACCTGGTAGAAAAAAGCCCTACCAGATTTACCATATAAATCTGATCAAGCCATGGAAGGATCATGAAGCCTTAGTAGTTACCCCGGCTAGAGTTAAAGAGGCGGTGCAGACCGTTCCCCCAGTCAAAATAGGTGAATCCTTATCAGGCCACCAAATGCAGGAGGTCAGGGAGTTTCTGCAGAGAAATAGAGATACGTTTTCTGACCTACTGGACCAAACTCACCTAATAAAGCATCATATCAAAACTGAACCCTGCACTAAGGTTAACCTTAAACCTTACAGGATACCGGAAGCACGTAGAGAGACGATCTCCTCGGAAATAAAGCGCATGTTAGAGTTGGGCATCATTAAGGAGACCTCTAGTGCCTGGTCAAGTCCCATTGTCCTAATCCCAAAGCCCAATTGGACCTGAAGATTCTGTAACGATTTCAGAAAACTCATTGAGGTCTCAAAATTTGATGCGTATCCCATGCCCCGGGTAGATGAATTGATTGAGAAGCTTGGGAGGGCAAGATACATCACAACCCTGGACCTCACAAAAGGGTATTGGCAGATACCATTGTCTGAGGACGCTAAATAAAAGACCGTGTTTGCCACCCCAGAAGGACTGTTTCACTATCTGGTAATGCCGTTTAGGTTACATGGGGCCCCTGCTACCTTTCAGAGGCTGATGGACATGATCTTGAGACCGCATCGCAATTATGCCGCTGATTACCTGGACGATTCGGTCATTTTTTTGTCTGATTGCAAGAGTCACCTCTGCAAGGTACAGGCCGTCCTAGACTCTATCAGTAATGCTGGCTTAACCATAAACCCTGAGAAGTGTGCAGTCGGTCTGGAGGAGGCGAAATACCTGGGCTACGTCATTGGTAGAGGGTTGGTTAAACCCCAGATCAATAAGGTGGAGGCAATACAGAACTGGCCCAGACCTCTTACAAAAAAACAAGTGAGAGCCTTCCTTGGTATAACTGGATACTACCGTCGGTTCGTGCCCAATTTCGCATCAATGGCTGCCCCATTAACTGACTTAACAAAGAGTAGTAAGTCAGTAATGGTGGAATGGACCCCAGAGGCAGAAAAGGCATTTCAAAGCCTAAAATCTGCCCTGTGTAAACTGCTTGTATCCCCATATTTCAGTAAACCATTTTTGGTACAGACGGATGCGTCTGATTCAGGTTTGGGTGCAGTTCTATCACAAGAGGTGAATGGGGAAGAACACACAGTATTGTACCTAAGCAGGAAGCTGACCCCGGCAGAAGAAATTATGCGATAGTGGGCGTTAGTGGGCGTTAGAAGCCCTAAAATATTACTTGTTGGGGCGAGAATTTGTCCTGATGACAGATAATGCTCCGCTGGCCTGGATGAAGCAAATTAAGGAGAGAAATGCAAGGGTGATCAGATGGTTTCTCTCCTTGCAAAACGTTAAATTTAAAGTGGAACATAGGCCGGGGAAGTTACAAGGGAATGCAGATGCTTTGTCTAGAGTTTACTGTATGATCGGTGAAAATTGTCAGACCTCAGGTCTGAAGAAGAGGGGTGGGGGGATATGTGGTAGAGTGTATGGAAAAGTATTAAATGGTTTCTATTTTTCCCCTGCTATGCTGTATCAGGCACAGGCCATGGCAGGTTTTCAGGACCCAGTTCAGATTCCCCAGTCCTCTACAGGTTTGTTCCCTGATCCCAGGCCTCGCACAGGTGATGAGGCTGAATGCCCAAATAAAAGGAGCCGCTGAGCCTGTCAGTTTGTTGTTGACCAGCCTGGAGGAAGGAGCCCAGGTCGTACTGCTCAGTGGTGGATGAGAGAACTGGATTTAAGCGTAAGGATTTGGCTTCTGTGACCCCAAACTTGGACTTAACGGCGATTTGAAGGAGAACTGTCGCTTGAGTCACTACCATTCGCCCCAACCGCTTACAATATATATTTATACGGACTGACTTTTTTTTTTTTTTTGTGTCGTGATGCACAGCAGAAGAGCCCTGGTTGGGCCTTCCCGGTGCTGCATATTAAACAGGGTCTATGGTAATTTCTGACCATAATAATTTAATGGGTAGAGATGAGCAAACTGGTTTGTCTGATTGGAAAATAACATTTTGGCACAAACTCCGAACTTCTTGGGATTTCTTGGGAATCATGATAACCAAAATGTTTCCCTGAAATAGGTAGAACGAAAGAAAAAACTCATCTGCTGCCACACATCATGGTCCGACATGCTGCTCCCCAGTATATAAGTCCTAGAAAGCAGTCACCCCAGTCCAGCCAGCCCGTATGCTACTGCCATACCATCCAAGGAAGTAGGAGAAAACCGGACCATTGGGATGGAGGGGGCATGGTAAAAAACAGCATCACCTACAAGTGATGCATAACGCACTGACATCGGGCCAATCACTCGCCAATCACAATCCTCATAGCAAGGACTGACCACTCAGCCCGGATGATCGCTTGTGGGAACGCCACCTGCCCATCACTTGTTTGGACTAAGGGTATCAGCGTGCCAAAAAGTGACCAGTGTGGGATGGGACCAGGACCAACACACCTCAATTAGTTGTTTTTTTTTCTTCCTCCTAGTATAGTATTGCAACTGCATATGGAGCTGATGACGGCATGTGCTGCCGGCATGGCTGCCTTCTGGGACTTTATATTCTGGGGTAAATCCTCTATGCACACAGTGGAAAGCAGCATAGGACAAGCATGTGGTACGATGGAATGAGGCAGCAGGTGAGGATTTATTATTTTGAAAACGATTCATTCCAATTTGATTCAGATTGAACCAAATTTCTTGGGGAAATTTGGTGAATCAAACGAATTGAATTTTAAAGTGGACCAACACCCAGGATTTTGACTATCCTGGGTTTTGGTCCACTTCGGCGGGGCACCCCGATCGGGGGTGCCCCGCTGTGTGAAACCCCCCAGAAACCCCAAAAAACTCACCTCTCAACGCTCCCACGTGAACGCCGCAGCCAATCCCCGCCAACGTCCAGGCGGGGATCAGGAACGTCCAAGCCGCTTCCGCCGCCGCCGCCTCCCGCGCGTCACTCTCGGCGTGCGCGCGCCCCCGCCGGCCATTCACAGAGGCCCCTCCAGACGTGCGCGCGGGAGGCGGCGGCGGCGGAAGCGGCGGCGGATCAGGTAAGATGTTTTTGGGGTTTCTGGGGGTTTCACCCCGCGGGACATCCCGATCTCGGATGTCCCGCGGTGATGGAGGTGATCGGCCCGGGAATCTTATAGATTTCCGGGCCGATCACCCCTGGGTGTTGGTCCACTTTAAGGAAAGGCTCATGTCTAAATGGTGATTAGTGTATTCCACAACCTGGCTTTTTTCGCTCACTAGTAATAAACCTGTAACTTCTGATAACCAAAAGCTCTTCACATTTAAACTCACAGGTGAGTGCTTTTTTAGACATTTTTAGAAAACATTCATATTCCAGGCTAATTTAGCTCATGAACAGCCACACTGAAAATCCTGTATTTAAAAAAAAGGAGCCTGGCACATACATGGAAAAATGCCATCAGTTAGAATGGTGATATCATATAAATCACATTGAACTATGAGCTAAGAAGGAAAACATACATGAATCTAGAACGTTTCAAGCATAAAAGGGCACACTGTGTATTACACCAGGGCTTATGATAAAAACAATATTTGTCATTTTATCTACATCCTCTTCCTCTTTTCTTGTAAGGGTGCTTAGTTTGGCCCCTGGCCAGATCCTCTTTATAAATACATCAATGAATTCTAAATATTTAAGGTAGGAGAGCTTTAACTGAAACAATCTGATGTCAGATACATTAAGGCAGTGAGTGAAGTGTTGCAGACGCTGCACCGGTCTGTGCCAGGTAAGAATAACCTGTTATATACCAGAGGCTCCAGGTCCCTAATTTTTACTGAGTGGGGTCATTGTACATAATTCCCGGAGATCATTTTGGGTTTAGAGCATCGTCTATGTAAGTGAGACAGTGGCTCTTGAAATAAGGATATGAGCAGTGAGAGCAGTAAACCAAAGTGAGGATGCAGAGACAGTGGTGTAGACACAGGTGCCTGGAATGTGAATACAATGCGCCAAAGTCAAGATAGAATAGTAAAGATGAGTGTTTGGCGACAGTGGACTAGAGCCTTCATGGGACATAGTCCAGTGAATGTGTAGAAAGGAACCTACGTTTCGATTAGAAGTTTGTTTTTCTGCCCATCAAGGTTGAAGGACCCTGAGCCCTGAAGAAGGATACAACTCTCAGACTAAATTAATAACCTCCCAATTTATAGGACACGTTTTCACCAGATCTAAATCCAAAAAAGATCTGAAACCTCCAAAAACAGTATGCTAACACTTTGCCAATGTCCCAAACCCCTCCTCATCCAAGGTACATTTAGGTTGCAAATATACTATATACTCACTTCTAACTGCTTAGGTCAGAATGGCCACTGAAGAACATCGTCCATCATGATTTACTTCATCACCTGCTCTGTGCTCCTTTGCTGAGCATCAGATTCCCCAACATACCTTTAGATGTGCAGTCAGCCTTGCAATGCACCAAGGCAGTGTTACTTCTAGGTATGTTGGGGTTAATACCAAAGGATTGGGAGTAACCTCCTGATTACCTGGTTTGCTAGCCTAAGCTAGCTGATGCTTAAGTGTGCTCTGTCTGTGTTTCTATTGCTGATCCGTCATCCTGCCTATTACCAGCTCTGATCTTGGCTCTCCTCTTCGACCTTGAACTCATCTTTGCTCTCCGGTAGCTCTTCAACCTCTAACCTCCTGGCTTCACTTTTGTCTAGCTGCTGACATTGCTTCTGTCTGGCCTTCTTGATATCGCATTGTATTCTGATCACCCTGCTTGAAAGCTGCCCCAGTGCTTAGGAGGTTCACCGGCCTCCATCTAGTCAGACTCCATCCTTTGCACTATTTAAGCCCCTGTGGTAACCATGTCTGGTGAGGCATTTCCAGTGTCCCGGTGAGCAGGGGCTTGTCTTTAGGCGGAAGTGGCAGAGACTGGGGATTACAGTCTGACTTGAATTTTGAGGGTTCTGGGGTTTTGTTCCTTGTCCCCCAGGCATCCACATTTGGGATTCCCCCTGTGTGAGACCCCTTAGTTGGCCTGGGTTCTGGGGTTTTGTTCCTTGTCCCCCAGGCATCCACATTTGGGATTCCCCCTGTGTGAGACCCCTTAGTTGGCCTGGGTTCTGGGGTTTTGTTCCTTGTCCCCCAGGCATCCACATTTGGGATTCCCCCTGTGTGAGACCCCTTAGTTGGCCTGGGTTCTGGGGTTTTGTTCCTTGTCCCCCAGGCATCCACATTTGGGATTCCCCCTGTGTGGACCCCTTAGTTGGCCTGTAAAAACTCACCTCTTCCCAGTCCAATGGCGTATACATATGATATCATCTAATCATAGCCGTTTGCCATGCATTTGTAATGTTTGGCAAACGGCTCTGCTTATGGCAATCATGAGCACAAACTTCTGCATTGCCTGTAGCGCACGCTCCCATCCCAACCTATCTGAATGACTGAGGGCGGAAGCGCCTGCACCGCCATTAGATGCAAGGATGAGGCCCCCGATGTTTACATTGGCAAGGGAGCCAGAAGGAAGGTGAGTTTACCAGCGGCCTGGGGGGGATTCACACTACGGGCATGCTGATTTGGGATGTCCCTGGCCCAGGAAACTTACATTTCAGGACTGGTTCCAGTGGTTCCAGTGGGTTTTGTTCCAGAGACAGGAGCGGGGTTAAGATGTCAATGGCGTGTAGCAGGACAGCTGCAACAGCAATTTGCTGTTTGGTAGCCACCTAAAAAGTTATTTTTTAATGTTTTATCATGTACCTTGTATTATTATTATTTATTTATATAGCGCCATCATCTTCTGTAGCGCTGTACAAATGAGTCATTACAGACAGGGTAAAACATAAAGTACACATACTATTATAAATGGAATGATACAGAGTTCACATTGAATATTCTGAATATAAGATACAATAGGAGAGAGTCCTGCCCTTATGAGCTTGAAGATTAAATATGAAAATCAGTCAGGATTATGATGACAACTGATCTGTCATCATTTTAGCTCATATGCCTTTTCTTACGTCAGTCTAAAAAATAAAATCCAGAAAACAAGTTCCACAAATGTTAAAAAAATAAAGAGATTCAGCACACAAACAAAAAACACAAAAGGGTACTTACCATTTGTCCCCTGCAGCTGATTAGTGCTAGATCCCAGCTCACACGGTTCCTGCAGTACCTGGGGCTGAACATTCAGAGGCGCATCTATGTCGGCTCCCACCCCCCCCTCCACCAACACGCCCACGCCCTCTCCATTCTCAGCACACACTGTCTATTGCAATGAATAGAGAGGGTGTGGCATCGTTTCTATGACTGATGGTGGGTCACAAACCCAACACGCCATCAGTTACGTCCTCTGTTCGGCCTGGGTCGAAGGGGGAGTGAGGGCTGTGGCGTGGGCTTGGATCCAGCGATCAGGTGAGGGGGAAAAACTGGGGATTATTTAAGAAGCGATAGCGCCAGGTAGTGCCTCATAGCGGAAGGCAATGTCTGGTGAACACCGGGCGCTGTACGCAAAACCACATTTATGTAAGCGAATCTGGTAAGCGACTCTAACAGCGCCATGTAGCGTCACATGTATTATTTCAGGCGGCTCAATGTATAGCGCCGGCGCTATACACTAATCACACAGCATCTGGCGCTCTGTGCTACAGTGCCCAGCCTTAGAGTGCCAACGCTGTGTGTGAAATATGGTGCAAAACGCAGAGTACTGGGCGCACTGAGCTGGCACTACCTCTCATTTGCGTCAGCGCTATACTGTTGTTACAGCGCCCAACACACATCACATTCATCAATGCCGGCCAGGTTACTAGAGCGACCGAGACGCTCTGTTACAGTGCCCGATACCCGCTTATAGCATCTACTAACCGCCGCTATATACACGCTCATCTGGCAATACCTGGCATTAGTAGTGATTTACCTTGTCTGTATTCTTAACTTGTAAAGCGCTACGGAAGTTGATGGCGCTATATAAATAAACAATAATAATAATAATCAGCCTCCGCGTACCATTTTGTTTTTTTGTTTGTGTGCTAAATCACTTTAGGACAGCTGATGGTGATAAGCAAAATAACTAATTTTCCTCTTTGCAAGACAAACTATTGGATGACGTTTTTGAATGTTTTTAGCGTGAGTTGGCTTAAAAAACTGAACAAATGATAAGGCAAGCTGTCCAAAGCAAATGAAGGAAAACAACATACGTTGTGCAGTGCTTTTCACGTGCCTCCTATTGTAAAGGATCCAGACATATCCAGCTTGAACAAATGGACCCGTGCAAGCTGCTCTGCCTAAATGACATGGGGACAGCTGAGCTACAAGCCTAAAAATAACACAAGCTTTGAGTTTAGAAAAAATAAAAAGAGCTAAGTGAGATGTGCTTAGTGTTGGGTAGAAGAGCTGTTGACTAAAATATCAGAAGGCCACTTAAGTCCAGGAGTGAGGTCATCCTGCTCATAAGAGCTATGTATGTGCTATGCGCAAAAGAATCCAAGCGTCTCGCAACTAGAATAATGACTTCAGCCATGAGACCAGAGAGCACGTTAAACAGTGGAAATCTACAGTGACTTTATTTTAACTTTGTTTCTCTTCTCCTAAAAAATAACATTCATCTAACACTGCCAGTAGGTGGTAAAAAAATAAGGGATTAGGGCTTAATTGATTGACAAGTTACATAAAAGGATTAACACAAAGGAAAATTAGTTCAAGCTTTTCAAGAATGTATAAAACTTTCATAACTGTGAGAACTTTCCAATATCTGGAGCTTGACTTGTTTTTTTCCATTGTGGATCCTAATGTCATACAGTATGCTTTCATTTGTTATAAATGTCACCAAACATGCACTGACCTCTAATAACAACATGCAAACCTCACTAACCTAACTCAAAGCAACACTTCAAATGGATTTCCTCAACCAAAATTGGCCTAAACCAGCGATAGGGCTAAAAACTAAACTGTCACAAATGAGCCAGCACTCCAAAATGTTCCATATCTAATGGTATAGAAAAATATCACAGGATAAAGGATAAATACCCCTTTCTCACGGCAAAAATGACCCTAGCTAGAACAGGTTCTCCAGATGTTTTGCATGTAGTGGTGATGGTGACGCTTGAAGATCAATGACCAGTGCTTCATAAGCAGGCACATATGTAAAGATTCCTTATCACAAAGTCTGAACACAATAACTCAAAACCCATGTAGAGGACTGCAGGCCTGTGCCATCTCCTTGTCAGACCGAGGGACACCCGCCTTCAGAGTAAGCCCACAACCCCCAATCTCCACTGCTAGCTTCACCTTTAGACAAGCCCCCGTTTGCCGGGACGCTTTATACGCCTCACCGGACACGGTTGCCCCCAGGACTTAATAGCACAAAGGATGTGAGCTTACAGGGGTTGAAGGCAGATGAACCAGAGGCCAGACTGGGCAATGTCGGGTAAGTACTGGTAACAGTTCGGGTACTTCGGGAACAGGTAATACTGGAAGCAATTCGGGTGCTCAGGAGAATTCAAGCGAAGTCAGACGTCAAGCCAGGGGTCACAACGGGAGGTCAGAGAGCTGCGCAGTACAAAGGGATGAGACAAAGACGTGGTCAAGATTAAAGCAGATGGTCAATAACGATATAAACAGGCAATCACAGGAACAATAACAAAGCCAGCTAAACGCTATCACAGGCTCTGACACACTGAAGAGCTAATCCCTTTATAGGACTGAACCCGGCTGGATTGGACAGGGAGGCAGTGACTGTGATTGGTGCACTTTGGATCTGTGTGCTGATTGGTGCACTTTGGATCTGTGTGCTGATTGGTGCACTTAGAGAGCTCTGGGCTGATTGCCCCAGCTGAACTCCAAAGGCATACTGCCCAGAACTGCACCTCCTAGGTTTAGCTCTTTTAAACAGCCTCCAGTGGCCACTCTGTGTATAGCACCACCTGAGGACATAAGCTGACTGTACTCGCGCGCAAGCACGAGTAGAATGACAGTGGACGAGGGAGGAGGGCGCGCTCGGCGACATGCGCGCCGCTGGAGCTGGCATCTGAGGCAGAAGCGGCTGCTGGGCAGGAGAAACCCCGGCCAGTTGCCTAGGGACACCACGGGCACAGACTGAAGGCAAGTCATTCATGACACTCCTGCACTAGCTAGGGGCTTCCTAATTCAATGTGAAACCCCCTGTATACCCACATCTTTGGAAAAGGCAGATCTGTGCGAATATATACACATGCATGGATGCTTATCTGCTTAGGTGAAAAAGCATGTATCTGCTCAGATACATGCAGAGATGCGCATGGGTGCTTAAAGTGGACCAATACCCAGGATTTTGACTATCCTGGGTTTTGGTCCACTTCGGTGGGGCCCCGCTGTGTGAAACCCCCCAGAAAGCCCTGAAAACTCACCTGTCCCCGCTCCCACGTGACCGCTGCAGCCAATCCTCGCCGCCGGACAAGCAAGCGCGCTGCTAGAGGGATGCGCGAATGGCGGCGGCGGCTCGTGCATGTGCCGCTGGATCGAGGAGCAGGTAGGGCCTGAGCAGCATTGGGCCAGCATCGGTGCCCCGCTGTGTGAAACCCCCCAGAAAGCCCCAAAAACTCACCTGTCCCCGCTCCCACGTGACCGCTGCAGCCAATCCCCGCCGATGGACAAGCGAGGTCGGTCGCCGGACAAGCGAACACGCCCGCCGCTGACTCCCGCGCATCACTCTTAAAGGGAGCGCGCCCGCACCAGCCATTCACAAACGGGGCTGGCGCGGGTGCGCGCCCTGCTAGAGGGATGCGCGAATGGCGGCGGCTGGATCAAGGAGCAGGTAGGGATTTCGGGGCTTTCTGGGGGGTTTCACACAGCGGGGCACACCCTCGATCGGGGTGCCCCACAGGCCCGATGCTGATCGCCTGCATCGGGTGTTGGTCCACTTTAAAGATGCTTCTAGATGTGCTTAGGGGAGAGAGCATGTATGTATTTTCAGATACACGCTTATATGCTTATGGATGTACCCTAAGCAGCTAAGCATCTAATAAGCATATATGCATGTATCTGTGCATATGTATCTACCCTGAGGAAATGCCCTGAAACATTGGTGGTAACCTTAGTAATCATTTCATTAGCTATACTGTATTCCAAGCTTGTCTGGGATAATCACTTTATATCTGTCACTTACTTATTTGTGTATATAGGAAACAAGAGAAAAAGAAATCAGCTACAATCATACAACCTGTATCAAATATGTGTGCCAGCATTAAATCCAAGGTTAAGGTAATACCATTTATTGGCTAACTCATTTAGATTGAAAATGCAAACTTTCGAAGCTGTTCAAGCTTCTTCTTCAGGCATAATCATTATTATGCCTGAAGAAGAAGCTTGAACAGCTTCGAAAGTTTGCATTTTCAATCTAAATGAGTTAGCCAATAAATGGTATTACCTTAACCTTGGATTTCCTGCTTACATTGATGGCTAACACGGTACAACAACTTACTACTACCCTGTGCCAGCATTACACAGCTAAAAAAATACATACAATGTGGGATACCCCACAAAAAATGCAGCACAACCAAAATGTATCAAAAAATATACACGTTTTATTCATGGAGTCACAAGTACACAAATACATATTAAAAACAAACTATTAAAATACAATGAAAGCACATGACAAACACAAAGCTATGGCAGGGAGGCAGATGGTATAATCACAGAAAAATATAAAATGCACGCTCAAACCTGAGCCATCAACTAGTTACAATCAACAAGGAAATCCCTAGGATGAAACCATTGTAGTTCAAATAACTGACATTGAGGGGTGGGCCTGTATAATGGTTTTAGTTATGTTTCCATTTCAACTTTCCCTGCTCTAGAAAAAACTCATCAGACTTTCAGTGGGAAATGCTAGTGACCAGCGTTTAAGGGGAGGCCGATTCATTAATAGCGGCAGGTAGCGACAGTTGAGTGACTGTAGCGGCATTTTCAGAGCGCCCGCTAGTAGTCGCTGTGCTTGGCCGTTGTTCGGTAGTTGATAGCGACTCAGTCGGTTTGCAGTAATGTTGAATATTGGGTGAGGAGTCGCTATTTGACAGGTTCCGCGCTGTATGGGAGCGCATGATATCGACTGGCCCTAGCGACCGGCTCCCACCATATCCATTAAAAAATCACGCTCAAAAAATCCTCGCACTGTGAAATGCTTGTTTAAACCCCAGAGCGCTGGCGGCGATGGGTTAAAAGTAGTTTAACCCCCAAACAACCATATTTTTGGAAACCAAAAAAAACTAGTTTTTTAAATAATTTAGTAATATGAATACATTAATATCAGGCCTGTAATATCAATTCTGTACAATTTATTTTTTTTATTATTTTCCCTTAATTATCTAAAATGGCAGAAGTGGTCACAGAATTTTTCACATTAAAAAAAAAAAAAAAAAAAATTAATAACAATTAATTATTAATATTTAAAGATTGTTCCATTGAAATGCATTGGAGAGCGCCAGGTAGCGAGAGGTCATACCTGTCGCTGTTCAAGGTCGGACGCTGGCGCTGTGGGCTGAGGCTGGAATAATGATGAATGAGTGGCTATATGGCGCTATCTCAGTCGCTAAGCAGGATTGGCTTGATAAATGTGTGATTGTGGTGGGGAGTCGGCGTTCTCGTGGCGGGGCCCGTCATTACCGGCCGCTCACCAGTCGCTACCTGACGCTATTCCTTCATAAATAAGGGCCAAAGACTAGACATAAATTATCCACTGGGTAGAAATTGTAACTCCTTCTGCTTCAAGTATTTCTAGATCCCTAGACTCTCTGGAGTTGTAACCGATCTCCCTTGTAGGCTGGCTCTTAATGCCATGATGGATGAATAGGGGCGGTTACACATCTTTGGATTTTATTCAAGCATTTTACCATTGCTGACCAGCCCCCACCAAATCACTAGAGAGCCTTTCTGAATGGCTGGAGCCGCTTTCTGCTCCACGCCTAACAGCGAGCAGCGCAATGCACTGGGAGCACCATTCACTGAAACCAGAGGGGTTCAGAGCGCCGGACTGGCGAGCTGCGCATGAGTGAAGGTGAGTCCCTGTTTCTTGTTTCTTTGAGTTTATTAACCCTTTATCCTGGTGGACTTTGGTGGCCACTGGTGGGGTGATCCATAGAAATCAACGGTGTCTATTGGGGCTGACATATACTGATGCGTAGTATCAGTATGAGGCAGGATCTTTTGCCTTATTGAGGCATAAATTTTAAACCAGACCAACAGCCTGGTACAGTTAGAAATGAAAGGTAGCAGCTATTTTGGTGCTTCCTCTCCCAGCATCTTAGCCATGCTGCCTGGATTCAACTGACATAACTGATAATGCACAGGAATAGGAAGCCCAGCAGCACTTCCTGTTTGCAGGTGGCCTGCAGATGCATGAGCCACCATTTTGTTTTTAAAATTTACTACAGCAAGAGTTAGAAAAAGGTAAATTAATTTTGATGTGCAGCAATCTAAATTACCCTGGGGAGAGATGGTCTGATTTAAGTCATCTTTGACTTTTGGTCCACTTATATTATAGTCTAGCTAACAAACATGGACACCATTATATTACTATTTGTATTCATATTAAGACAACCCTACTGCCTTTTTCTGAGAAAAAGTCCTGTCTTATTTTTGTGTGTTGGCATGGAAAATGCCTTCCCATAAAATATTGCAATACTGAAATTACAGAAGTTAGACTTTAGCTATATATACCGGTAAGTATTTATACTACAGCCACATTTTGGTATATATACCGGTAAGTATTTATGCTACAGCCACTTTTGGTATATATACCAGTAAGTATTTATACTACAGCCACTTTTGGTATATATACCAGTAAGTATTTATACTACAGCCACTTTTTGGTAGATATAGCGGTAAGTTTTTATACTACAGCCACATTTTGGTATATATACCAGTAAGTATTTATACTACAGCCACTTTCGGTATATATATACCAGTAAGTATTTATACTACAGCCACTTTTTGGTATATATACCAGTAAGTATATATACTACAGCCATTTTCGGTATATATATACCAGTAAGTATTTATACTCTACAGCCACTTTCGGTATATATACCAGTAAGTATTTATACTACAGCCACTTTTAGTATCTATACCAGTAAGTATTTATACTACAGCCACTTTTAGTATCTATACCAGTAAGTATTTATACTACAGCCACTTTTTGGTAGATATAGTGGTAAGTTTTTATACTACAGCCACATTTTGGTATATATACCAGTAAGTATTTATACTACAGCCACTTTTTGATATATATACCAGTAAGTATTTATACTACAGCCACTTTTTGGTATATATACCGGTAAGTATTTATACTACAGACACTTTTTGGTATATATACCAGTAAGTATTTATACGACAGACACTTTTGGTATCTATACCAGTAAGTATTTATACTACAGCCACTTTTGGTATCTATACCAGTAAGTATTTATACTGCAGCCACTTTTTGTTATCTATACCAGTAAGTATTTATACTACAGACACTTTTTGGTATACCGTATTTTTCGCCCTATAAGACGCACTTATTTTTCCCCAAAAGTGGGGGAAAATGTCAGTGCGCCTTATCGGGCGAATGTAAATCGCATGTGGAGGAGCAGATGGAGGAGCGGCAGGGGCTCTGTCTCTGGCCCCGCCGCTGTCATCGCTGCCTGAAAAGACAGCGATCGCAGCGGCGGGGCCGGGACAGAGCCAGCTTGTGAAAGGGGTGGGCGTGGCCTGCGGACAGGTGAGTTTAACTTTTTTTTTTTTTTTTTTACTATGGCGCCTGCCTATACTAATGGGGGGAGGGGGGTGGGAATGGGGGGATGGGGATGCCACACAGCCTATGGGAATGGGGGGAGGGGGATGCCACACAGCCTTTGGGAATGGGGGGAGGGGTATGCCATGTCTATGGGAATGGGGGGAGGGGGATGCCACACAGCCTTTGGGAATGGGGGGAGGGGTATGCCACACAGCCTATGGGAATGGGGGGATGGGGATGCCACACAGCCTTTGGGAATGGGGGGAGGGGTATGCCACACAGCTTATGGGAATGGGGGGAGGGGGATGCCACACAGGCTATGGGAATGGGGGGATGGGGATGCCACACAGGCTATGGGAATGGGGGGATGGGGATGCCACACAGGCTATGGGAATGGGGGGATGGGGATGCCACACAGCCTTTGGGAATGGGGGAGGGGTATGCCACGCAGCCTATGGGAATGGGGGGAGGGGTATGCCATGTCTATGGGAATGAGGGGAGGGGGATGCCACACAGCCTTTGGGAATGGGGGGAGGGGTATGCCATGTCTATGGGAATGAGGGGAGGGGGATGCCACACAGCCTTTGGGAATGGGGGGAGGGGTATGCCACACAGCCTATGGGAATGGGGGGATGGGGATGCCACACAGCCTTTGGGAATGGGGGGAGGGGTATGCCACACAGCCTATGGGAATGGGGGGAGGGGGATGCCACACAGGCTATGGGAATGGGGGGATGGGGATGCCACACAGCCTATGGGAATGGGGGGAGGGGTATGCCACACAGGCTATGGGAATGGGGGGATGGGGATGCCACACAGCCTTTGGGAATGGGGGGAGGGGTATGCCACACAGCCTATGGGAATGGGGGGAGGGGGATGCCACAGAGGCTATGGGAATGGGGGGATGGGGATGCCACACAGGCTATGGGAATGGGGGGATGGGGATGCCACACAGGCTATGGGAATGGGGGGATGGGGATGCCACACAGCCTTTGGGAATGGGGGAGGGGTATGCCACACAGCCTGTGGGAATGGGGGGAGGGGGATGCCACACAGCCTTTGGGAATGGGGGGAGAGGGATGCCACACAGCCTATACTAATGGGGGGAGAGGGGGATGCCACACAGCCAATGGGTATATGGGGAATGGGAGGGGGGGGATGCCACACTGGATATACGGGGAATGGGATGGGGGCATGCTACACTGTCTATGGAATGGGGGCATCCCACACGGCCTATGGGAATTGGATAGGGGAATGCCACACTGTCTGTAATGGTGCGTTTTTGATTGAAAATTTTTTTTTCTTATTTTCTTCCCCCAAATCCTAGGTGCGTCTTATGGGCAGGTGCGTCTTATAGGGCGAAAAATACGGTATATACCGGTAAGTATTTATACTACAGACACTTTTTGGTATATATACCAGTAAGTATTTATACTACAGCCACTTTTGGTATCTATACCAGTAAGTATTTATACTACAGCCACTTTTGGTATCTATACCAGTAAGTATTTATACTACAGTCACTTTCGGTATATATACCAGTAAGTATTTATACTACAGCCACTTTTTGTTATCTATACCAGTAAGTATTTATACTACAGACACTTTCAGTATATATACCGGTAAGTATTTATACTACAGCCACTTTTGGTATCTATACCAGTAAGTATTTATACTACAGGCACTTTTGGTATATATACCAGTAAGTATTTATACTACAGCCACTTTTGGTATCTATACCAGTAAGTATTTATACTACAGCCACTTTTTGGTATATATACCAGTAAGTATTTATACTACAGACACTTTTTGGTATATATACCAATAAGTATTAATACTACAGTCACTTTTTGGCATATATACCAATAATTATTTATACTACCGACACTTTTTGGTATATATACCAATAAGTATTTATACTACAGACACTTTTTGGTATATATACCAATAAGTATTTATACTACAGACACTTTTTGGTATATATACCAATAAGTATTTATACTACAGACACTTTTTGGTATATATACCAGTAAGTATTTATACTACAGTCACTTTTTGGTATATATACCAGTAAGTATTTATACTACAGACGCTTTTTGGTATATATACCAGTAAGTATTTATACTACAGTCACTTTTTGGTATATATACCAATAAGTATTTATACTACAGTCACTTTTTGGTATATATACCAGTAAGTATTTATACTGTAGTCACTTTTTGGTATATATACCAGTAAGTATTTATACTACAGACACTTTTTGGTATATATACCGGTAAGTATTTATACTACAGACACTTTTTGGTATATATACCGGTAAGTATTTATACTACAGACACCTTTTGGTATATGTACCGGAAAGTATTTATACTATAGCCACTTGATATTCTTGAGCTTGAGCTATTGATTTGTTTAAAATTAACCAGCTGATAACAGGGCATATACCCTGTAAGTACAGGTACGTTTCCTCGTAGTTCTGGTGAATTCCAGTTAAGTACGGTAACTCCCGGGTGTCTGTATATGCTGGTATGTGTGTGTTCATAAAGCATAAGGGTGTGTGAATCTCATTCCTTGGATTTTTTTTTTCATCCTCTTCCAGCATCAGCTTAGTTATTGCCTTGCGATAACATCATAAATGCCCTTCTAGTTCTGTATAAACCTCAGTTAGCCATTAACTTCCCCTTATGGATGAACACATCTAAGACCAACCCCCGATCCAAAGGAGAGCTCACACAAACCTTGCCGCTTTTCTCTTAGATAATACGAGTTAAAAATGCTGTTTTACAGATCGCTTCTCAGCACAGGGCACTTGTGTACACACACTGTGCAAATAACCTGGTACACGTAAGAGTAGAGAACAGCGTGTACATGTCGCACAGACAGAAAGGTTGGCTTCACAGCTCCCACTTCCTTTGTATTCGCAATCAGAACCCAATGTGCATTTATGTACGCAATAGGAAATAGCATGCAATTCCGGCCTCCCGCCCGCCTCACTAATCTGTGTGGGAACCAAAGGTATCGCTCTCTATACAGGAACAGGACGCAAAGGATTTCTGCTGATCCGGGGCAGTGGATATTTTTCCCAAGAGGCCATGAGCATTAATTTTAACACCTGCTCAGCAAAAATGATGTTTAAAGTGACTTTCTGTTTTCCAGGCCAGGGTCCAATACAAGCCACAAAGGGAACTCATCACTTTTCACCATTATCTATTCTAGGCTCGCCTGCCCGGGGGTCAGGAAAAGCATCACATGGCTCAGTTAAAGCTAAATAGGTTTAGTGCCAAGGTGTTATATCATAAAATAAATCTCCACCTTATTTGGCCAGTATTCAATCAATTGCAAAACAGGATCCACTTTTATTTTAATCCTGTAAACCTGTTTTGATGCAAATACGTTTTCCAGGTGATGTGCAGAAGTTTACAATGAAAATATTTTCTACAAATATTGGTAAATAAAAACCCAATATGGGGTAAAAGAGAGGCAGAAAGCTCATATGGGACAAGAACTATCCACATTGTTATGAAAGTGCACCAAAACTTTCATTGGTCCATTTTCAATCTTTTCAAAGCAGGCTATAGACACCAAGGAACATGTGCTATATACTCATCATTCTCCAGGTTCTGATAGTTCGGTGATCTACACTACCTGCAGTGGCTCACAAAGTGAAGAGGGCTAAAATATCACCCCTGCTGATTGTTGCCACACATAACCACCGCAGGAACTGGGAAGAATGTGAGCATAAGAATGCAGAAGAAGGCCATGCATCAGTATTCTTTTTCAGATTTTGCAAAAATACCAAATATACACGCACATGACCGATTGCTAAATACAGGTCAGAGCAGATGCTGCAAAACCATAAAGTCAGAAGGTCCAACCACAACTTCTCTTCCTTTTAGCCGCCATACACATGCAGAACAACCATTTTATAATTATTAGTAATTATTATAGGACTTCTGTAGTTTGCATACTACTACTATACTATACTTCTTCGTATATATTCAGCTTTCCATTCAGAAGCTTCCACTTTTGTCCCAATATACCTGAAAGGCTGTTTTTGACACATACAACCTTAAGGGGGTTTGCGTTAAAAAGGGAACCAAGGGGATCTTCATTCAAAAATTTAGGGAGAACCATCCCCAGGGCATTGCATTTTAGGATACCCCACTAGTTAAAGAATTTCCTACCAAGGTGACCTTCATTCAAAAATTAAGGAAGGTCTGCTTACTTCTTCCACTCCTCTGCTGTCACAGGCCTAGCTATGATGCAATGACGATGCACCCTCGAGATGCCAGCCCCAAGCCTAAGCCACTCTTCAGATTCGGATCATTCGGATATGCCACCTTTGGGGTGGTTCAAGCAGAAGTCTAGTCTAAATGTATTATCCTGGAACTGTCTGCTCATAGCAGGAGATGTCTGAACTAAAGAAAGCCAGAGAATGGGAAACCCTAGCATGGCAACAACACCCTGAGCTTGCTTGGGAGGCAAGGCTATTTTAGAGATTCCCTTTAAATAGAGTTCTTTAACAGGTATTTCCAAACTCAATAAAATTGACAGTTTAAAATATAGTTTCCTTAGGAAAAAATACAAAATGACCTCAATCGCTAAAGTGTCCTTTCAGGTACCTTTAGTCATGCAGCTGAGTGTGCATATTAACGTCAAGCTTGTCCTGTTTTATGTAATTCCTAAAATTCTTTAGTCCTGATTACAGTGTCCTGAGTGCTTTAAGATGTAACAAATCACACACCTTTCTGGCACACATTTCTTTTCTGCAGGTTTCAGCTAGTTCTAAAACTCCACAACATTAGGTACAAACGCTGTTCTGGACTTACCTGCTAAGTATGTTTATCTGCTACAGTTGTCATTTGACCACTATGATGAGTGCAAGATCTGCCACCGATCTGCTGTGAGACATTACAATGGAGAGCACAAACATTTAACAAG
Source organism: Gastrophryne carolinensis (assembly GCA_027917425.1). NCBI lineage: Eukaryota > Metazoa > Chordata > Amphibia > Anura > Microhylidae > Gastrophryne > Gastrophryne carolinensis. Next base: position 83,068 of record JAQIHN010000999.1, on the reverse strand, counting down.
AGGAATTTCCATTGTTACACTGACTGCATGAACTGCCCTGAATTCACATGGAAAAAAAAAAACTACCAATATGGAGTACACTGCAACATGTCACTCATTGCCTATTATACTGCTACCAATAGGGAGTGGGGAAGGGGAACACTGAACCATTTATAAAGCAAGGCAAAGGGAATGCAACTACTATAGGATAGGTGCATGTCAATTATTTGTTTGAATAATTTATTAAAGTCGACCTCCGATATCTTGTGTCAGCCGTCACCAGGGTGTAAATGCACATTTTGGGTATGTTGGGCTTGTTGCACACTTCCCCACAGCTTCAGTGTATGTTCTTTCCCCCAGTCATGAGGGAGCAGGCTCCATTGCTGATTGAGATGGGGTCCTATCCAACTATGCTAAAAGCTTTTCGATTAGTTTGGTCGGTCGGGGCATCCAGTAAACGAGTGCTAGGCTTCACCTGTGGTCTTACATTTGGTGGTGGTTCATTTCTACTTTGTCTCCTTGCATACTGAATTGCGCTGGAAATGCTGTGATAGACTTTTATGTACCACAATTTACCTGTGTTGTGGGAGGCCTCCATTACCTAATCACCTGGTCTCTGGTTCTCATTACTTTTCTCTGTTCTCTCACCATCCCAACCCCCGTAGCAGCATTGGAGTTGGAGGACTTTACAGTGGTCCTAGCAGAGCCTGTGGTACGGCCCAGTGGCCCAGCAGTAGAGAACACAAGAGAGGCAGCAGAGGACCTTGCAGAGGAGGTTGTTGGAAATGAATTCAGGACCTGACAGAGAAGGTGGTTAGAAACAAAGACTGCCAAAAGAAGCAATGGTAGTAGAGCACTCAGTAAAAACTTCCAGAGAGGGCAGTGAGGACCAAAGACTTGGTGGCAGCAGCGGAGGACTAGGCAGAAGCAATTAGGACCTATGGCCCAGTGGTGGCAATGGAGGACCCCAAAGAGGAGACAGTGGCAGCTGGGGAACTGGTGACATAAGGCGGGCCACAAAGTGGAAGCAATAGGCTAGAAGCTGGCACTGAGGAGTCAAATGTGATAGCAAGGACCTAAAGTGGCAGCAGGGACCGGGGGCTAGGGGTGAGGAACCAGGTGGTGACGGTAAGTAGCGGAATGACAAATTGCAACACAATTAGTCATTCTTTTTGCCTGGCCTTCCATAGTCTGCTATGGGCTTTGCGGTCCAAATACTGTACACTGAGTTTGCCAAAACACAATGCAGCTGATGAAATAGATAAGAACACATTCATTCAGTAGATGTGATTTCCTTCCATCTTTTTTTGTGGGCGTCAATTTAGGTGGTGCAGGGGTAGCGACCATGGTGAGTCCTATAATGTCAAGGCAATGTCCAAGGCATCATGTACAGGAAAGAAATAAGTGGTCTTTAGTTGTCTGGGTATATCCAAATCAGTTAAAAGTAAAAGGTTACTGTATGAGCCGTGACGGGGCCCCATTTAATGTTCGCACCAGGTCCTGGTCGTATTTAGTTACGCCACTGTTTCATTGTGTTATAAGATTCATGCTCCAGCGCAACACACAGTCAAGTATGTAAAGGCCGTACCCAATTAGTATAAAATAGACAAAAGGCAAAAAAATATAAATGAAAATTGCAACTTTCTTGCATGTTAATGATGAAATGGCTACAAAAATAGGCCCTATTCTCTCTGCTTTTTCATGAAAAAAAGACTCTCGGGGAAAGAACTACAAATCACAAATGGGTGAATGATTAGATCATGTCTAGTTCTATCTACACAATGCCCCGTGTATGTGTGTGCACAGTTGTCAGTAGCTACAACTGACAGTTGTTGTTTACATTACAACAGACCTCATGCCTCATGTTCAAGGCAACTTGAATTACAAGTGCTCGGACACATTTTCAGATGAGGAGGGGTATCTTAGTACAAGTGCAAGGGTGGATCCTCATATATAGTCCCCCTAAATCGAAATTCCAGGCGACAATTTCGTCTAACTACAATTTAGACTAACGCTTTAAGGCAACAACACTTGTTTGAATGCTAATCCTATGATAGAGCCTCTCCGCACTCCGCACTGCACTTTAGTCTTCAGGTCCTCAGGTAGTATTGAGCAGCCTCCTCAATGGCAGCTAATTATACCAAAAAAAGCTGGCTATATCCTAAGTAGCCTGGTTAGGTGATCACCGGGCAAATTGACAACAAACTGTGTAGTGTTAGGAAATCTCTATTTTTAAATCCATATTTAGTACAGGATATATACTTAATACTGTGTATGGTCTAGTCTGTATTCAAATATGGGACCTTAGCAACATTGTTGGTCTGTTTTCTTGGTGCTAGTTCAGTGCTTGGTGTGGGTTTCAGTTTTGTTCTGTCTATATCTATAATGCCCTAGTTTCAGTTTAATTATTCTATACTATCAGCCTGTTCAAAGTCAATGGTAACTCTTGAGTTTTGGCATCGCTTGACAAAGGTAAACACCACCGAAATGGGTAGCAGTGGACGGGAGAGTGGGACGGCTTCTATGGTTGGATGGCAGCACACAGTGAATCGTCCAAATAAAGGTCATACTTTAATTTCTTCCACTTTTCCAATGGCCGTATATGTGCTGAACTTCTATTTGCTCATGTTTGTTCCTAACCAGTGGCCTTGCAGTAGCCCTCACCTTGCACTCATGTTGGTTTAATTCTTGAAGAGGAAAAGTTAGGAAGCTGCGGGAAGGCTGATTCATTACTAACGCCAGGTAGCGAAAGATGAGCGTCTGTAGAGCGGATTTCATAGCGACCGCTAGTAGTCGCTGTGCTCTGTCAGGGATCATTGTTTTAGAGCACCTCAGTCGCTGTCCCGCATTGATGAATATGATGTGTGAGTCACAGTACTACACGGTATGGGAGCGAATGGTAGCACCAGCTTAGTGCGACTGACTCACACCACATTCATCAAAAAAACAGCCTCAAACATCACCGGAGTTGTGATAAAAGTCTGTTTTTGAACATGTATCCGCTAGTAACAAAGCGAAAACATATGGAATTACATTGTTATTATATTGTGAATGTGTGAACATGAACACTTTATTACCAGACATGTAAGGAGAATCCTTCATAAAAATATTATTAATCCAAAAAGTTTACAAAAATGTCATTTTCTTGCCCAGGATACATTTCAGAAGTTCTGAGATTTTTTGTAAGGAAAAAAAAAATTAGGATCAGGAAAGGGATTTAAGGATCGTCCATAGAAATGTACGGGAGAGCGCCAGGTAACGACAGGTAAGACATGGCGCTCTGCAAGGCTGAACGCCGGCGCCGTACGCTGAGCCTGGGATAATGATTAATCGGACGCTACATGGCGTTGTTCTAGTCGCTCACCAGATCCGGCTTCATAAATGTGTAATTGCGTGCCGTCTCCGGCGTTCACCTGCCGCTGTACAGGCACTACCTGGCGCTATCCCGTCATGAATAAGGCCCATCATTTCTTTCAACATGTCAATTCTTCAGTGCATCCTCATTGGGGACCACACAGTAAATATCTTGCTACTCTGCTTGCAAACTTAGGTTCTTAGGTTTAACATTTGGAATTGAAATTCCTCTTTTGCCTTCCTTCCAGGAGAAAGTCTGTACCCCACCATATGAATAGCTCAGGGCTCAGCACCACAATTTTCCCTTAATAGTCTTAGTAAAATAGAAAAACTTCCAAAAATGTCACACCTGTCTCCATTAGCTGGGGCAACTTCAGGTGGTCCCTCCTTCGAACCCAGCAACTCTAGTACCACCAGAGGCCCGCTCACATACCATTGGTTGGGATCCCCTGGTGGTGTTTTTCCTGTTTCAACTCTAGGAACTGCCCCTGTATGCAGAAATTACCAGGCCATAAAAGCAGTTTCCAATCATGCTAGTACTGTGTATGTAAAGATTTCTTGTAGTTCAAGTCAGTGCCGTTTATTGCCTAGATGTTTAATTCAAGCTTCAGTCATCAATGTACTGAGTCTGTAGGCCGGCCTTACTTGTGCAAGACTGTAGCATGGCTCTCTACCAGGACGAAACAAATCGTGTCGCCCTCTAATGGACCCCCTCGCGCCTAAAAAATCTTCTGCCAGAGGTAAGCAGGTGACACCAGAGGTGCACCTGTAATGAGGCCATGTGATGCGATTGCCTCAGACCAGCACTGCAGAGGGGGCGGCGATTGACCTGCTTTTTAATTCATTTTTCATTTAATATATTTATGAATATATTTTTTACTTTTGTGATGTTATTAAGTCAACTATAGGTGGTTCTGCAGTCCCGGATCTGCCTCTATTTCCTACCCCCTGCGTTGCTTTGTTGAAGGATGGAGAGGTATCTTTCTATAGTCAGCTCATGCAGCAGCTAGGTTCACCTCTGGGTGGTGCCCCCTCTTCCTGGTCAAAACACACTTTCCTACTGCCAGTGAACCCCACTTATCCCATAAAAAGCAATCTGGCAGAGCCTGAGCTGAGCAGGGGGTGCTCCCTTTGCCTCACTTGCAGTGAACATGGCCAGTCCATTAAAAAAAACAAAAAAAACTTGACAAATAAGAATAAAGTCTGGCTCTCTTAGGATGACGCCACAATTAGGGGTCATGCTAAATATTTGGTGAAGCCAGTGTGACTTGCAGTGTGCATTGTGGTGTGGATTGCGACCAGCATCCAGCTTTTTTTTGTGTTAGACACTTTAGAATGCTCCACTATCTATAACTCTTTTTATCAAAGTGTACTGTACCTTGTTAACTACTACTCAATTATTTGTTATGTAAGTCATATTGTAGTTCTCTATCATTCCCTTCCAGGTGTGTCTAGGATTTCAGGACAGACCACACCTGGCTTAGGGTGGCAGGGACGTATGAACAGACAGAGATCCACCTATTTTATATTCCAAATGCCTTTATGCTACTGGTATCAGAATCCTTATAGTGGAACAAAACCCAGCAGCTAAAAGATTCAATGGTCGGCTGCTGGCTTTTCCCCAGGGCCCGAATGCCCAGTTGTGTGGTACATGGAGAAAGAGATTGCCAGCTCTGAACTGCTCGATCTCACCACAACCTCAGAAGCCGCACGGCCAAGAGTGCTCACCTCTTTCTGGGTCTGTCCCATGACAAAAAGTGAAGCCAGCCGACATCCGGTTGTGTGATAAAACGTCCCGTTTATTTGAAGTACAATTAAAAGTCCATATCCATACACCATACAGCAGACATGTTAAAAAGATGAAAAGCGCAGACGCGTTTCGGGCACCATGCCCTTAATCATGACATTTTTCCATATGTTAACCCTAATATATATATACAACGGTATATGGGTAATTAGTAGAGATGAGCGAACCGGTTCGGACGAACCAGAATTCGCTCCGAATTTCAGGAAATATTCGATTCGGCACGAACCCGAATATTTTGTGGTTCGTGCCGATCGAATTTTTCCTGAAATTAAAAAAAAAAAAATGCCGGCATGGTGGGAGCCGGCCGGCGGGCCGGTAAAGCCGGCCGGCCCGCTCCCACCATGCCGGCATTTAAAAAAAAAAAAAAAAATTAAAAAAAGCATTTTTGCCGGCATGGTGGGAGCGGGCCGGCCCGCTCCGCTGTCAGCGGAACCGGCCGGCCCGCTCCCACCATGCCGGCATTTAAAAAAAAAGCAAACACTTACCTGCAGGTCCGGAGCGTGAAGGCCGGCGCCGCTCTCAGCTGTCATCTGAGGGCGCGTCATCAGATGACAGCTGAGAGCGGCGCCGGCCTCCACGCTCCGGACCTGCAGGTAAGTGTTTGCTTTTTTTTTAAATGCCGGCATGGTAGGAGCGGGCCGGCCGGTTCCGCTGACAGCGGAGCGGGCCGGCCGGTTCCGCTGACAGCGGAGCGGGCCGGCCCGCTCCCACCATGCCGGCATTTATGATGGGGAACTTCGTAAAAGTTCGATTCGGCCGAACACGAATTTCTTTGTGAAATTCGGCGAATCGGCCGAATCGAACTTTTCAAAAGTTCGCTCATCTCTAGTAATTAGTAATCAAACTACGTTAATTGCATAAACATCAGCACATGAGAAAAAACTTACACGTGTGTCCTCTCCAGTTCGTAACCTGCGGCTCTCATTATCCATGTCATATCTCCGCAACTCCCAATCAGCCCAGTAACCATGGACACACAGGCCGTTACTATGAGGAGAATGACGCATTTGCGTCCCATTGGCTGCAGGCACGCCACGCACGAAGCTGGCAAAGAAGACCACCATGCGAGCGGAAAGGGGGCGGAAATGAATCCACACAAGATGGGCTGGAGAGGTAAACCGCTATACTGATACACACATAATATCATTATCAGAAGAGGAAACATCTTCTTAATATAGCGGCAAACATAATGCCGCTATATTAATACACATGTAACAACAAAATCAGAAGAGAAAACATGATGCCCCACAAATATATCGGGGAAACGAAGACCATTTATGTTATAAAAAATAATAAACATATAAATACACATATATACCATATAAATTCCTGTGTGTAAAGGGAAAATGAGAGATATGGGCATCAAACATTACAAAATTGAATATCCAAAGTAAAACAAAAGAAAATATATATATGTAGTGTGTGATAGTTGTGTGATACCCCTTCCCCCAGAGTGCCCAGAAAACTCGCACGGCTGGGATGCGGCAGCCCATTCATTTTATTGAGAGCAGCCGAATGATGCCGTCTCAGCAGGCAGCTCTCATTGGACGAGAGCCTGCACAGGTGAATTATTTCTGGCTTCTTGGAGGATTTTACACCGCTCCGGGAAACCTCTGGGGCATGGAACAAAACCCAGGAAAGTCAAATTCCTGGGTTTTGCTCTGCTTTAACATCCAAGTCATATCTTGTGTGGTGGTGACAGGTGGTGTAGAGACCCCAGGAAGTTGCTAAAAGCACCAGTGACTCATATGTTTAGTATGTTTCTTCATGACCCTGTTTGTTTGTGTTTTTCATTCTCAAGATACCGGCATTTTTTGTTTTTTTTCTCTCACATTACTAGTATGAGATCTTCTTACAGATGCTTTTTCAACATCTGATTATACTTCTCATCTGCCCTTGTCCTAACATCCCCAGTAGCCTCCAGTCCAAGCCATGCAAAAATACATGGTGTTCTAATGGAACATTAAACTCTCCTATGTCACCCAAAACTAGGGTGGGAGGTGAGTGGGCAATTGCCAAGGGCCCACTTTCACCAAGGGGACCCCCTGAGCCCCTGCCTACTTTTAGTTATATAAATCTACTATTTCTTGATGGCTGTATACTACTCACTTGCTGCCCCTAAATACATTGTACCAGTTGTTTCAGTAGACTATTTTTATGAGCATCAGTGAGCTTGATAAACTAGAACATCAAGGACTGGCAGGCACAGGACATTAAGGCAGTAACTGGGCATGGGAGGTGGGTGGCAAGTACTGTGACCAAGAGGAGGATGAAAGGAACTGGCACACATGTGAAAATGACATGAAAATAGCTGGCAGGCAGGGAGGTAGGGGTAGGGATGCGGCATGTACTGGGCACAATGGAAAGGAAGACAAATAATGAGAACATTGGCAAGGGTGAAATTGACTAGGCATGGTAGGGGCATGGCAGGTACTGGGCACTAGGCAAAAACATGCCACATGGGCAAGGGTGGCAGGGACTTTCATGATGGCAGAGACTGTGCACATTGAGGGGGATGCCAGGGGTGGGTACACAGGAAAAGATAGCAGGTACTGAGCACAGGGTTTTTAAATGCTAAGTCCATTTCAATGACTTATCTCACAGAACTCTGATCACAGGTTCCCTTGTGCATGAGACAACCCACTTACCTTTCACCCACTCCTTCACTTATCTCACAGGACTCAGATCAGGGGTTCTCTCATGCATGAGACACCCCACTTACCTTCCACCCACTCCCGCACTTATCTCACAGGACTCAGATAAACCGGTATGAGAAGTGGATGCAGCGGGTGGGCATGGCCTCAGAACAGCATACTCCCATTGAGATGAATTTGCGCCATGACATGCCCATTCCATCTCCACTACACCTGTAGATGGAAGCAAAGGCAGTGACTTTGTTCAGAAAACATAAGGTATTTACATATAGAGATGTTCAAATACTTTGAAATGGCTCATTTTACACTGTTCCCATTAAGGATAAGGTAAGAGAAAGATATGGCATGTGCATTGATTATCTCCCCTTTTCAATGGACCAATTAAAGGGATTGCCCAGGCTAAGTATTAATACAAAGCATTGTTTGCTTACCTGCCAAGCAGAGGATTTATCTGAATGAAGCTGATGTTGTTGAGATTTAGGCCCTTATTTATGAAGGAATAGCGACAGGTAGCGACTGGTGAGCGGCCGGTAATGACGGGCCCCACCACGAGAACGCCGGCTCCCCACCACAATCACACATTTATCAAGCTAATCCTGCTTAGCGACTGAGATAGCGCCAGATAGCCACTCATTCATCATTATTCCAGCCTCAGCCCACAGCGCCAGCGTCCGACCTTGAACAGCGACAGGTATGACCTCTCGCTACCTGGCGCTCTCCAATGCATTTCAATGGAACAATCTTTAAATATTCATAATTAATTGTTATTGTTTTTTTTTTTTTTTTTTTTTTTTAAATGTGAAAAATTCTGTGACCACTTCTGCCATGTTAGATAATTTTTTAAGGTTTCCAAAAATATGGTGGTTTGGGGGTTAAAAAACTACTTTTAACACATCGCCGCCAGCGCTCTGGGGTTTAAACATGCATTTCACAGTGCGAGAATTTTTTGAGCGGGATTTTTTGATGAATATGGTGGAAGCCGGTCGCTCTGACCAGTCACTATCATGCGCTCCCATACATCGCGGAACCTGTCAAATAGCGACTCATCACCCTGTATTCAGCATTACTGCACACCGACTCAGTCGCTATCAACAACCGAACGGCCAAGCACAGCGACTACTAGCGGGCGCTCTGAAAATGCCGCTACAGTCGCTCAACTGTCGCTACCTGCCGCTATTAATGAATCGGCCTTCCCGTCCCTTTCTGGCCCCTGGATATTAATTATTCAAGAAAAGGGTCAGAATCTCAGCACCAACAGCTTTATTTAGCAGCTGATCAGGATACATTTTCTGAATAGCAGGTAGGAGACATTGATTTATTTTTACACTTAGGCTGGACCATCACTTTAACAAGTAATAACTAGCAACAGGTTAATCTACATTTTGGTGGGGATAGTGTAATTCTATGTTGGCAAAGCAAGACAAAAAGCGAGGTGAATATTCGGTGTACACTAACACAGCCTTTTCCTAAATGTTCTTTATGTTTAGGATGGACGTGCCCCTTTTAATTCTATTTGCCTCATATATGGGAAATTACTAAGGAAAAGAAGTAAAGAAGTATGTGCTGAGTTCAGTGGTGCGTAAAGCAGATGACAAGAGGCAGCCCAGTGAAAAGCAGCAGGAAGTTCCCAGTTTACAATGGTTTAAAGTTAGCAAACAACTGTGATCCCCAGACTGAAAACTGAGACAGGACAGTTTGTTTTCCTGGGTAAATTCAGCCCAGATTTTGTCAGCATAAGTAAGAGACAATAGATGTTGTCTTGCACCTGTGTTTTCATGTCTGTATTCTTCCATCTTGGTGAAATTCCTGTCAGGCCAGCAAGGGTTATATTACCACATTGCAACTGTCATGGCCCAGCCCTGTTACGTAGACTGTTATTACAACGCGCTAGAGAAACAAAGTCCAGTGTCAGGAATGAACCTGAGCTCAGCAAAAGTCGTGGTCTCTGGAAAGTTTTGCTTTTCTGAAAAGAAAATCCGACTTTTGCCTTTGTTGTTGTGACGTAAACGTGAATTTCCGCCCCACAAAGTGCTGGATTGAAGGAAAATAGTAAAAAGTACATAGGATCCGGAACGTGGTACAAAAAGTTCAAATTTAAACCTGCCCACCTTTCTAGGTAGGAAAGGGATGGCTTCAATATTTATAGCTTCAACATCCAAATGGCAATAATGTGGAGTTGACAAAATAATAAACCGTTAATATGAACTGTTCTTCCTATAGACTAAGAGGCCGATTCATTAATAGCGGCAGGTAGCGACAGTTGAGCGACTGTAGCGGCATTTTTAGAGCGCCCGCTAGTAGTCGCTGTGCTTGGCCGTTGTTCGGTTGTTGATAGCGACTCAGTCGGTTTGCCGTAATGTTGAATATTGGGGGAGGAGTCGCTATTTGACAGGTTCCGCGCTGTATGGGAGCGCATGATAGCGACTGGCCCTAGTGACCGGCTTCCACCATATTCATTAAAAAATCACGCTCAAAAAATTCTCGCGCTGTAAAATGCATGTTTAAACCCCAGAGCGCTGGCGGCGATGGGTTAAAAGTAGTTTTTTAACCCCCCCAAACCCCATATTTTTGGAAACCAAAAAAAACAAGTTTTTTAAATAATTTTGTAATATGAATAAATTAATATCAGACCTGTAATATCAATTCTGTACAATTTTTTTTTCCCTTAAAAAAATTATCTAAAATGGCAGAAGTGGTCACAGAATTTTTCACATTTAAAAAAAAAAAAAATCATAACAATTAATTTTGAATATTTAAAGATTGTTCCATTGAAATGCACTGGAGAGCGCCAGGTAGCGAGAGGTCATACCTGTCGCTGTTCAAGGTCGGACGCTGGCGCTGTGGGCTGAGGCTGGAATAATGATGAATGAGTCGCTATATGGCGCTATCTGAGTCGCTAAGCAGGATTGGCTTGATAAATGTGTGATTGTGGTGGGGAGCCGGCGTTCTCGTGGCGGGGCCCGTCATTACCGGCCGCTCACCAGTCGCTACCTGTCACTATTCCTTCATAAATAAGGGCCTAGGAGCCCTCTGTATGATGGGCACCTTTTAGTAATTTTCTGGTGGCTCTAGCTCCAGTTTGGCAGCACCAGCATTATAATCTGTTCTGACGCTGCACTGTGGATTTCATTTAGCAGCAAACACTAACCAATTTGCTTTGATTGTTGCAGGGGCCGGCTGATTTATCATTAGCGGCAGGTAGCGACAGATGAGCGTCTGTAGCAGGCATTTTCAGAGCGCCCGCTAGTAGTCACTGTGCTCGTCCGTGAGTCGCTAGTTTATAGCGACTCGGTCGCTGTGCAGTAATGTTGAATACATTGTGAGGAGTCGCTATTTGACCAGTACAGCGCTGTATGGGAGCGCATGTTAGCGACTGCTCATAGCGACCGACTCACACCATATTCAGCAAAAAAACAGCCTCACAAATCTCTGGCGCTGAAATATGCTTGTTTGATGCCCAGAGCGCAGGAGGCGGTGTGTTTATAGTCTGTTTTTCAGCATCTATCCACTAGTAACAAAGCGAAAACATATGGAATTACATTGTAACCACATTGTAACATGAACACTTTAATGCCAGACCTGTAATGTCATTTCTTCAGAAATATATAAAAAATGAATTATTTGTGATTTTTTGGGGAAAAAAAAATACCCCATTTAAAGAGAAGAAAAGGTTCGTCCATTGAAATGTATGGGAGAGTGACAGGTAGCGAGAGGTCATACCTGGCGCTGTGCAAGGCTAAACGCCGGCGCTGTTCGCTGAGGCTGTGAAAATGATGAATCAGACGCTACATGGCGTTATCCCAGTCGCTAAACAGATTCTGCTTGATAAATGTGTAATTGTGTGCCGTGTCCTGCGTTCACCTGTCGCTACCTGTCATTAACCAGCCACTACCTGACGCTATCCCTTCCTAAATAAGGGCCTAAGTTACTAAAGCTCATTTAATAATATGATGTTGCACTGAGCCACCCAAGATGGCCCCCGCCCCATTTTATCTACAATAAAACATAAAAGTCCCCTGTTTATGGTTATCACTGGCACAATTTCCTTCACTGAATACTGCTCTGAACAGCCTATATGACAACAACACTGATTATATCAAAATAGAATAGAATTTTATGCAAATCATCTAAAAGCATTTAAACCCGACCAACAGCCTGGCACAGTTAGAAAAAAACTCCCCAAAACTCCCTTGCCCTATTTGCATGACACTGAATCAGAACTTACATTTGTTCCTGCTCCCATTCAAATCTTAAACACCGCCTCGCCGATTTTCTCCTGGTAGTGGCCATTTTGGAGCTTCCATTCCTAGCATGCCAGCCATGCTGCTGTCTGGATTCAACTGACATAACCCACAATGCACAGCGGCAGAAAACCCAGCAACGCTTCCTCTATGCAGGAGGCCTGCAGCTCCATGGGACGCCATTTTGGTTGTAAAATTGACCACAGCAGGAGTTACAAAAAGGTACATTTTATGTGCAGCAATGTGAAGGAGGAATCTAGGGAGGGATGCATATGAGCACTGTTTCTTCTAAGGGTGGTCCAGTTTAAATGATTCAAAACTACCAAAAGCATCCAGCACTGCCTATCTTTGATACCAGATTCCTAATCTATCAACTACTGATATTGCAAATCATACATATAAAGTGTCAGTGCAATAGTATATAGAAATGATAAAGAAAAACATGCTATAGAGCCTACATAGAGCTATAGAGCCAGCAAAACATGAGCTGTTGGTGGGGTTTGTAGGAACGGGTTGGGGACCACTGATCTAAAGGTCCAGTGGCAGGGGAAACAGTACAGAAAATACACTCCAATATTTCCACACAGCTCTAGATGCCGCCAAACTTATGTCAGCCACAATTAAAGGAAGTGGTGCATAGCTCACTGATCCAGCCACCTGGATCTAGCAAATTTTTGGCCCATCTAGGTCCTGTGTTTCAATTATTGACAAGTCACAATGCAAGTTCTGTACAAATAAATGTGTTTAATATTAATTATTAAATTAAAAATTAATTAAAAAATTAAAAAAAAAGATAAATAATTAAATAGCCACACAATAGCTTCTAACATGTGTATAAATAATCTGGCGATAGAAAAAGGAAAAAATATCTGCCTTTCTTTTAAATTGTATAATGACAATGGCTCAGTCCATTTGCTGAATAGGGGGATCTGCTGGGTTGTATTTAGTGAGCTGCTTCATTTAGCCCACTGGTCTCCTAGCAACACTTTACCTCAGAGGCTGACACTGTAATCAGTGGTAACGGCTGTGTGTGTGTGAGGTGCTGCTTTTGTTATGCGACCAGGTGACTCAAATGTGTAAAATCTATACAAAATAAACTAAACTGACTGAAAATAACTGAAATTCTTCTTTGAATAACTGTGCAGGAAAATCTAAAGGTATTAAAGTGGAACAAAACCCTGAGTTGCCGACCCTGAAGTCTATAAGACCCGGCCATTGACCTTCCCCCTTGGGCATTCTAAATCAGGATGCCCACTGTGTGAAACGACCCCTGGATAACCACAGATCCCCCCATTTTTCTGGCGCACTCACGCAGATAGTCATTTAGACAGGCGGGGCGGCCAGGAAGGTTACTGCTCAGGCTCCCCATCTGCGTGCAAACAGAGCTGATTGGATGAGAGCCCGCGCATGCGCTGTGGGACAGGGAAAGGTACGTTTTCACAGGCAAACGTGGGGATTTCACATATCAGGGCATCCCAAGTCAGGATGCCCCTAGGGGCACAAAACAAAACTCCAGATAGTGAAAATCCTGGGTTGGGCTTTGCTCAAAACACACAAAGCTGAAAGAAAGATCATATGGAAAAATGTGTTGAGAAAAGAGAGAGAAAATGGTAAACTGAAAGATTCTGCAGCAGAGCCAACATGAAGGGAAAACTGTCAAAATCAGCAAAATGACTTCTAGAGCTTTTCTCTCTGTTTTAGATATAGGAGTTCTGGCCAGGCAATGTTGTTATCTTATGCTGGACGGCTGCCAGCACTGAACAGCTGATACTTTGATACATTGTTTCACCCCTCTCCTCAGCATGGAACAGGCCAGAGTGTCGGGTCCCGACACTCAGAAGACATAAACATGAGCTATTAGTCTCCAGCTGCTCAACACACACATCATTTTTTTCTAAATTTGTAATTCTTACTCCAACACTTACCTACATTCAAAGTACCATTTAAATATAAGTCACCAAGAAAAATTTGCGATACTGCTCCTTTAAACAATTCAATCCAGTTCTGCCCATTTTGCTCTTTGGGGTCTTGACCTACAGAGGCAGGTTTCATCTGGCGCTGCTTCAACCAGAGCGTTGTATCATTTACAGCGCTAGTGTTAAATAAAACACATTGCTGCTACCATTTTTTTCTTTCTTAGATCCCACTCTGACTGCCGCTGAGGCCCAAAAAGTGGCGCTGTGTGGCGCTAATGCTCCTTAAATAAGGCTTGATGTATATTAAGAGAAATAAATGTCTCTTTGTTCATTCAAAACATATGTATGTGATGCTAGAAGAACTCCAGCAGTTATTCTTTCTCATTCTTTCACTGTAAAAATACATGATTCTCATGAGCCCTAGTTCAGAACTTACTATGGATGAATCATGGCGCTGGAGTCTAAAAGAAAAATCCTTTTCGCCGGTCTTTTGCCACAATCACGGGTCGCAGCCACATCCCCGGTAAAACCAGGAATTTGGCTGCCTCTGCGCTCTGTGCCAACGCTCAATCAAAACAATGGCTGTATAGCGTGCATGAGTATGCACATCATAAAGCACGGATTGGATGAGCACCCGCACATGTGCCAAGGAAATGGCAGAAAGGTGAGTTGAGTGGACAATCTGGAGGGTTTCACACAGCGGGGCATTCCCAATCAGGATGCTCCTGGGGCAGAGACCAATCACCAGAATAGTAACAATCCTGGTGATTTGTCCACTTTTTTTATCTCCTTTCTCTTTCAGATTGGCGAATAGTGACCATTTATATTATCTACAGACAAAACCTTTTTTATAAATAAATAAACAGAGCTGCCCTAATTTGTCCCGAATGTTGCCAATATTCTGATTTGCTGAACTAAACCGGCAAAATGTTTTTGGTGACGCCATGCTTATCCTTGAATGGGTGTGGGTGCCATGACCTTATGTACATGCATGCTTGCAAGTGTCAACCTGGTGTCCAACTGGAATCATGGTTGAATAACAGCATGTGCAGCAGGCACGTCCTAAAGGTACTGTCCCCGCAAAATGTAAAAAACATAATTCTGCAGCTTACCTCGTCATATCTGCCCTCCTGTAACCTTGAAGCAGCACCTAGAAGCAGAAACGTTGCAATAACTTTTGGCACTCTGCCTGATTCCACCAGCACTAGACCCCCAATCATATGACTCAACTGGTGGTCTACAACTGTGCCCCCTGTGGGTGCTTGTGTATTGCAGAATTGTGATTAAGAGGCTGATTCATCATTAGCGGCAGGTAGCAACAGATGAGCGTCTGTAGCAGGCATTTTCAGAGCGCCCGCTAGTAGTCGCAGTGCTCGGCCGTGGGTCGCTACTTTATAGCGACTCAGTCGCTGTTCAGTAATGTTGAATACATTGTGAGGAGTCGCTATTTGACCAGTACAGCACTGTATGGGAGCGCATGTTAGCGACCGACTCGCACCATATTCAGCAAAAAAACAGCCTCACAAATCTCTGGCACTGAAAAATAGTTGTTTGAAGCCCAGAGCGCAGGAGGCGGTGTGTTTAAAGTCTGTTTTCAAGCATCTACCAACTAGTAACAAAGCGAAAACATATGGAATTACATTGTAACAACATTGTAACATGAACACTTTAATGCCAGACCTGTAATGTCATTTCTGAGGAAATATTTAAAAAATTATGAAAAAACTGCTATTTCAATGCCAGAAGAGGTCACAGAATTATTTGTGATTTTTTTGAAAAAAAAAAAAACCCGTTTAAGGAGAAGAAAAGGATCGTCCATTGAAATGTATGGGAGAGCGCTAGGTAGCGAGAGGTCATACCTGGCGCTGTGCAAGGCTGAACGCTGGCACTGTTCGCTGAGGCTGTGAAAATGATGAATCAGACGCTACATGGCGCTATCCCAGTCGCTAAACAGAATCTGCTTAATAAATGTGTAATTGCGTGCCGTGTCCGGCGTTCACCAGTCGCTACCTGTCGCTACCTGTCATTAACCAGCCACTACCTGACGCTATCCCTTCTTAAATAAGTATGCTGATATAAACACACTGTCTGCTATTGTACTGGGAAGTTTTCTTCACTTTGGGGTGGGGTTGTTTAAAAAAAAGAAAAAGAAACGGGGAACATTAGGACTGTTGTTCAACCACCGCCTATCACTACGCACTTACCTTCTGCCCAGTCCCGCGGTGTCCTCGAGCAGCGCGGGCTCAGGCGGCTGGCTGGGATCCCCTCCACCCGGCAGCCGCATCAACAGCGGGAGCTGGCTCGGGCCGCTCCTAACACATCCGCTTCCTTCTCTCTCCACTGCATCCCCCGCTCTACTGCTTGTGCTCGTGCACGTGTGCGGGTACAGTTGATTTATGCCCTCCGGCTGTGCTGCACACAGCGTGGCCACCGGAGGTTAGTTTAAAGGGCCAATAAGCCCAAAGGTTTAATCTGGTCAACCAGCCCATATGTTGTTTAATGGTCCAATGAGACTAGTTTCCCCTAGTCAATCCCATCCGTTCCAGCCCTGTATTTCCTCCTTCACTTCCTCGCCGCCTGTGATAGTGTACTGCTGGGTGCTATTGTTCCTGTGACTTCTGATTGTTTACCCTTGCCAACCCAGCCTGCCTGACCATTTTGTGACTGGATCCCAAATACTAACCTGTCTCATCCATTGTACTTCAAACTCTCTTACCAGGCTTGAATCTTGGCTTGACCTTTGACCCTTCTTGTGCTTCTCCCTTAGTGCTGCATACTGTGAGGACTGTTTATCTGCATATGACCCCGGCTTGCCTGATAACGCCAAGTCTTACCTCTGGTTCATCCGCCTTCACCCCTGTAAGTTCACAATCCTAGCAAGTCCTGGGGGCAACCCTGTCAGGTGAGGCTTTTAAAGCGTCCTGGTGATCGGGGGCTTGTCTATAGGTGAAGCTAGCTGTGGAGATTGGCGGTTGTGAACTCACCAAGAAGGCGGATGTCCTCTGGGTTTGACACCAGCCATTCTCTTTGGCTGTCCACCCAGTGTGACCGTGTCACTATGTGCAATGGGAACAGATTTTTTTAATGCTTACAATGTTAACAGAGATGCATTTTAAAATGGCAATTACATTGTAGTTTGGCAGTAAAGCAAGCAGGACATTTTAGGATTTTGTAGTGAAGTTACCTCTGAATTACATTTAATATGTACCTAGGACAGACTGTTCTACGGAGGTCGCGAACCCTTGTGTGAAATAGTTAGTGGAAATATCTCAGTTTCACAAAAGGAATTGCATGTTGAGAAACATCCACTGTCACTATTACCTAGATCTTGACCATTTGACTTCTGTTAAGTATTGTGAATCACTCTCATGTCTTCTATCTAATTAGTAGTAGTGGTTATTTTTTTAATATCCTCTATTAAATAAAAATGCCGACTAGGAAAAGCTTTTAAATGTAAACTTATTTAGAGTGGGTCTCAGATGGAAACTACTGGTTTTAAAAGTCTCATTTAGATTGACAGGTTAGACTGTTCTTAAAGTGGACCAACACCCAGGATTTTGACTATCCTGGGTTTTGGTCCACTTCGGTGCGGCACCCCGATCAGGGGAGCCCCGCTGTGTGAAACCCCCCCCCCCAGAAAGCCCCAAAAACTCATCTCACCCCGCTCCCACGTGACCGCTGCAGCCAATCCCCGCCGACGGACAAGCGAGAAGCAGCGCCGGACAAGCAGAGCACGTCCGCCGCCTCCCGCGCGTCCCTCTTACAGGGAGCGCACCCGCGCCCTGCTAGAGGGACGCGCGGGAGGCGGCGGCGGGCACGCATGCGCCGCTGGAACGTGGAAAAGGTAGGATTGTGGGCTTCCTGGGGCCTTCTGGGAACGTGGAAAAGGTAGGATTGTGGGCTTCCTGGGGCCTTGTGGGCTTCTTATAGATTCCCGGGCCGATCCCCCCTGGGTGTTGGTCCGCTTTAATTCTCGAACAGATTAAGACATCTAAAATCTACACAACCTGCTGATTGTTTAACAATAATTGAACAGATATGGGGTGGCTCTAAAGAAGGGCTTTTGGTCTAGAAAAGACCCTGCATATGCCTTTCTGGCCCACCCATTATCCACAGGCCATTCAGTGATCTGCTTGGCCTGGAAAAACAAAAGATACTGCAAATTCTGAGTATATATAATTGTATTCTAGAGAAGATCATTACTAGGGAATCTGCAAAACATATGAGCAGTTATACAACCATTACATCATCTTACAGTACCCTAGTGATCTTATTAAGAGCATTGCTCTTAAGAAATGGCCAGGAGCCACAACGCAGGCACTAAGTGTCCTTCATTTTTGGTTTTGGGTGACTGCCATCTTAGAAGAACCTGTTCGTGTCACACACAGACCCAAAAAGAAGTAGGTGACATGTTACAGTGAAGGACTTCACGTACGCACAAAATAGGGTAAAGGGGGGGGGGTCTGCTAACGCCATTCTAAAAAGGAACATCACTAGGGATCTGCAAATCGCATGGGCAGTCGTAGGATACTATATCAGTTTACTGCACCCCCAATGAACTTCTTTAGGAACATTGCTAAAAGTAACCGCCAGGCGTCAAAACACAATGTGTCCTTCATTTTGAGTTTTGGATGACTGTCATCTTATGAGAAGACCTTTATGATGAAATGATAAGTGAATATCTTTTTTATGTAGGCCAAAGTGCAGTATGTCTTGGACAGACTGTTCTATTAATCCTTTGGGTGAGATAGTCAGTGAAAACATTTATGCAGTTTCACAAAAGGAATTGGAACCATGTTGAGTACCAACCACTGTCATGATCTTGGCCATTTGACTTCTGTTTGTTAATATGTGTCACAGACCTTACCAAAAAGGAGGCATGTTACAATGAGGGACATAAAGTTTAAGGGGGGCTTCTAAAGCCATTTTACATGTGAAAATCAGATAGTCATAAGATTACTACATGAGCTCACTGCACCCTAAGTGATTTTTATTTAGAACATTACATAAAGTTATGGGCAGAAGCCACAATACAGACAAGAGTCTGGATGACTATCATCTTAGATGATACAGTTTGTGTCCACGCGTAGGACTCTCACAAGTAGGCGATATGTTACAGTGAGGAACATCATGGGTAAGAGGGAGCTTGCCAAGATCAGAAATAGAGGGTTTAGTGGTCCTCACTAGCTTAGCTTCCAAGTTCTCTATGTAGAGCTGCATATTGTTTTACAAAATAAATACAGAAAGAATTCACGTAATTGTAGGTCTATGCTGCCCAAATTCCTGTTTACATTGCTGAGAAAATATTTATAGCAGCATGTTCGAGTTCAAGAGGGAACAATGAAGGCATTTACGCCATTGTGTGAGATCACGCTTCGCTTTGGAGGGCAGTGTGTGGTCTCCACAGTTTAGCCTTTTGATAACAACAACATGTACAAACTGTTTAAACAGTGTTATAAACTGCTAATTATAGAAGCCTGTTTACTTCATATATAACTTCCTGTGCAAAACTCTCTTCGCTAACACGCTGTAATGCAGACTGCTTATTTTGTGGTTTGTAGAAGTACACCACAACTCATTTTCTCAGAATCGCTTCAGCATTTTGGCAATTATAGCAGCGTAGCCTGCCTTGGCCTCCAAACCCACTGTGTTCTCTGAGAATGGCCTTCAAACAAATGACAAATCATTTAGCGGGTCATTCAATTATTAGCCAAGGCTTTCTTCACATTTGTGTTAT
Organism: Gastrophryne carolinensis; assembly: GCA_027917425.1. NCBI lineage: Eukaryota > Metazoa > Chordata > Amphibia > Anura > Microhylidae > Gastrophryne > Gastrophryne carolinensis. The sequence goes on along the minus strand of JAQIHN010000999.1, from coordinate 63,380 downwards.
GAAACTGTCTATTTCTTTGAGGGTTTGTGTAATAATCTTACCAGGAATAGCTGAAAACATTTTTTTCAAATAAAATATAGCAAGAAATTATTTAGGGAATGTGAGAAAGGTTAAAGCGGCAGTTCAGTGTGTGTTAAACAAAAATACTACCCCCCCAGATTCTCTAAAAATGTTTGGTTTTCGAATACACAAGTCCTGCAGCATGCACATGGGGGTTCCTTGGATGCCTGTCCACCAATAAAAAAAGAAAATAGGGGATGTTGCTCGACCTCTGTCTACGTCATGTTGCGTTGTTCTGTTGTACACCACAGTATGAGGCAGCAGCAGTGCATGAGCGATGGCAACAGTACAAGACAGCAGGGTTTGCCTGGATGGCTCTCAGGATCAAAGTGTATAAAAGAGCTGAACATTGCTAAAGCAGCTGTGGGGCAGAAGAAGAACCACGACAGAGACTTTAAAGCTCTGGCACCTTTGAAGAAGTGAGCTTGTCTCACGGAACGCGTGGGGGATCAAGACGCCAGTTACTAGCAGGGACACCTCTCAACTTCTGATTTGGTGATATCTTATGCACTTTTTATCATCCACAAATTTATTTCATTTTTTTGGGGCAAGTTGATTGGTTATTTGTTCTCTTTTTCTATATGGGATAAATGTATACAGGTCTTGAATGTTATATTATAGCACTTAGCACTTTTATTAGCATTTAGCACCTTAATATTGCACTAGTCACTTTATTTATATTGCATCTTATATTGTGTGATAGGGATCTATTTTTCACAAGGAGGAAGAGGGATGATTGTCTGTGTCCCTGCTATTAGTATTTTGTTTTTAATATACTTGTGATGGTATTTTTGTAATCATTAATAAATATTGATTACTTATGATATATTTTTGATTTAAGTTATTTATTTGGAGGTGCCTGGGGACGCCCCTGGTGGTAGCTGGGGCCACACATATTGTGTATTTGTATTTGGATATACTCCCTTTCTTTTGGGGATTCCTTTAAGGCACACCCATATTCATATATTATTAAGAAATAGCTAGTGGTTCATTGGGAAAAAATTCCTTTTGCACGACAGAGACTTTACATTGTATTTTTTCATTAGCCAATAAATCACTCTATATTCAGTGTTAGGGAATGTACCATTAGGTTGGCCTAAAGACATAGTAATTACCATATTTTGTCACCCTATAAGACGCACCCAGGATTTGGAGGAGAAAAATAAGAAAAAAAGTATTCTGAACCAATCACCCTATTACAGACAGTATGCAGAATTCCCCCAAACATACCATTACAGACCCCACATTATAGGCAGTTAGTGGTATCCCACATTACAGGAAGTGAGGTAGACTCCCATTAAAGGAAGTGTGAGGCATCCCAATTACAGGCAGTTTACAGGCATCCCACATTACAGGCAGTGTGCAGTCATCCCAATTACAGACAGTGTGCGGGCATCCCAAATACAGAGAGTGTGCGGGCATCCCAAATACAGAGAGTGTGCAGCGGCTACGGGGACTACAGCGAGGTGGTGGCGGAGGGCCGGTAATGTGTGCGTGTTTATGTCGGTAGGAGACAAGGGAGCTGGGAATGTAATAATTTTTTTTACATTCCCTGATAAGACACACTGGCATTTCCCCCCACTTTTGAGAAAAATAAGTGCGTCGTATAGGGTGTAATATATGGTACATATCGTCCTTCAGTCATCATTGTATTAGACTAGATTTAGAGCAAACAAAATCCAACTTGGTCGGCCGGTGCGTGAGCCCTTCCTCCCCGCCCCCCCCCCCCCCCGGGTGCCACAAAATGTACCTTTATTGGCTGCCCCCTCGGGGCTGTAAACAATCAGGCACGACAGTGGCTTCATCCCCAGCATTTCTGAGCTCAGGTGCTTCTGTGGCCGGTTATTTAGCTATGCTGAAGACCGGAGCATCTGCGGATGAAGCTGCTTTTGCTCCTGATTGATGAACGCAGAGCCACTTGCTGAGAATTAATATGCACTTCAAACGGTTTTGATTGGACGAGAACCTGTGCATGCGCACAAAGACCAGGCAAAGGTGAGTTTTTCTGGGCGATCTGGGGTTCTCACACAGAGCGACATCCCAAATAGGGATACCCCAGGGGCAAGGAACAAACCTGAGATAGTCAAAATCACAAGTTTTGTTCTACTTTAAAGAAAAATATTTGTTACATAAGCCATTATGTAAGTTATGTTAAAAATGCCCTTTCATTCTGCAAATAAATCTTTTATAGCTAGTAAAATCTAGATTCCTCTGATTTCCTTCTCCATTCTGCCTAATAAAAATCAGTAAACAATAATCTGAGGATCATGACATCATTTGACTAATAAAGATTGTGAGTAAGTTGAAATAAAGATCCTTCCAGTGAGTGATATAGATAGTCCAGTTTATCTGAAATATATCTAAGTACATTGTAGGCTTGTATTATAGCACAGTTCAAATTCCCAGCAAGACCCATTTGCTGTCCTATTTACTCAGGCACCAGGTCTGCAACTCCTGCTTCAGTGAACCTTAGGCTCTGCAGTCACAAGGGAGCAGATCAGAGAGGTGGATGCACATCCAGACCAACCATGGCAGGTTCTCCTAGTGGTTGGTCTGGGCATACTCAGCAATCCCCCCTTCAGTGGCGTAGCGACCCGGGGGCGGGGGGGGCGGACCACCCCGGGTGACACCAGACCTAGAGGGTGACACCGCACTATAGCATTATGTCACCTCAATTATTGCCAGCCTGTGGCACAGAGCAGTCAGTTGTGTGGATGCTATGCCCTCACGGCGACACCTACGCATCTCTCCCACAGCGCTCGAGCGCCATTTGGCAGGAGGCGGAGCGGCTGCTGGTGCCTGTCCAGAATCTGTGGACCAATGGTGTGCGCGCACAGCAGGTCACGTGGACGAGGTGGGAGCTTTTGTTCGCTGTTGCTGAGAGCGCGCGCGGTATTCGTCGCCAGAAACAGGTGAGGGCGTGTGTGGTGTTGCTGGGGTGAGCGCACGCTGTTCCTGTTTATTCGGGGATTTATAGCTGTAACTGCTCAGTGGCGTGTGTGGTGGTGTTGCATGGTGGGCGCGTTACCTGGCGGGAGATGGGTGTTTTTAATGGACATAAAGGGAGCGTGCAGGCCGATGTATGTGTGCTAGTGAGGTACTGCACAACGCATAAGCGCCTCTGCTATCATACATTGATTATAATAGGCGCGCGCCCCGCTTTTGTTCAGGTGCGATGTCTGGCCCTGCCCCGACTCCTATTGGTTGCTGCCTGTCTGGCCCGCCCCTTTTCTCCTCCAGCTGTCTGTAATCGGTGTGCTCCTTTTCTCTGCCATTGAGTTCTTTCAACATACAAAAATTTTTTTTCTTTGGGGGGGGGGGGGGGGGGTGACACCATTTCCTACCGCCCCGGGTGACACCAGCCCTAGCAACGCCACTGCCCCCCTTCCCCAGAATCAACACCTGTCCCTATAGCAATGGAGCACCAAGGATCCTCCATAAGATGATGGAAGAGCTTAGGGAGCCGGCAACTGATTAAGGTCTGACATTGTAGTGATGACATGAGGAGGAGCACTGTGTCTTCTCCATATTGCTTTTTCAAGAGCACTAGGTTCCAGGGATTAATGACACCTCTGGCACACACCATTGTTGCTGCAGGGAGGGGCATGGGATTCCTAGGATTTCCTCTAGCATTACAGCTAGGGGACAGTAAGGACTTCCCAAGGACCCCTATACCAATTCAAATGCTGGGGTGGCAGGTAACCTGCCAGCATGGTTGCGTGTGACATAAATACCAAGGGGTGCACTTAAAATGAGGCCATGTAAGGCAGCTGCCTCAGGCAGCACTGCAGGGTGTGCAGCAATTTGCTGACATGTTTACTTTTCAGTTATTTTTTCTACTATCTGTCATGATTTTCCTGTCAATCACTGGTGGCTCAGTAGCTGTGGCCCCGCCCTGCCCCCTTGGTAATATTGCCATTAAGGGCGCCTTTCTATAGTTTGACTCAGGCAGCAGAAACTTTGGCTTCACCCCTGCCAATAGCCTAAGCTTGATTATTACCAACCCTCCACCAGCCAGGATGGTACAGAAAAGCCCAGTTTCTTTCTTCCTATTTACTTTACATTCCTATGTAACTAATGTAAATAGTTCGCTGTGATCAATGACATGAAAAAAAAGGCGATATTTAAAATGTAGTGACATGCATGAAAAATGCTGTACAGAAAAACCGCCTCAGCAGCATTATTATCATTGCATTCCTCTTTCCCGTCTAGGTGAAAAGTCTAGTTGCTCAAGCATCAGAAATCACAGAGCAATACAAGATGCATGTCTTAAAGGGATTTTTCAGGCAAAAGGTTAAAAAAATTGCATCTTAACTTGCCAATCGTTCTTCCAGCGACGTGCCTCTTCTCAGCTCAGGGCCCTGAATGAGGATATATACTTCCTTATCCCTCCAGCACCACCCTGCCAATGTGGGCCACCAATACTAGCTCGAGGATCTAGTCCAAACCATGCCCCTCTCTGTATTAATGACTTGAATGGCACTTTCAGAGCTGCCATTCAAGCCCAGCTAACCCTTCCTCCCCACCCAGCCTCCTCCTAGCAAAAGCTCTTGCTCCCAGCACCGCCCCACCCATTATACTGATTTATATGCAGCATCACAGATCCAAGGGCCAGACCACTTGCTTTAGAAGAGAAAGCATGAGGTAAAACTGTAAACTTTGATATCTCAACCATGTCTTCTTCAATTTAAAAATGGAAAACAGTTTAGGACAGTGCCAAACGTAGCCCGACACAATGGTGTAACAATTGGCTATGCCTGAAATATCACTTTAACTTGGATGCCACATATATCAAGTCCTTGTTGAGCTGAGTTTTTACGTGCAATCTGGGGGGTTCACATAGCCCCGATTGGGGTCCCCCGGGGACCAAGACCCAGGATAGTCAAAATCCTGGGTGTTGGTCCACTTTAATGCCTTAATGGCTTCCTAAGGATCTTTAGCTATAGAAGGATGTCCCAGGGATGAGGTTTAAATACATTCTTCAGGCAAAGGCAATTGTTATACCATTGCATTGGGTTACATTTGTTACTGTTCTAAACTGTTCTTTATTTTTAAATGAAAGAAGAATTGTCTGAGATTTATAGGTTCACCTTATGATTTCTCTTCTGAAGCAAGTGGACGTGGCCTTTGGCTCTATGATGCTGCATAATAATCAGCACAATGGGCGGGGTCTGTAAGATTCCCAAACCTTGCTTCAGACACTCTGGCTGTGGTTCTCCTATTTCCCCCTGTTGCTAGGCAACATTAGAGCCTAATCCAGCACTCCCAGATACACATGCCTGCAATCCCAATCACACATATGCGATCTCCCAAAATGCATGCGCATACTCCCAAAAGGCAGTGGTATAATCCCAAACGCCCATGCTTGCACTCCGCATGTGCACACTTCCAAACATGCATGCACACACTCCCAATGTGCATGGGCACATTGCCAAAATGCATGGGTGTACTCTCAAAGTGCATGCGCGCACCCCCAAATGCCCATGAGTGCACTTTCAAAGCACATATGTGCACTCCCAAAATGCATGCGCACACTCCCAAATGCCCCTGCACGCACTCCCTAATGTCCATGTGCGCACTCCCAACGTTCATGCATGCACTCCCACACCCGATCATCTAGGTTGTTCAGTGGGTTGGTGGGTAGGTAGGTAAATGGGTAGGTGGGTGGTTAGGCGGGTAGGTGGGTGGTTAGGCGGGTAGGTGGGTGGGTGGTTAGGTAAGTTGGTAGATAGATGGGCGGTTAGGCAGGTAGGTGGGTGGGTAGGTAGGTAAGTAGGTGGGTGGGTAGGTAGGTAAGTAGGTGGGTGGGTGGATTAGGTAGGTGGTTAGGTAGGTTGTAGTTAGTAGCAACTGTTAGCCCCCCAAGCACCTTTGACAGCTGGGCAGGCAGCGGACAGTGGATGCGCATGTAGCCTCCCACCACCCGCCCACTGACAGGGTTCGAGTCTCTGGCAGTGGAGAGGGGCACCGCTGCTCTCTCTTCGCATTGGTCTGGGAGAGAGGAGGAAGGGGAAACAGGCATCGCATTGCTCTCACCTGGCATCGGTCAGGGAAGAGAGGAGGAATGTGGGGTGGCACGGCAGCGAAAGAAGCCACGCTCTCGCAGGGAGTTTACAGGAAGAAGGGGGAGGCAGAGGGGGCTTAACGGGAGGAGGTTTCTATGATAATAGGGGCCAGTAATTCTGTCCCTGCTGTGACAACCTGATTCGGGATGGGTTGTGAGGGCAGGTGGGGGTCTAACCAGGAAATGAATGCAAAATGCTCAAAATCAGTGAGATTCAGGAAGTCCAGCACTCTGACCACAGGCACCAGGTAGGAGCTGGATTAAGCTAGGGAGAGGGTCTGTGTGAAGAAACGCTTTAAAAGAGAATGAATATAGCATAAACACTAGTATATACAGTGTATATATATATATATTACAATAGGCTGTCTGTCAGGAGGCCTTTCTGGTTGGAAAAATGCTGGATTGCGCTATACAAGAACTTCAGGAGAGAGTGACATGTTTTAAGTTACTGTCCCTTTAAAACAGAAAAAGAAAGTTTAGTAAATTGTTTTCCTAAACCAGCCCTTCCCACCCACCTCTGATGATCAGTAGCATAAGCTTTTTGAGTGGGCTTAACCTCATGTAACTAATGTCAAAATGCATGCAGATTCTGCGCTCCTGAACTACGGCCCTCTTGCCACAAAGCTGATTACACATGAGCATAAGGGGGTAGCTGTGCCAGCAGCAGCACACAATAAACTAGAGAGAGATCATATGCCTCAGAATCACGGGGCAGCTTGCATGTCACTTTGTCCAACATACACCACTAACGTAGAAAAGGAAATCTGTGTAAGAGGAAAGCTATTACAATGTATGGAGTTGGCTGCTTCAGAGCATTCGGTCAGTGGAAACAATATATTTTGAAGGTCTCAGCTGTAAGCAGAGCAATTACAAGTCATTACAGTGACTTTCTACTTCTGTCTGGAATTAAAAGGCATGATTGCACAGAGATTTGAAGCATTTTGGACTGTGAGGTGCACAGAATCTGCCTGCATGGGGTTAAAGGAAATACTACCTTTTGTCTGTTTTTTTGTGTTCTGCCCTTTTGCTTTCCTCTTCCGGAATATAACATCATTTTTTTTTGTGTTTGTGTTAGGATGTGCACCTATACCTGTGATTTACTTATCAGCATATAAGTTTCCTATAGTCCTGTGTCTCTGTAATGATAAAGTGGGTGTGGCTCTGTTGCCCTTTAGTAAAGCTCTTTGTATTCTTTATGACTCCAACTCCCAGAATGTTCCACTGTAACAGGTTCATTAGAAGCTTTGGCTAAACAAAGCCCCCCCAGGTGCTTCAATCAGCCTTCAGTGAACAGAGGACAGAACCCCCCACTCCCTCCCCAAATGTCCTGATTAGCTGCCTCTGTCTGCAGCTCTGAAACCCGCCCTCCCTTCTCTTCTTCCTCACAGCTATCAGCGTCTGTCTCCAGTTAGGCTGCCAGCAATCAACAGCCTGCTCCGGCCTGCCACCCTGTATTCCAGCCTTGCCATAGGTCAGACTCCAAGCAAACCTTTTCTTTCATCCAGGCAAACTAGTTGCTAACAGGCGGGAGTAAATATCTCTGCCTGCATCATGTCTCCCACTGTCATGATCTGGTCAAACTGAGCTGATAGGCTGCAATCTCTGCCTAGAGACCACCCATTTCGAATATTTTTTCTATGAATCACCAATGCTCTAAAAGATAGCCTAGGAACTATAGGGTCTTTTTGAAAGTGGATTGAAGTTTAGGACAGTGCAACATGTAGCCTGAGACAATGGCACAACAATCGGGCTCTCGCCTTTAGTATAACTTTAACAGTTAAACTCAGCAGCTTGAGCACATCAAATTGGCACACAATAATGGACACTTTTAAAAATGCCATAGAAAGTGGAATTACCCTTTAAGCCTTCTCAAATAGCTTATTTTACTGATTTCCCGGGGGGGGGGGGGGGCATTAGGGGAGCAATTTACTAAGCTTTAATTTTTTGACTGGAGGTTCACTTTAACCTGCTGCTGGCTATATAGGGACCTGGAGCCTGGCCAGAGGGGAAGCCCTGCTATCTAAGTAGCCACTCCAGTAATCCATGCCAGAAGGTTTATAAGGGGGCTGACAAGCCTGAGATGGAGGCTGCTGCTGGCATTGGATGGGGTCTTACAGCTGTGCTACTGTGTGAATTAACCAAGGGGCTGGGGCATGGAAGGGCATGCGGCCAAACGTGCTTGTGTGTACATTCTATGCCAGGGCAAAAGCATCCAAAGGAAGCCAGGGAGCTACCAGGATGAAGCCAGGAGCAACATGGAGAAAGGTGTCCAGTTGAGAAGGAAGCCTGAGAGGCCTGTCCCCTATTAAGAGTCCAGTCTGGGCTCAAACTGTGTGTAATCAAGAGTCTGTTATTGACTTTATTTACTTCATTATTCTGTATACTCTGTATATATATATATATATATATATATATATATATATATATCGCAAATAATAACAGGAACGAAGCCCAAGGGTGCAATTGTTCATCATGGCATTTGCTTACAGCTGTCTGGAGTTTTCCATGTAAATACAGATGACTCATATACTCTTTGCATGTGCACCTTCACTTACCTCATGTTCAGCCTTTTACATAAACAAATCCAAATAATATTTGTATTATTCCCAAAAAATCCCCTACTCTAGCTTCCTATAATATAAAACAAATACGTGAATATGGGAACCGTCACAATTCAGCCAGCTAAGACTGCTAGGTTATTTTCTCTAACATCCATATAATCCATCAAATAATAAATGCTTTGACAACGTCACATATTTTCAATGCTACTTGGCCAAGGACTGGCCATAGGGAACACAGGAAGAATTCCCGGTTGGTCTGCACTGCTGTGGGGTGGGTTGGCTAGGCTGTTTGTAGCCCTCAACAAGCAGCCCACTTCTCACCCTGAGCTTGTGCTAGAATTCACTCATTGCTCTTCTAACAACTTGCTCTACTCCATGTCGCTCAACCCTACCATGACCAGCCCTCACTGGTGCCCCGCAGACATCCCAGCCCACAATGATATGCCCCCACAATGATATAGCCTGAGCACCAAGGCTGTCAGGACTATACTCACACAGTATTTCTCCCAACAATACTAATGCTTCAGTACCATCACTTTAAAAAAGTCAAGTCAGCCAATACTTATCACATACTCAATCATTGTATGGCTGACAATCATGTGACTTCAAGATACCAGTCAGGTTTGCCTAGTGGGCTTGCCCTTCAAGACTGAATGGTTGCCAGCTGTCACATGATTGGCTGTCATTTGATGTTATACCAGTGAATGAGACAGTGGTGACTTGACTTTATTTGCTCTTTAAACTCTGCTGCCGACATGCTACCAGCACTGGCCATCCATTCCCATGCTGATTGGTGGCTTCTGCTGGAAGGACAACCACCCTGGCCCATGACAGCGGGCTGCTGCACACTGCTTGGCTGACTAGCCACATGATGGCAGGAGCTCGAAGCATGGAAAAGTGCATGGGCAGTCTGCCCTTGTGAGGTAAGTCTTGTTTATTATTTTATTAGCCAAATCTAGGGCCGCATTGGGCAGGGGGCATTGATGGAGTCCAACGAAGGCTGGACATCTTCTTTAAGAGTGGCCATTGTGAGCGATTGGGGCGAATGGCAGTGACACGGACAACAGTTCTTCAACAGCAAAGGCAGGTTTATTGAGAAAATAAAGTGTTCAAAAGCAAAATATCTCTCACTTCAGAGATTGCAGTAACAATGCAATAAATCAAAATGGTTACTTCGCCAATTCAATGTAAGTCTAGGGCTGGATACTCCAGCAAGCTGCAATTCCAGGGTAAGTCAGGTCTGCTTTACAGGGCATGCAAGCCCTCCGCTGCTCATCCCCACAAGTCCAAGTTTTGGGGTCGCAGAAACCAAGTCCTTCTGCTTAAAGTGGACCAATACCCAGTAGTGATCAGCCCGGGAATCTATAAGATTCCCGGGGCGATCAGATCCCTCCCCGTGGGGCATCTGAAATCGGGATGCCCTGCTGTGTGAAACCCCGCAGGACGGCCAGAAAGCTTACCTTATCCCCGTTCCAACGGCGCATGCGCGAGCCGCGGCCGCATCTCGCGCTTCTCTCTAGCAGAGAGAACCACCATTCACAAACGGCCGGCACGGGCGTGCTCCCTCCAGCATGCTCAGAGCCGCTGTGGTTGTCCGTCGCTTGTCCGTACATACCACAGCGGCTCTGAGCGCTCTGATTGGACGAGCGCTCACGTAGGAGGGGGGTGCGTTGAGTTTTTTAGGGTGATCTGGGGGGTTTCACGCAGCGGGGCACCCCCGATCGGGATGCCCCGCGGAAGTGGATCAAAACCCAGGATAGTGAAAATCCTGGGTGTTGGTCCACTTTAAATTCAGTTCTTTTGTTCACCACTGTGCAGTGCAACCCGGGCTCCTTCCTTCAGGCTGGTCAACAACCAACTGACAGGGCTCAGTGGCTCCTTTAATTCAGACTTCCCCTGCAATCAGCCTCATCACCTGTGCAAGGCCTAAGATCAGGGAACAAACCTGTAAAGGGCTGGGGAATGTGACCTGGGTCCTGAAAACCCGGCATGGATCGTGTCTGATACAGCACAGCAGGGGAAAAATACACACCATTTATGACATTTCCATACACTTTACCCCATATATACCCCTGTCAATGATCTGTCCCTATGCCTGAGTCAACATGGATACTTTGGGCTGCCCAGGGTCCAGTAAAATCCCAGATTTTTGGCCCCAGTCCGCCGCTATATCAGCTAGAGACAGGCAGGTATAACTACATAGGCAGTTACCAATAGGTTATTGTGATATTCAGAACACCTTAACCACAGCTTGAAAGCTGCATGCAAAGATGACTGAGAGCCAATTAAAAGAAATGCCTACATAGGAGGCAGCCAACTGTGCACAAATTATGCTGGGGCACTCAAAGGAAGCCAAGGAGTTGCCAGGTAGCAGCCATTAGCAACTTGGAGCAGTGTTAAGAAAGAAGGTCAGTTGACAAGGAAGTCTGAGAGGCCAGTTTAGAGCCCAATCTTGGCTCAAACTGTGAGTAACCAAGATTCTATAATTTATTTTATCGACTTTGTTATTCTGTATGCTGAAGAAAGCCCTTTTAGATATGGAAGAGACATATATGATCAGCTCTTTATGTTGAAGGATACCGGTATGGTAACCATAAATGTAGTCATGTTCTTGGCAGAACAGCTTCTGGAAACAGGTTCTACAAAATTGTGTATCAGTACAACTAGTGCAGGCCCCTGTTTCCAGTTATGATGGAGCAGGATCTCTTGCTAATTGGCCGCTGGGGGATCACCCGCAAGCCTGCGGGTGTTTATGTATATAATGCTTCTTTTTTTGTTTAGTAAACCTTTAGGCTCCCCACAAACCTGTGTGGTTTCCCTTCTTCAAGAGGACCAGAAATCTAAATAAGTCTGTGCAGTGCCATTTGCTATGGCCACATGTGATCATCACTACAGGAAGAAGGTGAGTATGTTGCTCATTGTGGGACTCTTCTGTAGTGATTTACACAGAGAAGCATCCAACATAAAGATCGTTTAGGATCCCGCACTGCCCAATGACCCCTAGGATGTTGAAAAACAAAGTAAGTACTGTTCATCTATTTAAAAGTTGTAGCTATTATTCCTTCACCTAAATGAGTAACAAAAACCTAATTGTAGGCATTGGAGCTGATTTTCCTAGGCTCAGCAACAACTTCAAACGTCATGTGTAACGCATGTTTTTTCTTAGTATAAACATAGATTTTTATAATTAAAGAATGTTATTTTGAACACTTCCTTTGATCTTCCAACCATAAATTCATTCTAAAACCACCAGATTGATTCAGTAAGACAAACGTGCCAAGTTCAATGACCCATACCAACCTAAAATGGCTGCTTTCTACACAGGCCTTAGTGTCTTGCCCTTACACTCCGGACACCTATTGCTCTACTCTGTCAAACTGGGTTAGCCACTATGCATTGTTTTGCTAGTTTCAAGTAAAGTATACTTAAATAAAATAAGTTAAATACAGTAAATGTCCAGTACAGTTCATGGTTTTAAATATTTCCCCCTAAAAAGGGAATAAAATGCATGCGTTCAAAGCGCCAACTGTAGCGGAATGTAATTACTGCCAGACATATGCGCAGTATACATTCCGCACATGACTTGGCCCGTGTGTATATGAAAAGTGAAGGATACATGAATTTGATGAGGTAGTTAGGCCTGGTGGTCTCTGCGGAATTTCAACTTTAAAAAATAACACTGCACCTTCCACATGCTTCAATTCCATTCCAGTGACATCAGGCCCTTGATCCCAGATGTGCTATGGAATGCCTGATATGCAATCTTTATTTGTTTTATATCCTTTGGGAGTCACATTACAGCCCCATCCAGAGCCGTTAACCCTCTTTAGCCTCAGTCCATCATACTAAAATTGGATTGATGAAAAGCAGTTGTGTGTTGACATTAGTAACTATGAAAGTGAAATGAGGAACATTATTTTACGCGCTTTTTTACGCGCTTATAACCCCACAGTTCTCTGGAGCGCTTCAAAAACATCAGCCCAACAGCTTGTTTGGGACAAAGGTCCTCATCAAACCAGCTGAGAATCCTTCTTTACCTTCCCTGCCTTTAGAGCCCACTGGCTTTGTAAAATCTAAAAGCCAGATCTCAGCATCACAATCCATAGTGAACTAGCGAGATGGGGCAGGAGTGTAACTATAGGGGGTGTAAGGCTAGTGACAGCATCTCCGCCCATGAGGCCAGGGGGCCTCACCCTTGTTGCTTCTCCACCTTATTAATCAAATTACTCTCACAAGGCATCATGTACAAAAAGGAATAAACATTTGCCTCTGCTGTGTAATGCCTGGTCGGACACCTGCCTTCTCATCAGTCAGCAACTCCCAATCTCCTCCGCTGCTTCACCTATAGTCAAGCCCTCCATCTGCTGGGATGCTGTACATGCCTCACTGGGCACGGTTGTCAGCAGGACTTGTTAGCGCAAAGGATGATGAAGTCAGGTGAACTCCCAGGGCACACAGGTGGAGGCTAGTCAGGACAGGTCGGAGTCATACACAAAAAAGCAGTCCAAGAAGGCATTACAACCAGAGGAGGAGGCAAAACGGAGTCCAATAACAAGCCAAAGCTCAGAGGAGATGAAGCAGAGAAGTTGCGGTGTCCTAGGAAGTAGACAGGTCTGAGGTCAGGAAAGCAGAATGTTGGTTCTGGCAGCAAACTGGGGTAGATCAGATGTAGCCGAGGTCAATATTGGGTTAACAAGATCAGAAGCAAAGAATTACACTCAAACTAGATCATCGCTATCATGGGCGTGGCAGCCCAGGAGATGCCCAGTTTTAAATGGCTGCCCATCGATGGCTTATGGTAATGAGTCTGGTTAGGACATTGGCTGGGGAATAACACAGGGGCTTACTGGCCCTAAATCATACGGGCATCATAGCCCACAAACATAACAAGGGCTCATTGACTTATATTACCAAAAGGGGCTGTATAGCCCAAACTAAGCACAAGGGCTCATTGGCCCATAATCATGAGGGAGCTGACCTGCCCCAGAACCCGAAGGGCATAGGTCTGTCCTAGCTATTTGGAATGTGTAGAAAGGTGTGCACACATCCTGCACTAGCAGAGTAATGCATTAGAGGCCAGGTGCACGGCTCCCAGTGTGTTTCGGCTTCTGGGAACAGCATGTGGGAGTCTGCCACCCAGACCCCAGCGCCAGAGCAGGAGAACACTGCAAGCCAATCAGACCAGGTAAGGATGCTGTTTCCAGTCTTCAGTAGTCTAGATGTGGCCAATTCAGTTGAGAAAGTCAAATGTGATGGTATGACTAGGCATTAAGCTATGCCACTAGATGGAAGGAGATGGAATTTGAAAGCATCTTGTATGGCTCGATCTCTTGGCTAAGAATGATGGGTAACCCTGTTTAGTGTGTCATCTCATTTAAATAGCTTACTAATTAAAGACAATGTCCAGCCTACCAAAGAAATACCCTTTGTCCCTTGCCAAGGCCTGGCATGCCCCCTGTACTGCAGTGAATGAAGTGGGCATGGTAACGTCACTGTGATTTTTGATGGCGGGGGCAGCCACTGGTCGCTGAGGGGCCGATAACAAACATTTGGGGCCGGGTGGTTTAGTGATCTGGTATGTTGCTAAGTGCTGGGGTGGGGGTGATCAGCTGTGAGGGGCAAAAGGTGAGTATGCTTTAGCTTTTTAGTTGGCTGGGGGCAGGAGCGCACCCATGTCTGAAGGGAACTGGGGATGTGGCTGCTTGGATATCTGGATTTTACCAAAGCCTTTGACACTGCACCACATAAAGAGCTCATAGATAAGTTATTGAAGTTAGGACTCAATCCCTGGATAGTGCAGTGGATTTCCAGTTGGCTGAGGGATCGGTATCAGAGAGTTGTTTTTAATGGTGTGCAATCTGAACAAAGGCGAGTTACAAGTGGTGTGCCACAAGGCTCTGTCCTGGGCCCCATTCTTTTTAATTTGTTAGTAAGTGAAATAGGAGAAGGCTTGGTAGCAAATGTTTGCCTGTTTGCAGATGATATAAAGGTTAGTAATAGGGTGGATATTCCAGGAGGTGTCTGCAACATTGAAAATGATTTAGGCCCTTATTTATGAAGGAATAGCGACAGGTAGCGACTGGTGAGCGACCGGTAATGACAGGCCCCGCCATGAGTACGCCGGCTCCCCACCACAATCACACATTTGTCAAGGCAATCCTGCTTAGCGACTGAGATAGCGCCATATAGCCACTCATTCATCAATATTCCAGCCTCAGCCCACAGCGCCAGCGTCCGACCTTGAACAGCGACAGGTATGACTTCTCGCTACCTGGCGCTCTCCAATGCATTTCAATGGAACAATCTATTAATTGTTATTAATTTTTTTTTTTTTAAATGTGAAAAATTCTGTGACCACTTCTGCCATTTTAAATAATTTTTTTAAGGTAAAAAAATTTTTAAAAAAAATGTACAGAATTGATATTACAGGTCTGATATTAATGTATTCATATTACTAAATTATTTTAAAAACTTGTTTTTTTGGGTTTCCAAAAATATGGTTTGGGGGTTAAAAAACTACTTTTAACACATCGCCGCCAACGCTCTGGGGTTTAAACATGCATTTTACAGCGCAAGAATTTTTTGAGCGTGATTTGTTAATGAATATGGTGGAAGCCAGTCGCTCTGACCAGTCGCTATCATGCGCTCCCATACAGAGCGGAACCTGTCAAATAGCGACTCCTCACCCAATATTCAAAATTACGGCTAGAGATGAGCGAACTTTTGAAAAGTTCGATTCGGCCGATTCGCCGAATTTCACAAAGAAATTCGGGTTCGGCCGAATCGAACTTTTACGAAGTTCCCCATCAAAAATGCCGGCATGGTGGGAGCGGGCTGGCGCGGAGCTGTCATCTGAGGGCGCGTCATCAGAGCGCCCTCTGATGACGCGCCCTCAGATGACAGCTGAGAGCGGCGCCGGCCTCCACGCTCCGGACCTGCAGGTAAGTGTTTGCTTTTTTTTGAAATGCCGGCATGGTGGGAGCGGGCCGGCCGGTTCCGCTGACAGCGGAGCCGGCCGGCCCGCTCCCACCATGCCGGCAAAAATGCTTTTTTTTTTTTTTTTTTTTTTTTAAATGCCGGCATGGTGGGAGCGGGCCGGCCGGCTTTACCGGCCCGCCGGCCGGCCAGCTGACAGCGGAACCGGCCGGCCCGCTCCCACCATGCCGGCATTTTTTTTTTTTTAATTTCAGGAAAAATTCGATCGGCACGAACCACAAAATATTCGGGTTCGTGCCGAATCGAATATTTCCTGAAACGTCCGAACCGGTTCGCTCATCTCTAATTACGGCAAACCGAGTCGCTATCAACAACCGAACAACGGCCAAGCACAGCGACTACTAGCGGGCGCTCTGAAAATGCCGCTACAGTCACTCAACTGTCGCTACCTGCTGCTGTTAATGAATCGGCCTCTTAGATTTACTGGATAGATGGTCAAAACTGTGGAAACTGGAGTTTAATGTCTCTAAATGTAAAATCATGCACTTGGATAGAAGGAATCCCTGCTCTGAGTACCGTATGGGCAGTACTGTGTTAGCCAGGACCTCGGAGGAGAGAGATTTAGGAGTACTACTTACTGATAGCTGCAAGATGAGTGGACAGTGTAGCCAGGCAGTGGGAAAAGCAAGCAGGATGCTCGGCTGCATAGCTCGAGGCATCACCAGTAGGAAGAGGGAGGTTGTGATGCCGCTGTATAGAGCCCTGGTGAGGCCACAGCTAGAATACTGTGTGCAGTTCTGGAGACCTTACCTGCAAAAAGACATTATTCAAATAGAACGTGTCCAAAGGCGGGCAACGAAAATGGTGGAAGGACTTAAACTTAAAACTTATCAGGAGAGACTTAAAGAACTTAATTTGTACAGTCTGGAGGAAAGAAGGGAGAGGGGGGACATGATTGAGACCTTTAAATATGTGAAAGGATTGAATAAGGTTCAGGAGAGAAGTGTTTTTAAGAAGAAACTTAATGATAGAACAAGGGGGCACAACCTGAAGCTAGTCGGGGGGAAGATCAGGAGCAATGTTAGAAAATATTATTTTACAGAAAGATTAGCAGATGCTTGGAACAAACTTCCAACAGACAGTAAGTGAATGTAAACATACCTGGGATAAGCACACATCTTTCCTAAGATAAAGAGAACATACAGTATACACATAAGGGCAGACTAGATGGACCGTATGGTCTCCTTCTGCCGTCAACCTTCTATGTTTCTATTCTATACTACTACCAAAATATTAACCAGTTGGACATATTTCATTAGTTGGTCTAGTCTAGTATTAGTTTGCTTCGCAGGTTTTATTTTACCAGACGCTCTTCTTTAATAAGGAACAGGACGAGACCCAGTACAGGAAACTTTCTGCTAGGGTGCTCTCCGTCAATATTGCCAAACAGTTGAGCTGAGCTCATCGCACACGCCTTGTACTTGGAACACATATGCATTCCGATTCCGTTGTCTCATTAATCCCCCCACCAACATGACATATTATTACATAAAGCTTTGATGGGATGTGGGGTCATGCTGGTAGAATAACAATTGCTTTTCAGATTGACATGACATGGAATTAATAGAATGCAGCTTCCATACAAGTCTAGTTGTACTTTATGTGTTATGGCTCACAGCGTGTAGAACCGATGTCATACATTGATCATTTTTAGCCATTCTTTGTAGCTTAGTTGACATAGCCTTGCTGTTTCCTCACATCAATTTCCTCCATTGTTTCTGATTTAAGATGTGCAATCTAACAGTGATTCATCAATAGATTTGATTAGATTAGGTTTTGGCAGTTGTCACCACCACCACATTCCTGAGTTTGAGCATTTCTTGTAGGGGGCTGATTCATATGATGTCACCATGTGACCCACCTTTACACAATCGCTTTCTGCTATTACAGTAGGAAACACAAGCTTCTGATTGCAGTCATGCTTGTGACACATAACACACTCCCCTTCTGACTCCTATTTCCTTTATTTCCTTTATCATCATGACATTAAAGCCGCTGATCACATGTCTGCCACCTCACTGTTATTTAACATATATGCTTTGTATCATACAGCAGCTACTTCCCAACAATTCAATGAGAAGTGAAACCTTTTCTAAGTAACACACCAACGTAAGCTAGACACTTTCACTTTTTTCTAGCAATAATGTATTAAGAGGCCGATTCATTAATAGCGGCAGGTAGCGACAGTTGAGCGACTATAGCGGCATTTTCAGAGCGCCCGCTAGTAGTCGCTGTGCTTGGCCGTTGTTCGGTTGTTGATAGCGACTCAGTCGGTTTGCGGTAATGTTGAATATTGGGGGAGGAGTCGCTATTTGACAGGTTCCGCACTGTATGGGAGCGCATGATAGCGACTGGCCATAGCGACCGGCTCCCACCATATTCATTAAAAAATCACGCTCAAAAAATTCTCGCGCTGTAAAATGCATGTTTAAACCCCAGAGCGCTGGCGGCGATGGGTTAAAAGTAGTTTTTTAACCCCCAAACCACCATATTTTTGGAAAACAAAAAAAAATTTTTTTTAATAATTTAATAATATGAATACATTAATATCAGACCTGTAATATCAATTCTGTACAATTTTTTTTTTTTCCCTTAAAAAAATTATCTAACATGGCAGAAGTGGTCACAGAATTTTTCACATTTAAAAAAAAAATAAAAAAAACATTAATAACAATTAATTATGAATATTTAAAGATTGTTCCATTGAAATGCATTAGAGAGCGCCAGGTAGCGAGAGGTCATAGCTGTCGCTGTTCAAGGTCGGACGCTGGCGCTGTGGGCTGAGGCTGGAATAATGATGAATGAGTCGCTATATGGCGCTATCTCAGGGCCTTATTTATCACGGGCTAGCGCCAGGTAGTGTCTGATGAGCGCCAGGTACCGCCAGCTATCGGCGGCTACCGACTCAAGTACGCCCGGCGGCGGTCACAATGACGCATTTATCAAGCTAAATGAGGCTAGCGCCGGCTAGCGCGGGATTCATCATGAAGTCGCCTGGAACGAACAGCGCCGCTGCAAATTCCTTTACAGTGCCAGGTATGACCTGTCGCTCCCTGGCATTGTCCAATGCATTTCAATGGAGCAATGTTTAATTAATCATAATTAATTGGTAATATTTTTTTTTTTTTTTTTTTTTTAATGTAAAAAATTCTGAGACCACTTCTGCAATGTTCGTTTTTTTTTTAAAGTAAAAAAAATGAAAAAAAAAAATTTGTGCAGAATTGATCTTACAGGTCTGATATTAATATATTCATATTACAAAAGGATTCCCAAAACATGTATAACGTTACAATCAAAAAATATGGTTGTTTAGGGGTTAAAAACTAGTTAACACCCATCGCCGCCAGCGCACTGGGGTTTAAACAAGGAATGGACAGCGCCAGCAAATTCGGAGCGTGATTTTTTAATGAATATGAAGCAAGCCGTTCGCTCTGGCCATTCGTTGTCAGGCGCTCACATACAACGCTGAACCTGTGAAACAGCGACCCCTAAGCCCGTATTCAACATTACCGCACACCGACTGAGTCGCTGTCATCAAGCAAACGCCGGCCAAGCACAGCGAATACTGGCTGGCGCTGTAAAAATCACGCTACAGTCGCTCATCTGTCGCTACCTGGCGCTATTAATGAATCGGCCTCCCCGTCACTAAGCAGGATTGGCTTGATAAATGTGTGATTGTGGTGGGGAGCCGGCGTTCTCGTGGCGGTGCCCGTCATTACCGGCCGCTCACCAGTCGCTACCTGTCGCTATTCCTTCATAAATAAGGGCCTAAATCTGCAGAAACAGTTTCATAAATATCATAACATAACATATTAACAATAATATATATTATTAATAACATATTTATAACATATTAACAATACATACTACATCAGATGTTGAAGCTAAAATGATGTGATCCTCCACATGTCCGATCTATACTCCTATCTACTGTATATACATTTACTCTGCGTTTTAAATTTATAGTACAGCCAATAGTGTAACATAAGAAAAATCATTATGGGCCCCACTTGGCTCATAAACCCAGTTTTGGTACTGAGATCTAGGCTATTATCAGTTGCAAGGCAATAAAAATATATAAGGACTGTGAATTAAAAGAGTTAGAGGTAACAAAGGGTACCCTGCTCGTCCTGTTTTTTATACACTATTGTATTTTTTTAATGCATCATAGTTGTAATAAAAGGCTAATGAGAGTATTCATTTGCATGAAGGCTCTCATGGACTGAGGGATGACTGATTTAGGTTAAGAGTGGAGTTTTATGGATTAAGGAGGTTTTCTTTAAAGTAAATTGATGTGGAAATCCATTGGAACTGAAAAGACTAATCCAGCCCAGACTCAGCATAGAACTATGGGGGTTATTTAAAAACGGATAGCGCCAGGTAGTGCCTCGTAGCGGTAGGCAGAGCCTGGTGAGCGCTGGGCTCTGTACGCAAAACCACATTTATGAAAGTGAATCTGGTGAGTGCCTCTAACAGCGCCATGTAGCATCCAATGTATTATTACAGGCGGCTCAGTGTATAGCGCCGGTGCTCTAGTTTCCAGAGTGCCAGGTATTACGCTGGGAGGCCGATTAATTAATAGCGGCAGGTAGCGACAGTTGAGCGACTGTAGCAGTATTTTCACAGCGCCCGCTAGTAGTCGCTGTGCTTGGCCGTTGTTCGGTAGTTGATAGTGACTCAGTCGGTGTGCAGTAATGTTGAATATTGGGTGAGGAGTCGCTATTTGACAGGTTCCGCGCTGTATGGAAGCGCATGATAACGACTGGCCATAGTGACCGGCTCCCACCATATTCATTAACAAATCACGCTCAAAAAATTCTCGCGCTGTGAAATGCATGTTTAAACCCCAGAGCGCTGGCGGCAATGGCTTAAAAGTAGTTTTTTAACCCCCAAACAACCATATTTTTGGAAACCAAAAAAAACAAGTTTTTAATAACATTTTGTAATATTAATACATTAATATCAGACCTGTAATATCAATTCAAAGTTTTTTTTTTGTTTTTTTTTTTTAGCTTAAAAAAAATATATAACATGGCAGAAGTGGTCACAGAATTTTTCACATTTAAAAAAAAAAAAAAAAACATTAATAACAATTAATTATTAATATTTAAAGATTGTTCCATTGAAATGCATTGGAGAGCGCCAGGTAGCGAGAGGTCATACCTGTCGCTGTTCAAGGTCGGACGCTGGCGCTGTGGGCTGAGGCTGGAATAATGATGAATGAGTGGCTATATGGCGCTATCTCAGTCGCTAAGCAGGATTGGCTTGATAAATGTGTGATTGTGGTGGGGAGCCGGCGTTCTCGTGGCGGTGCCCGTCATTACCGGTCGCTCACCAGGCGCTACCTGTCGCTATCCCTTGTTAAATAAGGGCCTCAGTGTCGCTCTCCCATACATTTCAATGGGCGTTCATTTGCTTGTGTTTAAACAGCGTGTTTTTTTCCCTCAAAATCATTGTGTGACCTCTCCTGACTGCAAACAAACACTTTTAGAAACTTTTTTGACTTTATATTTTTATGCAGAATTGTAATTACAGGTCTGGCACTAAAGTATTATTGTCATTACTGTGTGTGTGTCCTTTGTTGATAAGTATGGTGTGGAGCGCTGAATGCTCGACGCACTGAGCTGGCGTTACATTTCGCTCGCTGCAGCGCTGTACTGGTCTTAGGGCACCCAACATACATCACATTCATCAATGCGGCTCACGTTACTTCAGCGACTGAGGCGCTCTGTTACAGCGCCTGATACCTGCGTACAGCGTCTACTAGCGGTCGCTCTAAGCGCCGATACCTGATGTTAGTAATGAATCAGCCTCCACGTTTATGCAAAATTGTATGAAAATATAACTGCTGCTTGGCAAGTCTTTACCCAGCAAAAGGAAAATCTCCCTGTGTCTTCTGAGCAATTAAAGTGGCTCGAAACCCACTCCCCAATAGCCCTGAAATCTATATTATTCCAGGGCCACTGGATTCCCTCCCCTGGGGCATCCTCTGTGTGAAACCCCCCAGGTCGCCCGGAAACTCACATTCTTTGCCAGTTCAACAGCACATGCAGGAGCTGTGGCCGCATCCGCACTGACCCTTTAGCAGGGCACGTGCCCGAGCCAGGCATTTGTGAATGGCCGGTGTGGGCACGCTCCCTGTTAGAGTGTAGCGGGGGATGCGAACGCCAGCGTGCTTATTGGATGAGAGGGCTACGCATGCGCCGTGGGACAAGAGAAGGGTGAGTGAGATTCGGTGACCTGGGAGGCTTCAGACAGCAGGGCATCCCTGATCAGGTTGCCCCAGGGGCAAGAACCAAAACCCAGGATAGTCAAAATTTTTGGTCCACTTTAAAAGGCTAAAGGAAAGAAAACTGGCTTAAAATTGTCCTGAAGATGACAGTGACCCTCTGTTTAGACACCCGCATCCTAACCCTAACCCTCTTAATCCAGATTTGGCTGTCACCTGGTAAAGCATATATAAAAATAAACAATTTGTTAATGCCAGGGTATTTCTCTTTTTACAAGTCTCTTTTAGGTGGGTTACTTACCTAAGCCCATCTTTCAAACAACCCCAGACCAAGTTGTGTGATATATATAAAGCTCTCACCGGCGCTGTACAAATACCTACAATACATTTCCAGGAAAATGATGGATTCAACAATGACTTCAGAATCACATATGAAAGGACACATATGGCTGAACAAATGGCACAATATAGCATATGTGATCCACGGGGAGCTATGAAGAAAAAGCTTCATGCATACTCTGTAAGTTTTTATCTATTAGAATATGTTTCCCAGGGGATCCACATAATGCAGAACATACTGCTGTTAGAAGCCCTTAGCAGTTATTATTAGGTGACCATGAACTAGACAGCGGCCCATTCACAGGAAATCATTACATCTCAATAGAAGTACTTTATTCATTTGTTCCATTTCATCCCTCAGTTTTTTCAGCCTTTAGTTTATAATAAGATTATTGACTCTCTTTAGAGTCAAAGAAGCTTTTGGTCAAAGAAAAATATCAACAAAGCTTTACAGTATTTTCTTTGTCATACTCGGCAGCAGCAGGTGACGTGGACTCAAGGAGCACAATCTATGGAGACTCAAAAATATAGGTTTCTTAACAGTCTGGAACAAAGAAACGTATAGGCTGGGAGTGCAAACGCACCCAACTGTGGCAGCCACACTAGAGATCTTTCGCCGCCATAGGAAGCACCCGGAAATCTCCCCCTGGCCTACCCCCGCGTTCGCGCTAATAGATAACCCTGCAATATGGCAGGATAGCTCTAGATCGGCTCTCAGGGAGTGGGGAAGGGTGGGCCAACTGAGGGGTAGCGACCTGATAACGGGCAGGGGTTGGGCAGACATAGGAGACTTGAGAGCTAGACTGGGGAACGGAAATCTTGACCCCTGGACACTCCTCCGTTTCCAGTCAGTCTTGTCCCGGATGGGCTACAGGAGGGGAAACACCAGGGATCACACTGAGTTTGAGAAAATCTGTTTAGATGGGCAACCATGCCCCCACTTGATCTCCAGACTGTACTCCCTCCTCATGGGTGGGCAGGAGCCCCCGCCTTCATTTTGGAGAGACTGGGAAATTGATCTGGGCAGGACAATAGATGATAAAGAGAGGACGAAAATAGCGACTTTGGTGCATAAATCCTCGATGGCCACACGAGTCCAAGAGTCCAACTACAAACTGCTGACGCGGTGGCATTATACCCCTGACAAATTAGGGAGGATGTACGGTACAGTGGACCCAAGTTGCTGGAGATGCGGTGAGAGGCGAGGGACATTGTTCCACATTTGGTGGACATGCCCCAGGATTCAAGAGTACTGGGAGGCAGTCCTTCCCATTGTCACACAGCTCACGGGGGCCCAGGTGCAAGGCGACCCAGCCCAAATCCTCCTACACTCAACGATGGTCCCGACAGGGAAATATAAGAAGACACTGCTGATCCACCTCTTAAATGCTGCCAAGCAAACAATACCCAGATTTTGTGTAAGAAATCGTCACTTACCTGGGCCCCGTTCCAGCGCTGGTCGTGGGCGGCCGGGTGCGGCGGCTGTGTCTGCTCGGCGGCCGCGCCGGGCAGTGGCTGATTCTGCTGGCGCGAGTGCCCCCTGCTGTTCCGGCCGGCGGCCCCGGCTCACTTACACGCGCGTGCGCGAGCACGTTCTGCTTATATCCTCCGGCGCCGCTGCTCTCAGCGCTGCCGCCGGGGGAAAGTTAATTAAGGCCAGGTGGGGTGGTGGGAGTGCCCTGCAGGGACAGGGCCAATGAGCCCAGCTAGGGACAGGTCAGGCCAATCCTGGCCTGGATCTTAAAGTGCACCAATCACTCACACCTTCCCTCTCTGTCTGTCCCTATAAAGGCAATTCCCTCTCAGTTGTGAATTGCCTGTGATAGCGCCTTGTACCCTGCATAGTCTTGTGATATACCTTGTTTGATCTCCGTTGCCGACCCCTGCCTGAACCGACTATTCTCGATCTGATCTCCGTTGCCGACCTCTGCTTTGTACCTTGACCTCGAGCTGCCTCTTCCCTCTGTACCGCTGCAATCTCTGACTTCCCCGTGTCAACCTCTGGCCTGGTTCTGGACTTCCGCTACACTCGCTCTTAGCCATTGGTTCTTCAGACCTCTAAACCAGTAAGCTCTCATCCTTTGAGCCATTGAAGTCCTGGGGGCAACCGATCCCGGGCAGGCGTATTTTGCGTCCCGGCAAGCGGGGGCTCCTACAGGTGAAGCTGACTGCGGAGATTGGGGGTTGAGGGCTTACCTAGAGGGCTGGAGTTACCAGAGCGTGACATTTTGGAAGCAAAAAATAACCCCCTCTGTTAAAGATTGGGCGAGAGAAGTTATAAATGTCAAAGAAAAGGAGGACCTGACACTTTCCTTACATGACAGGGATGAGCAATACAGATCCACGTGGTTGCCCTGGCTGATGTATGAGGAGTCGGCAGAGTTTGTGAGTCTGTTTAGCTAGTAGTGCGGGGTCCTCGACCGATCTGCTGGTCCCCCCTGCCTCATACAGGGTAAACGTGGATAGAACGAATTCCTGCATCACTTGTCGGGAGAGGAAATGATTCGGTCCTAATCAATAGCCGTGTCCCACACGCCACACCCCACCCTACCCATCACTCACCCCTTCTGCACCTAAGACCTTAGATTCCCCCTCCCCCTCCCTTCCTCTATCTTTATCCCCCCTTAAGCCCCATTGTTTTTTCCCACTCCCCTCGAGCTGGCCGGCTGGGCACACCTAGCGTTGGGGGACCCTTCCCCCTCACAGCGATGGCAGGATAGTTGATACTGGCCCAACGTGTGGGGGGTATGGTCAACCTCGAGCCAACCAGAGATATACAGCATTTGGCGGGGGATGCGGGATGCGACCACGCCCTGTCCCCTTGGGCGGGGGCTGGGGTCGGGTTCCCCCCCGCCATGTCAGACGTGACGGAGACAATTGTTCTATATATGGCTGTGTTGATCTCTATGCTTTGAACATGGGGTCCCCGGATGCTCTCCCCCTTTTTCCTCATGTTAACCTATGTATGTTCAAATGTATGTAATGTTTAAAACTGCAAAATCTCTAAATAAAGAATTTGAAAAAAAAAAATATATAGGTTTCTATTTATGCTTTGCCTATCTAGGCTTAATCAAGAAATATTCAGTGTTATAATGTGTAACCTATGGTAACCCTACTAAACAGAACCATATAAAAGCAATCAGTACATGAGCATAGAGTGTACATAGATTGAATGATTGGATATTTGGTACCTTTTGAAGTCTCCAATCTGACATTTTGACTCCAACCTGGCTTGTAAATAATATTTTGCCTATTTTAGATTTTACACTAAACTAATAACCTAATTCAATTCCATTATTGAAAATGATAGATCCTTTAAATTGAAATGGGATCTGCCTAAACACGGAATTGGAGAGCAGCCAGGGCATTAAAAACTCGTACAGCCCATCACTTGTGTGGTCATATTCTGTCTGGTAAACACATTTAGAAGTTGGTGGGAGGTGCAAGAAACAGTGAAGATGTGTTTTGAATCCTATCTACAAGGAAATTTATTAGAACCAGCTTTTGATAGCATGTGGACATTTACTAACATACACAAGGGTGTTCTGTTCAAAGGACACGTTATGCCCTGTAGTTTTTCTTTATATACAATTTATTATCTAACATTGCTTGATTGTTAAAGGTCATTAAGCATATATGTTATTGGAATTGTTTTAAGCTTTTTCTCTACCAAGTGAAGCAATCCCACATATTGTACCATTATTTTGAATAGCATAGTGAAGATTTTCTACAACAATCAGGATACCCGCTGTCTCTATAACTCCACTAGTAACTCCAATGAGTGATCAGAGTCCTTCCACCACACCACCCAAGTATATCTACAAATCCCCACATTCTAGCAATACACATGCTGATTGCCTTATCTCTCCAAATATATGTGTCCCATATTAATAGCCCATCCCCCATCAATCCCAACTCATAACCATATTCCCAATACTCAACCCATCTAAACGCCTATCAATTCTAAACATACAATTACATATAGAAAGAACTGTTATCTTGTTATAATTCCAGAGATATTCCAAGTATTTAGTCGCATTGCCACCACATTCCTTCAAGCCACCACTGACACATCTATTTTGCAATGTGCCCACCTTTATCACCCTCATTGCAACCTCTGTAGTGATACCATTACCATGCCAGTTATTTATCCACTTTCCCCAAAGCAGATCAGGGGCCACATCAGATGGTTTTAAAGGCCACAGGTTGGGCATATGCAGTTGAGTTATCTTTTGCGATTCATCAGGTGTGGACGAGGGTCAGAAATCAGCCTGGAAATTGGCTGGCCAATTAGACTGTGGCATCCCAGCTGAGCCCTACCTTCAATATTCTCAGCTGGTCAACGAGTCCTCTCCAAGGCTGGGGGGGTGTAGCTCTGCAAGGACAGATCATGGGCAAAAGTGACTGGTAGGTTACTTCCAAAGTTGGGGGGGGCAAGGTTTTATTGGCCTCAATGAGCAAAGGTATGTTTGGAAAAAAAGGGCACAGTATTTCATGAAAAGAACACCTCTCCAACCATTAAGCATGGAGGTGGATCAATCATGCTTTGAGGTTGTGGGCAGTCAGTGCCAAAGGGAACGTTTTATGGGTAGAGGAAACAATGACTTCAATAAAAGTAGAACAAATTCTGGAGGAATGGTTTTACCATGGCCCTCATAG
This sequence comes from Gastrophryne carolinensis, assembly GCA_027917425.1. Taxonomy (NCBI): domain Eukaryota; kingdom Metazoa; phylum Chordata; class Amphibia; order Anura; family Microhylidae; genus Gastrophryne; species Gastrophryne carolinensis. The sequence continues at coordinate 36,472 of JAQIHN010000999.1, read as the reverse complement.
TCCCCTGATCTGAACCTCCTTAAAAATCTGTGCTAGACCTTGCAAGAGCTGTGCATGCAAGACAATCCAGGACTTTTAAAGAACTGGAAGCTTTTTGCAAGGAGAGATGGATAAAATTTCTCAAACAATAATTGAGAGACTCTTGGCTGGCTACACAAATCTTTTACAAGAAAAGGGGGTGTTACTAGGTACTAAACTTACTAAACTAAAAATGTCCAACGTTTCGCTTCAGCCTATTTTCCTTTCTTATGTGCCAGCTTCAATTTTAAGCATCTTTTCATCTTGCCTAACTGGTCACTGTAACATTATTCTAGTTACATCCAAGTTCTTATAAGTTCTGAGGGGCGTCAGGTGCTGTCACAAAATCACTCTCCTGAGTGCTGAGGTCCATGTGGGAAGACTGAAAAAATTCAATGGCCCTCACAGACACAGCTGGCAAATTTCAGGGCAACACAAGAGTGCAAAGTGCAATGCAAACTTTACATAGAGGCCGATTCATTAACAGCGGCAGGTAGCGACAGTTGAGCGACTGTAGCGGCATTTTCAGAGCGCCCGCTCCAGTAGTCGCTGTGCTTGGCCGTTGTTCGGTAGTTGATAGCGACTCAGTTGGTTTGCCATAATGTTGAATATTGGGTGAGGAGTCGCTATTTGACAGGTTCCGCGCTGTATGGGAGCGCATGATAGCGACTGGCCCTAGCGACCAGCTCCCACCATATTCATTAACAAATCACGCTCAAAAAATTCTCGCGCAGTGAAATGCTTGTTTAAACCCCAGAGCGCTGGCGGCGATGTCTTAAAAGTAGTTTTTTAACCCCCAAACCACCATATTTTTGGAAACCAAAAAAAAACAAGTTTTTTAAATAATTTTGTAATATGAATACATTAATATCAGACCTGTAATATCAATTCTGTACATTTTATTTATTTTTTTTACCTTAAAAAAATTATTTAAAATGGCAGAAGTGGTCACAGAATTTTTCACATTTAAAAAAAAAAAAAAAAAAAAAAAATTAATAACAATTTATTATGAATATTTAAAGATTGTTCCATTGAAATGCATTGGAGAGCGCCAGGTAGCGAGAGGTGATACCTGTCGCTGTTCAAGGTCGGACGCTGGCGCTGTGGGCTGAGGCTGGAATAATGATGAATGAGTGGCTATCTGGCGCTATCTCACTCGCTAAGCAGGATTGTCTTGATAAATGTGTTTGTGGTGGGGAGCCGGCGTTCTCGTGGCGGGGCCCGTCATTACCGGCCGCTCACCATTCGCTACCTGTCGCTATCCCTTGTTAAATAAGGGCCTTAGTGCTAGTGTGTATGGAACAATTTGGCTCAATTTACTGTTACTGTTTCCCAACAGTGATTGCCACTTTACAGTGTGTATTTATAGTGAGCTATTCTGCGATACTTTACAGGGCACATAAAAGCATTTTATATTTTGGGTTTAGCATTGATCATAAACAAGGGTGCTTCTTTTTTGCTGCCTGTGTAGACAGGGCTGAACAAAATCCCCTACATCTGATTAACAATTTTAGGAAATGTATTCTTAACTTACTTTGATATAAATACCCCTAAAAAATGCAACAGTAGCCAAAGGAGCAGCCGCAGCAATTTACTCCCTCCTCCTTCTAGCCACAGCTATTCATAAGCTATCAAACTTGCTTGTGCTGCCAGTAAACAAAATACTTAGCTGAAATATCTACCCCCTGATGTGACCTGTTGTAGTTGTGTTGGGAACTCGAGCACGCAATGAAAAGTGCTCCTTGGAGGCCCCTAAAACAAACACTGGTAGATGAGTAGAGATGCAGACACATCTGGGTTTCTAAGCAAAGTGTAAACTATGGCTCTATTGCATGTTTGATAACTAAGGTAATAATAACAGCTTATAAACATAAAATACCCATATAGCTCTCACAATATAATATAATTAAAAAAACTGAAAAGAGGTTGTCCAGCTATGAAAAAACCCAAAATACAAAAGAAAAAAAAAAGAAACTATACTCCCCTTTTATTAGCCACAGCTGATCACTCCTATTCCAGTGCTTGCAAACACCCCCGATCGTTCGATTCAGTCCAGCCTACACTCTGCCTTCATGTCAGACACACACCCCCTGGCCTTCAGTTACAGTAATGCAGCCAAGCCTGCCTGTCTAGGCCTGACGTGCCTACACCCTCCTAGAAAACTGCAAGGGACACTATGATTGTGAAGCAGAATTCACCAAGAGTTGGACTGATCTCCCACTAACAGGGAACGTGAGCTGGGATTAGACCGTCGTGAGACAAGGGTTCAGGTTCAGGTCAAGTTCGGCACCCGAACTAAGCTTTTGTTCAAACTTTTGTTCCAACACTAGTAGCACAGCTTGACAGCTAGGAATCAGCCTTCAATTGAAGGAACATCAACTCAGTAGTTACTTCCGGTCTCTCATCTTGTCTCTTATCCAACAGACTTTCCCATTTTGGGTTCCTAAGGATATTTAAATGTAGGGGCATCCTAAATCATGATTCCCCAGGTATAAACAGCACAGAGCATAAGAGTCTGTATTTAAAAGTTAGGAAAATTTCTTTTTTAAAAAATATCTAGCGCACCACGTGATAAGCTTAACACAAGCTAGTGTTCCCTTTGTGAAAGCCGGGACACGTCAGGTGGTGGCAGAGCGACGATCCTATATTTAAAAACAGCTCTATCCCTGTGGTGGTGAGATTTCTCCTCTTTTCCCGTCCTTTGCGCCGCAGTGACGGTGGATTTGTAGAGGACACCAGCCGGTGGCAAACAGCCTTTGATTTATGCATGTTTTTTGCAGCTCGTAGTTGAGTGTATATTTTCTTTTGAATAAATGTCAAGTTGGAGTTTTAAAGCTGGGTTGCATTATGAATTGTATTTTTCTTCCCTTTTTGATTAATAATAATTGGGGAGTTTTTGAAAGAATTACTGAAGGGCTATTTGAATAGAAAAATTGTCCCGTAATTTGGCCTAATGACCTGAAGTTAAGAAGTATTGGGTTATGACAACCAATTTGATTGCTGGATGAGTTTGGATACTCTAAGTGGTTGATGAGAGTATTAATATAAAGATCTCTGGCAAGCTTTTTCCATGTGGTGAAGGGAACACTGGAGTGCGTTTAGCTTATAAAGACTCTTATGCTCTGTTTTGTTAAAACTTTTTTACGTTCTTATTATGTAGAGTCTTACAGGTCTTAAGCAAATTGAGCAATTTGAAAAATACAATGATCTAAGAGATATATGATTTAATATGGAGCGCGGATTTTGCTTTTTGTATAGTATTTTATATGATTCCCCAGGTGCTAGTGTTAAAAGGTACCTAAAGTTATGTGTTACAAGTTAAAGTGTGAGAAAAAATGGTACAATATATAAGAGATACTGTAAGATCATTGGCACAAGCGAATGATGGAGAAGATTGTGCTCTATTTTCTTTAGTCTTGCTGAAGAGGGAGGAAAAATGTTAGGAAATTCTCTAATTCACTAGTTCACTGTGGAATAGATCAGCTGGATCTTACTTACCATTGCTGTGTTACACTGACTTCTGAGTTTTATTGTTTTTTTTATAATTGGAATGAGCACACAGACTTTCAAGAGCTCTCTGGTCTTAAACCAGACCTTCAGCGTGATTTAATGAAAAGCCGAAACCCTTGAAACACTATTCCCCAGCATATAAAATTAATATATTTTACGTTTTTAGTCACTTATTATTCTTTTCCGGAGTGCAACTGTTCAGGACTCTAGGATACGGGCGCCTCCATCTTGACTCAGAAGCATTACATGCTGAGGAGAGAAGGGGGATAAACTACAGGGGGTGGGGTTATAGCTGTGCTTTGCACAGACAGAGCAGAGCTGGGGTCAGGGAAAGGACAGCAATCCCAGAATGTATAGCGACACAGTCAGAAGACACTTCCTGTTTGCAGGCTGCCTGATGTCCCATGAGCAGCCATCTTGGATGTTTAAAGGCTCATAACATGCAGAAGATGCAGGTAGGAGGATTTTTAATGTGAGCAATCTGTATGTACAGGGTGTGGGAAACATATAAGGTATTCAGGGTGAAGGTCCACTTTAATATATATTTTTCTATTTTTTGCAGCATAAACTAAACATTTTTATAGCATATCAGCTGGTATAGAATATTTATTATTCATTTTCTCGCAAGCCACCGTGTGGAGATACCCATTTAGGCCTAATATATGGAGGCTAAAGAGACTGAAATACCCTCTACTAAAAAGGAAAAGGACAGAGAGTATTTACAGAGCGCCTAACACAAGGGGTGAAAGGTAAATCTATTAATCCTTGTTTTGGGCGCTGTGTCTGTCCTAGAAAAGCATCTATTTTCCTTTTTCATTTTCCGTCGATGAATGATCTTTCTTTTGTACCATTTATTATCTGACATACCACTACCCCTAGGGGGCTGCATGGTGTGTTACAGTGAAGGGTGGGTTCATTAGACTGTATGGCACGGGGGGTGTATTGACTATAGGAGAGTTAAGTAATTCCCTGGGAGATCAAAAAGCTTGTTAATCACACCAGAACATACTGCAGAGAACATGATCTTGTGTTGGAATTATCATGAGGTGAAAATGGCATTTTGGCGTTTCCTTTATCTGTGATTGCTGACATGCTGACTTCTTAGAGCTGCATAGTTTAAATGCAAACATACTCTAAAAGAATGTCACCTTTTCTAGGAATCATGTAACATTAGTGATACATTTTGGTGAAATGTATGAATCAAGCTAAAAGAACACATGTGGCCTGGGGAGATACTCACTTCTGCTGTCAGTCTGGCCCAATGGAGGACCAGAGGAGGGTCTCTCCTGAAAAGTTTTACATTTAAGTCCCTCTACCATTTTTGTTGCCCACCTTTGGACCCGTTCTATTTGAATAATATATTTTTGCAGTTCTGGAGACCTTACCTGCAAAAAGACATTATTCAAATAGACAGGGTCCAAAGGCAGGCAACAACAATGGAGAAAAAGAATCAGAAGAGTCTTAAAGAACTTAATTTGTACAGTCTGGAGGAAAGAAGGGAGAGGGGGGACATGAGTGAGACCTTTAAATATGTGAAATGCTTGAATAAGGTTCAGGAGGGAAGTGCTTTTAAGAAGAAACTTAATGATAGAACAAGGGGGCACAACCTGAAACTAGTCGGAGGGAAGATCAGGAGCAATGTTAGAAAATCTTATTTTACAGAAAGACTAATAGATGCATGGAACAAACTTCCAGCAGACGTAGTTGAAAAATCACCAGTCAGTGAATTTAAACATACCTGAGATAAGCACACATCTATCCTAAGATAAAGAGTACATACAGTATACACATAAGGGCAGACTAGATGGACCGTATGGTCTCCTTCTGCCATCAACCTTCTATGTGGGTCCTAGATTAGTGATTAGTGAATGGATGTTGTTTTTCTCTGGTGATCCAAAAGAATGATTTCCTTTGGTGGGCCCAGGGTACCCCTGTCTGACACTGTTCACCTGCCCCCCCCCCAAACATCTGGTCTAGCGCAGTGGTTTAAATTGTAATCTTTATTCTTCTGCAAAGCCCCTTCTAACGCAGTCAGCACCCCAGCAATCACTTTCTCCAATCAGCAAGGGAGACTGGATGATTGGGGGAAGGAGTGTACACTCAGACGACTGAAAATAATTCTTCTTTCCTCCTCACCATTGGTATTCTTTTCACTAGAGCTGACCATGTGCTGGAGAAGAAAGAATATTCATGATGGAAACATTGCAATGGATCAGACGCTCAGGAGGTTTGGGGGGGGGGAGGGGGTTGGGGTTTGTAAAGTCCCCCCCCCCCCCCCCCAGCCCACAGCTGTCCTTTTAAACAAAGAATAATCGGGTTATGTATTTTAATAGAATTCATTATTTTCAGCAAGGATTGTTGTCTCCAGTGCTGTAGTATGTGTATTGTATTACAGAGCCAGTTTTAGACAAACTGCGGCCCCAGGCAAATTTGAAAGTAGGGTTAGTTGAGGGAAGCAGGTCAGCGGCTGGGTAAGGGGCTTAGGTAAGTGTGTCGGCCATCAGTTGGGGGTTAGGTAAGGGGGCAGATCAGCAACTTGGGAGGGGGCATTAGGTAAGGGTGCAAGTCAGAAGCTGGGGCAGTTAGGTGGTCGGTGCAGGTCACTGACTGGGGAGAGGCTTGGATCTATTGCTGTGGGGCCCGAAGAGAGTGTGTCAGTCCCAGGGTGCCATTAGCTTAAAACTAGGAGTGTCAGATACCTCCTGCAAAACATTCAGACCTGCTCTCCTAGGGCCATGCAGGCTGCAGCCTAAAATACGGGCCCTGCTGCTGTTACTGGTTCTGCAACAATTAGATACACCCCCCTCGCCTCCGCCCACTAATCTCAAGGGTCCACTTGGATTTAACATTATCCCAGCAGGCAGTCTGTTGCAGGGGGTCCTGGGCAATTGCCCACTTTGCCTCCCCAAAACACCATCCCTGACTGTATATGACTGTATATGAGTAACACATAGAGACGATAGACATTAGCACTGTAATTCTGTGTGTGGGGTTCCTCTGGGTGCAGAATACTTTATATATTTTGGAGAGGACATACTAGCAACAGGATAGTTATCCTGTGTAATCACTTGTAAAACACACCAATTGCCATTAGATGTTCACTGACCAAGACATGTCATATTTCTTTAGGATTATGCATTAAGCAGTATGGAGCCATGGCCAATAACTTATCATTAAAAACTGAACTCCAGCCAAACATTTATTTTCACTTTTAGATGAGTCTGGTAAATTTCCAGCCGAAGTAACGTTATCTTTGCTGTCTGTGAGCCCCAGTGGGGAGATTTAGCCTGTTTGGCAATCACAGACAGGAAAAAGACTAATCCCCTCAATAATTTAGCTGACAAAAAAATATCAACCATTTCCCATATAAAAAGAAATCTTTAAAACTCAGTTCTAATGCAACACATGTGAACACATAGCACAGCAATAAAGTAGAGAATATGGCAAATGCTGCCATTGTAGATTATCAAACCCCCTGAGCAATGCCATTACAGTTATACAAAGGATTTACTTTTACCAGTGTCCTGATCTCCAGACCTCATGTAGAGGCCTATCAGACATTCTCTCGTAGATAAAATGGCATTTACAGTAAATATTACCTCAAACATTTGACCTACAGCCAGTCCTGTAATCAACCTTCTGCTTTTAATCAAAGATGAATACATCTGTCCCAGTCCTGTTTATGTCACATGGTGGAAAGTACCAAAATATATTTGTGCATAATGAGGTTTATTATGCACCTCCTTTGGCAACTATTAACAGCTGGTAAATCCCGAATGTTTTGGCGCTCATCCACCTACTCCCAATCCAGCTGTATTGGTATAGTGAACGGAGGCTACACCTTTGTTGTGACATAGCTCATGTCTCTCATGTCAAAAACATGTCTTGTTTTTAATTTCTTCAATACTTTCGTAACATTTTTGGTGAAATATGAGACAAAAAATGAAAAAATATATATTTTTACGAAAAGTATATGTTTTTCGCGTGTAAATATATATTGCGATTATAATGTTGTCACATATGTATCGGTAGACACCTGCTCCTGCCTAGGAGACCCCCCCAAACCCAAAAAAGTGATTTATTTTCAGATGAAATACAACTACTATCTATACTATCAAAAGTTAAAGGGGAACAAAACCCAAGGTTGTTTACTTTCCCAGGTTTCGTTCCGCTTCCCGGTGCCAAACCCCCCAAATTGCCCGGTCTAACGCGTCATGTACGGGTGATGATGTATTTCAGCAAGTGGCTCTGATTGGGATGAATAGGGAGCGCTCTCTCTTGTTTCCCCCGCATGCCCTGGCGCCCCTGTCCCAGCCATTCAGATATGCTGAAAGCTTGCACTACACCATGCATGCAGGGGATGCAGAAGCGCGCGTCATTGTCAACAATCTTTTAGATTCCAGGCCGGCCGCTGCTGGGTTTTGTTCCGCTTTAAGCCCTTAAGCATTTTTTTAAAATTGGCATGGAGCAGTGTGGCGGTGGCAGTGGCAGTTCCGAACCATGCCATTGTCCTTCTGATGTTGCAATATGACAATATCTCTTACACCAAGCAAAAAATAAAAAAACACATTGTTGCGGACTTTTACCCAGTTGCTAGAATGGGCAGGGGCCCATAAAATTCTAGAGATTTGTAAGCCAATATCGCGAAATTGTGTAATATTTAAAATCCATATAAACACTTTAACTAATGAGGGGAGGGGTCACTTATGCACCCGAACTAAATAAAACTCGCACCAAGCTTCTGGTTTTCTTCCCCTGGTAGGAATAAAATCCTGGGGTTAAAGGTTTAGTCTATGAGGGGTGACAGAGCCTGTCACCCGAGATGTCCTTTTCCTTTCTTTAAAATAAAAAAACAAGCCTGGCTGGATATTTCTCAATACCGGGTATATAAGTGACCCCTCCTCCCTCCATCCAGCAGATTTATGTGGATTTTTATTCTTGGGCCATTTTTTCGCGATAGTGCTCCTTTAAAGTGCAAATACAGTCCAAACAGCTGATTTGCATTATCCCCCCACACCCAACTGGGATACTTCGCTCTAAGAATCCTGAACATCAGACAAAATAATCAGCATGTTCAGCACTTCACCAGCCAATATGTTTCAGTCGTATATGCAGGGCCGGATTATGAGGGGACCCAGTGCCTCCACCACTTGCCCTGCAAAGGGGGCCTCCACCAAGCTTTGGGTTATGGCCTGGTCCAGGATGCTTTTCAGTCTTTGGTCTGATGGCCATGGGGCAAACAGCAAAGCTGTTGGTGGCATTGGGCACCCCGGTGTGTCTGGGCAAGCCTTTTTTGTTTTTGCAAGCCCGGAGCCAAAGCCACCACAGGGCAGGATGGACAATCTAGAGCAGCAAAGCCACCGTCAGCAACGCTACAGTGATGGGAGGGTGCAGAGCTGTCAATCAGCGGCCGCTCACTGCACATAAGCCACCAAGCACAGCTGCTGGCAGCTCAATGCAGGGAACTGTTTTCTGCTGGACCAGCTGGGTGCCTACATTACCCCCACCCAGAGTGGCAAAGGCGGAGTTCCAGAGCAGCGTGCACCCGCACAAGGGACTCGATCTGACATTCCAGTAAGTGGGCTGGTGCCAGACAACCACCAATCGGTTACTTGGCTGCATTATTATTTGGGTTTTTGAATAGGACCAATTGTGTACCAAATTGGGATGTCTGGGGGTAGGGGATAAAGAAGCCCTGAGAAGCACTACTGGAAAATAAGACAGGAGGCCCATTCCAGGGGGTAAGTACAAGAGGAGCACTGCCTCAATGTTATGCTCCTCATTTGTAAAGCAGATCTCATTCCGTGCCAAGGTGTGACTGTGATGTATGAAAAGTACTTAATTTGGCTAAAGACAACAATGTATGTGCTGTAATGAACCTTTCACTGTTTTCTGGACGGTAATGTGTCTCATGCAGAACATAGTGGCTTCAAAGCTTATCCTGTGCAGGAACATAGTTTCAGCTTCACTAACAAAATAAATTCACAGGGCTTATTTTGGACAAGTAATCCAAACACAAGACATTCCAGAGTTGCCTATTTTAGAGGTGTATATATTATGATTAGTGGCATACGCTTCGACGAGAAGTCAGTATTGACGATGGATCATTCTGCCTATATGCACTACATATAGAGATATTTATTTATTATTTCCAGTGATAGAGTAGCATCATCTTTCACAGCACTCCACTGAGTACATAAATGAATTCTCCATACAGACCAATGTATAAAAGTCCAACTCCAGACAAATCTTTTAAGGTTTAGAATAGGAGCAGAAAGGAGTCCGATTTATTTAAAGTTGTTCCCGTCCTGTAAATTGTTGTCTGCAGAGTGGGCTACCATACCTCCCAAGTGTCCCTGATTTGGAGGGACTGTCCCCTGTCCCTTGTTGTTCTCTCTCTTTGAGGTGTAACATGCAGATCTGCATCAATAAATGATTCATTTGCCTATTCAAAGTGTTTATATTGTTGTAACTGTTACAACCTATCTCCTATCAATCCCCACTGAGGGGGTGTGGCCTAATTGTCCCTCTTTCCTTCCCTTAAAAAGTTGGGAGGTATGCTACACTGCTTTGGGGCCTGCATCCACTCAAAGCTGAAATGCCACCAACACTGATTTTCTCCTGGTAATGGCCATTTTGAAGCACCCTTGAGGCTTCCTTTCCCAGCTTCCCAGCTGAGCTGCAGCCTGGATTTAACCATCATAACCCACAATGCATATCGACATGGAAACCCATCAGCACTTCCTCCTTGCAGGAAGCCTGCAGCCAACAATGCCTATTGGCCTGAAACCCATCAGCACTTCCTCCTTGCAGAAAGCCTGCAGCCAACAATGCCTATTGGCCTGAAACCCATCAGCACTTCCTCCTTGCAGGAAGCCTGCAGCCAACAATGCCTATTGGCCTGAAACCCATCAGCACTTCCTCCTTTCAGAAAGCCTGCAGCCAACAATGACTATTGGCCTGAAACCCATCAGCACTTCCTCCTTTCAGAAAGCCTGCAGCCAACAATGACTATTGGCCTGAAACCCATCAGCACTTCCTCCTTGCAGAAAGCCTGCAGCCAACAATGACTATTGGCCAGAAACCCAGCAACACTTTCTGTTTGCAGGCTACCTGGGGCTCCTCATTGTGTGATCATTTTAAAGTGCACCTCTGAACCAAAACACCTCTTCTACTGCCCTCAGTGAGTTATCCTTTTTGTCCATGGGAAGACCATAAGTTGCAGGAACACTGCAGCAGTAGGAAGTGGTGCCTACTTTTGTGTTTCCTGCTATTTCCAGTTGGGTAAAATGTATCACTAACAGGGGGCCATGAGAGAGGTTTTGGGGTCATAAGTGCACTTAATAGGGTTCAGGTCCCCTTTACATCTTCTGAAAGAAAGCATACTAATGTGGTACAGGCTTCTCCTCAGAACTTTCAAAGGAGACCTCCACCCCAAGTGGACCTAAACACCACTTCTACCTCCACTAGTGGTGGCATCCCAATTTGTAATACCACACTGCACATACCCCCCATGCATTGCCTTGTTGCCGCCATAGGACCAAATGAGTTTGCATTTGTGGGGGTGGACATACCAATGGCCACCTGCATTGAAATAATTGTTAGTATGTACAGGTGGGGGTATCTCCTTCCCAGCATTTTAAGCAGACCAGGAGTAGTTCTTAAAGGTGCTACAACCACTTTTACTTTTTATGTCAAACATTTCCCACTTACTTGTGCTGAGGAGGGGTGCAGGAACATGCGGAGTTCAGAGCTGTCATTCACATGCCTGTCTTTAGCAATGTGGCAGAGAGAGCCAAAGCTCGACACCCCTGCTATAAAGCAAGGTGCACTTTCTTAAAATCAAAAAATGAGGACAGAAAGGGTTCCTTTGCCAGTGACACCTCTCTGGACTCTGTGCCCGAGGATTTTTCAGCATATGCTGGTAATCACTCAAAAGAAGCAAGACTAATCTCCATATGGGATAGCAGGTCACAGAAAAAAACATTTTAGTGCTGGATTTCAAAACGTGAAATATCAAGAAAAACATGTATTTATTCTAAAAACAACATTAAAGGAACAGTCCAGGCAATAAGAATAATAAGGCAGCAAGAAGCTCATCTGAAGCCTGTCCCAGGAGCCTCTCCTTGATTTCTTACATTGCACTGTACATACTGTACCAGGTCTCCTTTGCTCCCTCCTTTCAATTCCATTCCCTCATGACCATGCTCCCTGTCCCCTCAATGCTTACAGCATGAGCAAGCCCAGTAACCTATAGTGGCCATGCTTGCCAGGCTCGCTCAACCACAAGCGCTAAGGGACAGCGGCACATTTAAAGGTGGCCATGGAGGAATAGAATTAAAAGGAGGGGGAAACCTTGGAGCCCTCATAGAGCTTCTGTAGTGTGCAACAGGAAATAGAAGAGAGGCACATGGGACCTGCTTCAGGTTAGCGCCTTTCCTAGTGTCGGATTGGCCTACCAGAGGATTCTCAAGTGGGCTGCAGATCACCATTAAGGCAGATAAGATCCAAGACTAACACTAACAGTGTTTACTGGCTTTCCTGAAGTGCTCTGTGAGTTCTTTTCTCAGTAGGATATTTGGTTAATAAAGCGTGGCCCCCTAGAATGATTTCCTCCTTGGGTGGGCCCCCAAAATTACATTCTCTGTTGGGTCACGAAATTGATTTCCTCTGGTGTGCTTCAAGAAATATATTCCCTAGTGGTCCCCAAAATAGTTTTCCTCTGGTGGGCGCAAGGTGCTCCAGTCTGACCCTGAAATTGTGTTGTTCATTGAATAGTTACATAGTTAATATGGTTGAAAAAGGTTCAACCAAGGGTGTTGGGGTAGGGGAAGTTATTTTATTTTTTTTTTTCATTGTGAAGAAAAATGTGACAGCGCTGGTGCAGTCTGGTGAATGTGTCAGTTGGTGGCAGCTTGTGTCACGTAGTCAGGACGCCGTGCAAAGCAAGTGTACCTTCACGTGAACTATTGTTGCTGTATCACTGCGGCTTTTCAAGAAAAACAAAAATGGTCATGTTTATCCGGGTGAGTCAGGTGTTCTGTATTTAACCCCCAGCAGAGCTTCCAATGTCCTCTTCTGCATCTTTCTACAGTGTTCTGTCACATCACCTTTACATACTGTAGCTGTGACAATGAATCATCTCTGTTTACTGGCATTCTTGTACTAGGAACCTTATCTGTGGTGAATTAGTCATAATAAGAAACAGAGACGTGCACCTTGCCGAGGCTGTTAAAGTCCATTGTAAACACACATAAGGGATCAGTGAATTATAGGAATTATGTATAGGTATGTTTCTACACTGTACACAAGGGCAGGCATCTGTGGTCTTCACTAAAAGACTGCAAGAGTGACACAACACAGACTGGCCCTGTCGAGAGGGGTGACTTATTTTATTATTTATATTATTTTATTTTTTTTTCATTTTTTTTTCATTCCTCATGTTGAGAGCTAGCCGCACTATATTAAAGCACTGACTTCCCTTTCCTGGAATTTTTTATAGTGTACAGTGTTTTGTACAGTATATTATTACTGGGCCTAAAGTTATGTACCCAGATTTGGGCTGGCCCACCAGAGCACCAGAGGACCCTCCAACATGTCCCAGACACTGATCCAAGGCCACCAGAGCACCAGAGGATCCTCCAACATGTCCCAGGTACTGATCCAAGGCCACCAGGGCACCAAGGGATCCTCCAACATGTCCCAGGCTCTGATCCAAGGCCACCAGAGCACCAGAGGATCCTCCAACATGTCACAGACACTGATCCAAGACCACCAAAGCACCAGGGGATCCTCCAACATGTCCCAGGCACTGATCCAAGGCCACCAGAGCACCAGAGAATCCTCCAACATGTCCCAGGCTTCGATCCAAGGCCACCAGAGCACCAGAGGATACTCCAACATGTTCCAGGCACTGATCCAAGGCTACCAGAGCACCAGAGGGTCCTCCAAAATGTCCCAGGCACCGATCCAAGGCCCCCAGAGTTTCCTCCAACATGTCCCAGGCACTGATCCAAGGCCACCAGAGCACCAGATGGTCCTTCAACATGTCCCAGGCACCGATCCAAGGCCATCAGAGCACCAGAGGATCCTCCAACATGTCCCAGGCACTGATCCAAGGCTACCAGAGCACCAGAGGATCCTCCAAAATGTCCCAGGCACCGATCCAAGGCCACCAGAGGATCCTCCAACATGTCCCAGGCACTGATCCACGGCCACCAGAGCACCAGAGGATCCGCCGACATATCCAAGGCCACCATTAGGGCAGAACAGGAGATTCCAGACTAACAAAGTGTTTCTAGTTCACCTGTGTTCTGTGAATGTGTTAGATATTATTTAAGGTATTATTTTGTTATGAAATATGAAATGCAGCATTTTATAGTGTGTAACAATTGTCAATTGTGTTTTACAATGGAGTAGTCCAGGTTACCCCAGCTTGCCACTGGATATACCATATATGATTCTATACATTTATAGCCAGTGGCATAACTGAATGTGGCCTGGGCTCTGGTGAGAACAACAAATGGGGCCCCTCATAGAGTGACCTTTTTCCTGTAAATCTAACTCACTTGGATATAACTAGTCAACTAAAGAATGAAACAGCTCAGACAATTGGCTACTTTTTCCTGTACATCATGCCATGTGGGCACAAATCTGATAAATAGGGTGGAGTAGCCACACTGATGGCCCCCCTGACCTTAACACATGGTTGGTGGGGTGGCAAGGGAGGGTTTTTAGAGAACCTCGATTTGACCTTTGAATCACTATCAGTAAAAATACACGTAGCATTATTTTGACAGCTTTAGTCATGACAGATCCAGTCAAGTAACTTTCACATGGATCAAAGAAGCGTGAAAAACACAACAGTACAATAGTTGAAAAGCAGGTTTTTAACAACAATAGGTGACTAAAGCTATTGAGGGGTGTTGTATACAGCTTGGAGTCTTACTTGTCGCAGGACTGGTTGACACCTCTTCAGTGCTTCTGTGCCTTATTTAGTGGAGCAAAATACAGCAGCATCTCTAACAGGGCTACTTTATACTAAATCTGTTGCGGTAAAGTGCATTTTGAAAAACTGGCCAGTATTTTCTTGGTGTTTCTCTTTAATAAAAAAAAAATGCACACAAAGCATAGAAACACACCAAGAAAGAAAACACGTAACCTTGTGTCTATTGGAATAAACACAATCTCGGATCAAACTTGCTGCTGACCAGGTGCCTTGCTGTATAGATCTGTCACTATAAGCAATGCTGTATTGGTGTATTGTCTTACAGTGGACCAACACCCTGAGGTGATTGGGCCGGGAATCTATAAGATTCCCGGGCCGATCACCTCACACACCGAGATCGGGATGTCCCGCGGGGTGTAAACCCCCCCAAAACCCCCGAAAAACCTTACCTCTCCAGCCGCTGCTTCCGCCGCCGCCGCCTCACTCGCGCTCCTCTAGACGTGCGCGCGCCCGCGCCGGCCGTCTCTGAATGGCCGGCGCGGGCGCGCACACGTCAAGAGTGACGCGCGGGAGGCGCCGACGGGCAAGCTGCTTGTACGTCGCTGTCAATCAGCTTGTCCGTCGGCGCCGATTGGACGGCGCGGCCACGTGGGAGCGGGGAGAGGTGAGTTTTGGGGGCTTTCTGGGGGGTTTCACACAGCGGGAAGTGGACCAATACCCAGGATAGTCAAAATCCTGGGTGTTGGTCCACTTTAAGCATTTTTCTTGTTTAAAACAGACCTAACACCAAATACATCTAGGCTGTTAAAATACATGTATATAACCCCTATACTCTATATGCACACACTTTACAGCTACCCCTCTTTGTTTCTGGCAGATAAGTCTTGTGTGTCTGCATGGCAGTCACCATTTTGATACTCCCTTATATTCACACGCCTATATGATGACTCACTTTTGTTGTCTGCCCGACCAGTGCGTTCTCCCCTAATGCATTGGTCAGCAATTATTTTGAAAACAGGTTGGACTATCAAGCCCTATCTGCTGTTGATTTATTACTAAAGGAAAACATAGTGCTGAAGTTCGGTATAGGTATCAGTTTTATTCCACTGATACACAAATACAAGTAATTTATTTTTGCAGCAGGGAATTCAGGGAATAGGTAAAAGAGTTGACTGCATTTTTTGGAAAAGCTGAGGAAATGACAACCCAAACCTGCTTTGTGGGCTTCAGCCATTTGAATTTAAGAATGTTAGGCAGCTGCTTAGAAGAACCCATGGTTGCTGTGTTTCAGGACAAGGTTAGAGGAGTCTCGATTTGCATAGCCTGATCTTTCCTAAATATGACTGCGAACAAGCATTCACTCTAACAGGTTAATTAAGATCTAACACTTTAGATCTAATTGTCTGAGCTCATGGATTCCCATACAAGGTCCTCTTTTACATTTTTGAACAGTTAATTTGTACCAGACCCAAAAAAATACACTGATTACCTGAACAAAAGCCACTGTGGCCAGCCCTGGACCTTCAGGCTGTGAGCACGCTCCCCCAGCCATTCAGATAGACTGGGGGTAGGAGCGTGCACGCTGCTCGAGATGCAGCCTCTCGCGCTTCTGATTGCCGAGCTCTGCATGTAAACAGGGCCACTTTCCGAGCGTTACATATGCACAGCAAAGGGCTCTGATTGGACAAGAGCCCACATGTGCACCATAGGACCCGGTATGTGAGATTTACAGGGTGTTCTAGGTGGTTTCACGTAGATGGGTATCCAAGTCCTGGATGCCCCCAGAGAATGGAACAAAACCCAGGATAGTTAAAATCCTGGGTTTTAACTGGGCTTTAACTGTTCACAGTAAAATTAATTTTGACCAGGAGTGCCAAAACGTTTGTATGCAACTGTATAAAATAATAATGCTTGATGGACATGCAATAGTCAAACAGGCCATCTACTCTACCATGTACAGTGTCAATATAGTTAGTAAATTCGGAGCCTGTTCTGACCAGTTCCAAAAGGAAGCTTAGTGCAAGTGTAATGTTCTAGTGAGGTGGCCTTGAGTAAAGAAGCTATGCCTCTTAGTTCCCTTTTTTGGGCCCACCACTCATCCGCTGGGCCCCCCCAGCCCGAACTTTAGAGAGAAGCTATTGTCATGATATTTCCTAGTAAAAAGAAGTTACTAATCTAGTCAAAAGTACCGATCAGACAGACAGTTGCATTCATTTCCTATGGAGCATACAAAGACCAAAAAGTAAGCAAAGCCAAAAAAAGACTTTACTGTGGGCACCCGTTTTTGGAAAATCCTGTGGACAACCAAATCTCCCATTTTGGTAACACATCGTTGGCAGTCGCTGGTATTCAGGATTCCTGGGCCAGCGGTCGCACCATGACATGCAAGCCAACCTTGTCAAACCTGAATGGTGCCCGACAGTCATGTAAGGTTTTTAACTTTACTTCCTCTATGACTGTTATACTGTATTCAACAATGTATGTGAAAATGCAAATTTGAATAACTGATCCTCTTTAAAATGTTATATATGACTTGGTGCTGTGCTATTAGAGTTAAAACAGTTTACATGAGTCAAAGGTGTTTTACAGGTAGATCAAGAAAAACTACATTTGTGTTTAGTTCATATATTTTATCAATGAAGAGTAGAAAATTAACAATGGTCTGAATTATCATTGTATAGAAAGAAGGAAACTGCATACAATCTCCATCCAGTTTGAAGATATACTCCAGGAGCTACCAAATATGTTCCCTAACATTAACTACAGGAACTTAGACAATAGAGGGGGGAGATTTTATGAAAAACCCATTATGCTGTGCTGGCCATGCTAGGAAAAGCTTAGTAGTAGGTTGGGTTAGTTTAGTGTACCCTGTGAACAATGACTCTTCCTTGTTGCAAGGGGGGATTTAGATCTGCTTTATAGTGTGTAGCTTGAGAAGCTGAATAGAATCCCAGCTGCACACAATAATAAATGTAATTTTTACTCTGTGTCCGTGTATTTTTTACTGTTAACCCTTTGTGAACTGGTAAGGAATCCATAAGACCCCTATACCAGTTCACAAGGCCCAGGGGCTGGCAAGTCACCTGCGACTAGGGTGGTGCAAAAACCACAGATAAACATAGCGCAAAATGGTGAAAAAAGACCAGTCAACAGAGGGTGACAAATATCAAGTTGGCTGGCAGCTAAAAGGGTTAAAAATACCTATGCATGTTGGGTATTCTTCTGTTCAGGGGACCTTGTTCTTTCAGATTTTGCTTGTTTTTTTCTTGTTTTCATATCAATATTTTAGAAAAACATGCTTTTTTATAATTTTTTTTAGGGAAACCCTGTGCAACCTAAGAATTCTCTGAGAAAGATGAGCCCACTACAACAAACTGGGTACACCTAGAAGGCATTACATGTGTACTTTCAAGGAATATATTGTTTGTCGGTGGGTATTGCAAATGCAAAGGGTTGTTTTGGTTGAAAAAGTGCAAGGTCTGCAGAGCTGAAATTTTCAAGTTAAATTATCCTTACGCACATGCTTTACTTTGGGATGTTTGGCAACCCTACCCTTGACAGGACCTATGCTTATTGGGTATTGTTCTGTTCAGGGGAACTGGCTTTTGTGTTTTCTTGTTTGCATATAGTATTTTTAGGAATATGTGGCTTTGATTCTGCTTTGTATTCTTTCTTTAGGGAACAGTTTAGGGGAGTCTCCTAGGCAGGAAAGGATGTCTACCAATACAAATAATAATTTCACACACAATAATATTTTATTGACAAACTTACATTTATTTTTTTGCACATATTTTACCCAAACATATTGAGAATGACAAACATTTCATGTTGAAGCCCAGACTCTGCTGAATAAAAACAATATATATTTTTCCAGGGAAATCCCTTCAAAAATCATAGTTGAACATGTGTAGCACAGGATAGTGAAAAAGGGTCTGGCATTAGAGGTTGGCTGGCACTTAAAGGGTTAACATCTAGTTAATTGTGATACTGATCACTAATATATACCACCAGTGTATGTACTGCCAAAAGAAAACATGTAAATATTTTATATAGTAGACTGCAATGCTTTACAAATGAAGTTTGCATAACGTGCTGTAATATATCATTCATGTCACAGGCTCCAAATGGTAAACACAATAAAAGCTTGCTGCCATGTTAGGGAGTATTACACATTTGCATTGGAATGGTCCCTTTAGGAATATGCAGATGCTTTGAAACACTGTATTGAAATGCATGCATCGAGAATAATTACATCCTGTGGCCTGCCTCTCCTTTCCTCCAACTTCTGTTCCAATCCATAGATCAATTTGTGAATGGACCACAAGGAACAACAAGGTTGTTACAATAGGAAGCCTGATCAATGCTTATAAATAATATTACATCCATTTATTTGTACAGAACTTGCATTGTGACTTGTCAATAATGGAAACACAGGACCTAGATGTGGCCTAAAGGCAGGCTGATTCATTACTAGCGCCAGGTAATAGCAGATGAGCATCTGTACTGCGGCACTACGAGCGACCGCTTGTGGCCGCAAGTCTCTATTACAGAGCGCCTCAGTCGCTGTAGTAACATGAATTTGATGTGTGAGTCGCTATAACACCAGTACAGAGCTATATGGGAGCGAATGGTAGTGACTGATCAGTGTGAGCGACTCAAACCATATTCATCCAAAAAACAGCCTCACACAGCGCCACCACTGTAGCCCAGAGCGCCAGAAGCTGTGTGATTAAAGTCCGTTTTTGAACACATTTTCACTAGTAACAAAGCAAAAACATATGGAATTACATTGTTATTACATTGTGACATTAACACTTTAATACCAGACCTGTAATGACAATTCTGCATAAAAAAATAAAATGTATTTGAATAGGCCAGGAGAGGTAACACAACGATTTGATACAAAACAAAAAAAATGATTAAAAGAAAAACCTGTTTAAAGAGAAGAAAAGTAGCGTCCATTGAAATGTATGGGAGAGCGACAGGTAGTGACAGGTAATACCAGGCGCTCTGCAAGCCAGAGCGCTGCCGGGATTCGCTGAGTTGTCTGTGATGAGGAATCAGTCGCTACGTGTCGCTGTAAGAGGCGCTCACCAGATTTACTTTCATAAATGTGTAATTGCGTGCCGCCATCGGCGTTCACCTGACGCTGCCGACAGCTGTGCACACCCTCTGCCAGCCATTAAGATATGGATCGGATTGAGGGGTGCTAAGGGATGATGCTGGAGGCCTACAAATGCACCGTGATTGCAGGGAATAAGGTAAGAATATGAGCGATCCTGGGGGTTTCACACAGCCGGTCTTCCCTAATTAGGACTATCACATGGCCTGGAGACTTTTAGATTATAGGGTTTGGGTCTGCTTTAAAGAGGATTAAAATTCATTTTTTGGGGTTTTTCTATTGGCTCGGGTTTTTTCACTGCCGAAGCCACGCCCTGCAGCACTTTTGGGATTGCCGATTGGCTGATCTGGAAGGTGCTGTTGTGATGAAGTGCAGCTGGCTGGCCGCTGTAACACGTTAAAGTGGACCAACACCCCCAGGGGTGATCTATAAGATTCCCGGGCCGATCACCTCCCTCAGCGCGGGACATCCGAGATCGGATGTCTCGCGGGGTGAAACCCCCCGAAACCCCCCAAAAAACCTTACCTCCCGCGCGCCCCTCTAGACGTGCGTGCACCCGCGCCAGCCGTTTGTGAATGGCGCCCTGTAAGAGTGACGTGCGGGAGGCGGCGGCTGACGCGCTGTCTTGTCAGTCGCTGTCACCCGCTTGTCCGTCGGCGGGGATTGGACCCCCAATCGGGGTGCCCCCCCGAAGTGGACCAAAACCCAGGATAGTCAAAATCCTGGGTGTTGGTCCACTTTAAAGGTGAGTTTACTGGCGAAAACAGGGGTTTCACACAGTGGGGCATCCTGCAATAGGATGCCACGGGGGCAGGTTAGCAGTTGGCCACATGTCCGCATTGAGTTTTAATCCAATTTAAAGATTAGAAAAGCACTTCATAAATATGAACAGCCCTTCCAAATCTGTCAAACATTTGCCGTGCGTGAAGACACCTCAGGGAGCAGTTACATGTCCACGATGTAGTGCCCACAGTGCGTTAAAGGGCGACTGACATGTCACGGCAGCATACCTCCCAAGTGTCCTTGATTTGGAGGGACTGTCCCTCTTTTGAGTTCATGTCCCCCTGTCCCTTGTATTTCTGATTTGTCCCTCTTTGAGGTTTAACATGCAAATCTGCATCAATAAATGATTAATTCGTCTATTCAAAGGCCCTTATTTAACAAGGGATAGCGACAGGTAGCGACTGGTGAGCGTCCGGTAATGACGGGCACCGCCACGAGAACGCCGGCTCCCCACCACAATCACACATTTATCAAGCCGATCCTGCTTAGTGACTGAGATAGCGCCATATAGCCACTCATTCATCATTATTCCAACCTCAGCCCACAGCCCCAGCGTCCGACCTTGAACAGCGACAGGTATGACCTCTCGCTACCTGGCGCTCTCCAATGCATTTCAATGGAACAATCTTTAAATATTCATAATTAATTGTTATGATTTTTTTTTTTTTTTTTAAATGTGAAAAATTCTGTGACCACTTCTGCCACTTCTGCCGCTATTAATGAATCGGCCTCAAAGTGTTTATATTGTAACTGTTACTACCTATCTCCTATCCATCCCCCATGAAGGGGCATGGCGTAATGTAACCGTTGTCCCTCTTTTCTATCCTAAAAAGTTGGGAGGTATGCAACAGTATTTCTGCTAGTAACTATTTAATACAAAACACGTAGGGTGACACTTTCTGCATTTATTAAGGTTACCTAGCAACAGCAATTCATTTATTTCCTGCCAACAAAATACTGGTTACTAAAATGACTGACATTTTGCAACTGTGTTATTTACAACAAAATGTTGTCACAGAAATGCTATTTTTTTTTTTTAATAATAAGGGGGTTATTTAAGAAGGTATAGCGCCAGGTAGCGCTTCGTAGCAGCAGGCAGCTTCTGGTGAACGCTGGGCACTGTAGGGGAAACCATATTTAAGAAAGCGAATCTGGTGAGCGCCTCTAACAGCGCCATGTAGCGTCACATGTATTTCCAGAGGCGGCTCAGCGTATAGCACCGGTGCGCTAGGGTCTAGAGCGCCACGTATTTCCTTTTCGCTCAGTGTTGCTCTCCCATACATTTCAATGGCCTTTCAATTGGTTGGTCTGGCACTGAAGTGTTATTGTGCCACTGTTAAAACAATGTCACTCCATGTGTTTTTGCTTTGTTACAGGTGTATATGTGATCAGAAACAGACTTTGATCACACAGCGTCTGGCTTTAGAGCACCGCTGTGTGTGTGTAGTCTTTTGTTAAATACGGTGTGGAGCGCCGAGTGCCGGACGCACTGAGCTGGTGCTACAGCATAAAACTGTTGTTAGAGCGCCCAACACACATCACATTCATCAATGCTGGCCAGGTTACTACATTGACCGCTATGCATGGTTACAGTGCCCGATACCCACTTACATTGTCTATTGGCGGTCGCTCTAAGTGCCGCTATACAGACGCTCATCTGGCAATACCTGGCGCTAGTAGTGAATCAGCCTCAAGTAATCCTGTAGAAAATATGCTTGTGGTAAATTTCCAGCTATAGCTTAAAAGGGCGCTGTTGGACTGGCCCACAAAGGACCAGAGGATCCTCTGCTGGGCCCCGGGCACTGACCTAAGGCCACCTTTAGGGCAGTACAAGAGATACAGTATTTACTTTTATAGACCTGAAGTGTTTTGTGTGTGTTTTTGTTCAGTAAGCTACCCTTGTAATTTTAAGTGTTGCACTTTATTTTGTGCAACATTGTGATGATTATATATGGTATTGCATTCTATATACGGTAGCTGAA
This sequence comes from Gastrophryne carolinensis, assembly GCA_027917425.1. Classification (NCBI taxonomy): domain Eukaryota; kingdom Metazoa; phylum Chordata; class Amphibia; order Anura; family Microhylidae; genus Gastrophryne; species Gastrophryne carolinensis. The sequence goes on along the minus strand of JAQIHN010000999.1, from coordinate 14,109 downwards.
TGGTGGGCCCCAACAATGAATTCTGCTGGTCAGCCTCAAAAAAAATTTCTCTGGTGGGCCCCAAGGATGATTTTTCCTTTTTCCTAGTGGGTGCCAATGATAATTGTTCCACTGGTGGAACTAAGGTACTCCAGTCCCACACTGTTAAAGTGTATCCCTAGCTCAATGTGAATCTGGATGTCTCAGGATGGCAAGGACTGAGCGCTATTGGTTACAGGACACTGCTTTAAGTGAGCCTCTGGCCTCAAGGCAACCAGGCTTACCTTAAAATCCAGGCAGACCATATAGTAAATAAACACTCTAGGGGCCCAGGCATTTCATTATATGTTATGAGGGGCCCAGAAACAATATAGGCTCTATAGAGACTAGGCCCCCCGATAACCTATGTGATGGTTGGGGCCGTTGTGAAGTGAAGTTAGCCTCAAGGCAAGCCAGCGTAGAGGAGGGGGACAGACCCCCTCATTATTCATTAACACCAGCAGCAATAGTGTGGAAACCTACACGGCTCAGGTCAGGGTGGCCAATAGGGCCACCTGGCCAGGGGTCCCCTTCTTCACAGCTGGGTTCCTTGGGCCCCCACACTGGAGGCTTGTCTGACCTGCACTGATGGCTGCCCTGATGGCTGCTTCAGGGTTGGTCCCTGACCGCTATCAGCCCCCTTAACTTTATTGTCTAGCATCCATGGCATCACAACGTTTTTTGAAAGGATGCAGGCATTTTGAGGTATTCTGTGGGAATAAAACACATATACTCACCTAACCTAACCTGTCTCTGCTAAAGCACTGCAGGCAGCATAAAACATACCGATATCATCATAATATAAACATATTGGCCAGTCTTAAAGTGGAAACCCGAGAATTCGACATGTCTTTCTTCGTTCCTTGGGGATATACCGAGTGGCTGCATCCCTAGTGACGTCCTGTCCCAGTCTATCTGAATGGCTGTGGCAGAAGCACGTACACAGCCCACACAGGGGGCACCTACACAGGGGGGGCAGCCATTCTCACTCCCCATTGAAAACAATGACAGCCGTTTGCTGAATGACGTAGGCAAAGCAAACAGCTCTCATTGGTTGAGAGCCTGTGCATGCACCTGATGAGCTTCACACAGTGGGACATCCTGATCCAGGATGCCCCAGCGGAAGGCCAGCAGCCATCCCTGGAATCTTTTAGATACCAGCACTGGCCCGGGTGAGTTTTGTTCCGCTTTAAAGCCACAATTTTATTGATTTACTAGGCACTGATTTACGAAAGATGTGCCAACTGTACTAGCAGAAAAAATTGATGGTGGATCCGCACTTCCTTAAAATCGTGTCTTTATTGTATACACATTAAAATCATCTCCAAAACAGTACAATTGACAGCAGCAACAAGGTAAAATCCAATACAAGACTCGGGCAGAGAGATGTGTGTGGTCCTCTGACGCGTTTCGGCCCTTAGTCATAGATCAAGGTCTAGTCTGACCTTGTTGCTGCTGTCAATTGTACCGTTTTGGAGATGGAGATGATTTTAATGTGTATACAATAAAGACACGATTTTAAGGAAGTGCGGATCCACCATCAATTTTTTGTGCTGCTACTTGTGGGGCTTGGGACTGCCCTGGAACGTGCACCCTATTAAACCGGAGTGCGGATATCTTCTTATTATTATTGTTTGCTTTTGTGCCAACTGTACTAACCAGGCTCATGCATGCAAGCAGGCAGAGGCAACCCAGTAAGTATTTACTAACTTTTCTTTTCTGTCTGCAAGCTTGCACTAGTAATGGACTTCATATTTGCCAAAGTGTCCAATATCCATAGACTCACTTTGCCTCAATTCAAAAAGCTGGCAGCTCCAGTAGAATTCATGTAACAATGTGGGCTATAGATGTCAAGGAAAATAGGCTTACTTAGGGGGTTATTCATGAAGGGATAGCGCCAGGTAGTGCCTCGTAGCGGCGGGCAGCGTCTGGTGAATGCTGGGCGCTGTAGGCAAAACCACATTTATGAAAGCGAATCTGGAATGACTCTAACAGCGCCATGTAGCGTCCGATGTATTATTACAGGCGGCTCAGCGTATAGCTCCAGGAGCCAGGTATTGCCTTTCGCTCAGTATCGCGCTCCCATACATTTCAATGGGCGTTCATTTCAGCGTGTTTGACATTTTTTATTTTATTTTTTTTTGCTCAAATCATTGTGTGACCTCTCCTGGCTGCAAACAAACACGGGGAGGCCGATTCATTAATAGCGCCAGGTAGCGACAGATGAGCGACAGTAGCGTTATTTTCACAGCGCGCGCTAGTATTCGCTGTGCTTGGCCGTTGTTCGGCTGTTGACAGCGACTCAGTCGGTGTGCGGTAATGTTGAATACGGGGTTAGGAGTCGCTGTTTGACAGGTTCCGCGCTGTATGGGAGCGCATGACAGCGAATGGCCATAGCAAACGGCTCCCAGCATATTCATTAACAAATCACGCTCAAAAAATTCTCGCGCTGTGAAATGCTTGTTTAAACCCCAGAGCGCTGGCGGCGATGGGTTAAAAGTAGTTTTTTAACCCCCAAACAACCATATTTTTTGAGAAAAAAAAACATGTTTTTCAAAACATTTTGTAATATGAATACATTAATATCAGACCTGTAATATCAATTCTGCACAAATTCTTTTTTTTTTTTTTTTTACCTTGAAAAAAATATCTAACATTGCAGAAGTGGTCACCGAATTTTTGACATTTAAAAAAAAAACAAAAAAAAACATTAATAGCAATTAATTATGAATATTTAAAGATTGCTCCATTGAAATGCATTGGAGAGCGCCAGGTAGCGAGAGGTCATACCTGTCGCTGTTCATGGTCGCTCGCTGGCGCTGTGGGGTGAGGCTGGAATAATGATGAATGATTCGCTATCTGGCGCTATCTCAGTCGCTAAGCAGGATCGGCTTGATAAATGTGTGATTGCGGAGGGGAGCCGGCGTTCTTGTGGCGGTGAGCGTCATTACCGTTCGCTCACCATTCGCTACTTGGCGCTATCCCTTGTTAAATAAGGGCCTTAGAAACTTTTTATATTTTTATGCAGAATTGTCATTACAGGTCTGGCACTAATGTCACAGTGTTCAAACAATGTCATTCCATGTGTTTTCGCTTTGTTACTGGTGGATATGTGCTCAAAAACAGACCTTAATCACACAGCGTCTGGCGCTCTATGCTATAGCGACCAGAGAGCCGAAGCTGTGTGTGTGTCCTTTTTTGATGGTGTGGAGCGCCGAGAGTCAGTCACACTGAGCTGGAGCTACCTTTCGCTCCCTGCAGCGCTGTACTGGTGTTAGAGCACCCAACATACATCACACATTATTAATGAGGGCCAGGTTACTACAGCGACCTAGGGCGCTCTGTTACAGCGCCCGATACCCGCTTACAGTGTCTACTAGCTATCGCTCTAAGCGCCGCTATACAGATGCTCATCTGCCAATACCTGGCATTAGTAATGCATCAGCCTCTTCATTTGTACAATAGGCTCGATTCAGAGACACATTCATCTGGACTTCCGTAGCTGTCTGTGAAAGTTTTGGTGGGTGTTTGTCATTTTTTTGCTTTTTTTCGTTCATTTTTCATTCGTACGAACGTTCGGGAAAATGTGTATATGTGCTTTCAATGAACGGAAGCAAATCCAAACAAAATCGGAAATTTTCCGTTCGTTCAGATAACTTCCGTTGTTGGGATGGGTTTCTGTCTGATTCAGAGAGCTGATTTCCGACGGATCACCACCCTATAAATCCGTTTCATTTCCGATCCACTTACGGGACCTTTGAGGGCTTGGATTGCTATTATTGAACATGTTTTGCGGCTATGTGGAGGAGTCTGCGCGCCTTTAGCACCAAGGCATTGCATGTATCAGCATGGCCGAGGCCATAAATTATATAGCAATGCATACCTGAATTAATACATTTCATGTATGCCTTCTAGATGCATTTTAATGCTTGCCTAAGCATGGTCCTTAGCATGTAAACATTTATTTTCCCACACATCCATATAATTGCTATATTTTTTTAGACTTATGTCCTTTGTGGATTATATTTGGATTGTTGAACTTGAATCTTAATAATATTGTAGCTTAGAATGTGTATTTTATGTTATTATTTTTAAATTCTTTCAGGGGATTCTGGATATCCACTCCTGCCCTTGCTCCTGATACCCGTTCTTTGCCTGCAGAATGCGGGCCAGGGGTTCTCTAATCGGGCACTATGCAAAACCCGGGCCATGGTGCCGAGGGCCCTCTGGCTTTTGAAGTCCAGATTTAGGTGTTTGGACCATACAGGGGGACACTGCAGTATGACCCCAACAAGGTTATACCAATATTTTAATTTAAGTTTTTTAACAGGGACCACACGTGCCAGAGTGGCACAACTGAGTGTCAGGGTCCTTCAGTTGGTGGGCGAGATGCAGGAGCTGCGCAACTCGTTGGGGACCACAGATGAAGAATAATGTTCAGTGGCCTGCCATTGCTATGTATTTTGTTTTTTATAGTTTTAAAAATTAGAAATTTTCTAAATTTTTAAAAATTTTATATTTTATGATGGAATCCAAAAAAGAAATGTTACAGTGTCATTTCATTTACAAAATACATTAACACAAAACTAATGGGCCCAGAAATATTAAAAGATGAATATTCACATGACCGAGAAGTGATTTGGGTGAGCTTTAAGGGTCCAAAAGGGAAGATGGAGGATAGTGCTAAGTAATTTAGCTAAACATTGTAGTAGAAGTGAGGGTGGCAAATATGTAGGCGAGCACTTTAATGAGTTAAGTTTGTAGTGCGCAGGCGCAAGATGGTAAGGATTTCCGCCTGGACGATTATTTATTGAAAAAGGGAAACAGAATCGAACGGGAAACGTAAAGGATTCATTGGAGGATACGATGGGAAAAGGGCAAAAACGAAAGCCTACGTTGTAACATGTGAAAATGAAACGTAAAAGTCACGCTGGAAAATGACATCCTCGTATTCGTAATCTGCCGTACGAATGGACGGAAACTTTACAGAAGGTTTTCAATGCATGCATAGAATCGCTCGTACACTCATACGAGAACGGAAACATTTCACAAAAAAAACAGATCGTCACGAAAACTGAAGTTTTTTTTTGTCTCTCTGAATCGAGACTAATGTGCAAAATTAATAATAACCAATTTATTACAACTTCCATGTTCTTTATTCCCTGCTAATCAAACCATGTTCCATGTTTTGAAGTGTGTTCTCTGTTATTATGGTGACTAAGTGCACTAAACTATTTTATGGCCCTACTTTATCTATGCTGATAAAACTTTTATTGCTAGTGAGACTTTATGTAACCAAGCTAAATGTAATTTTCACTGTGTATGATTAGTTGTAGCACAGTCATGTTCAAACACTGTGTACCAGAGATAAGATGATGGTGATAGGCCCCAGTCTTTTTAATATGGAAATATCCATTACTGTAGAGGGGTCACAGTGCTGCTACATTAGGAGGCCTAAGAGGGCAGCTGACGTTGGCTATATATGTTATGTAAACACCCCATAGATTTCCATAGACATTAGCACAGGGGTAAGACATTTAGAAATGATCTCATTAACTTAAATAGATTCTGGCCAATGTTTAAGTTTAACCCTAATGGCTCGTTTAGATAGAACGATTATCCAGCGAGAAATCTCTGAAGCGACCGCAATTTAGCGATAATTGCTTCGTGGAAATGGCCACTGCGATCAAGCAATGAATGAGAATTGGTTAATCAGTCGCCCATCGTATCATTTTGGCTGACCAAAAATTTCTTGTTTATGATTTAAAGGAGCACTGTCACGAAAAAATGAGCCAATAATAAAAATCCATATAAATATACTGGATGGCGGGAGGGTTGCTGGACCGCCAGGGTTGTTTTTCATTTTTATTAATGAAAGCAAGAGTAAATCGGGTGACAGGTTCTGTCACCCCTGCTACACTAAACCTGTAACCCCTGGATTTTATTCCTACCAGAAGAAGAAAACCACAAGCTTGGCAGGAGTTTTATTCAGTTTGGAAGTATAAGTGACCCCTCCTCTCATTAGCCAACGTGTTTATGTGGGTTTCTAATATTACACTATTTTGTGATAGTGCTCAATTAATGATTGAAGTGTGTAAAGAGAAGTCACCCTTAAAAAATGTGTTTCTCTATGAGAACAAGTGGTCGCATTTGCAATCGCTCTAGTGACCGATTGGCCAACCAATCTTTGTTGTCTGAACACAATCACTCACTCACAGAAGATTTGTATGGTCGCTCGCTCGCTCAGTGGTCAGCCAATCGATGTGCTGGTGTGAACCCAGCATTGGTTCCTGTTTATGGAGTGGATCTAAAAGGGGAAGCTGACACTTCCTGTATGGGCTCTTCACTCACAATTCAAGGTTCAGCACAAATGACTTCCCCTTTTCCCCCACCTCAGTAATAAATATGATATGTCATACCTTAATGGAGACCTATCGCTAATATTGTAACCTGTATAAACATTCTCAAGGGGAATATGTGCTAATATGCACGGTATGAATGAACCAAGCTGTTTTTTATCTTGAAGGAAAGGGAAAGAAGGGTGCCTGTATTGGCTGCTGCTCCCACCCTCTCTTCTATCTGTGTAAGTGGGGGGCATTCCCTGGCACCTGCAGGACAACTTCACTCACAGAAAGCCCTCTAAGATGGCTGCTCACTCTGTCACCCCTGAAGCTGCTCTGGTTTCTGCAGCCTTGGCATCTACGGTTGCTAGGCAATGAGGATGCTGAAGATTTCGGCATGCCTGCTGATTGGAGACAGATTGTTCATAAGCCATCTCTAGGATCTAGCAAGTGTATTGATGACATAACTGACCACATTCTTTGCCATGCCCTGTTGTCAATCCATGTTATGTCCTGTGGCATGCGCCATCCCATATCAGACTAAGGGGTTTATTTAAAGAGGAATTTGGGGACCCTGGAGTATAAAAGACTCCTGGGCCATCCGAGTTCCTGTCCTTGGGGCTTCCCAAATTGGGATTGCCCGTAGTGTGAAACCTTCCAGATGCAGAAATCCACTCACCTTCTCCCAAGCCCGCGTTGAGGCTCTGCGCTGCGGCTGCATACTCGCACACATTCAGCCGCAAATGCGTCTTGGCTGCAAGGTGATCGGGGGATGCAGCTGGGAGTGCACTCGGCTTCCTTCAGCCCCGATCAGGTGCTTAGCCATCCAGGTGGCTTAGCCATCAGCCGAAGAGAGGCTTCCTTCAGCACCGATCAGGTGCTTAGCCATCCAGGTGGCTTAGCCATCAGCCGAAGAGAGCTGAGTGACAGTGAGCACGCATTCTGCTCAGCCAATCAGCGCTCTCGCTTTCAGCTCAAGCCTGCGCCGTGGGAGCGACTAGAAGGTGAGTTGATAGGGCGACCTGGCCATTCCAGTTCTGTTTTTATGGTGACTTCTGGTTAATGTTTTTTAATTTTTTTGTGCTCAGTCAAGTGTCACGGGATCCCTGGCCTGTTCAGAAAGTTCATTATTGTACTTAGGTTACTCACTTCTAACTTGCGTTTTCAGGCCCGCCAATTATGTGTCCTGTCATTTGTATGTCATTCCTTGTGTTTTTACTTGATCACTGTGCAGCCATCCCTGGTTAAAGGCATTTTTTGTTTTGCATATGGCCCACCATTGCTGCCTGGCGCTATTTACATTGGAAACCAAACAAATAAGACGCCATGAGTAGCCTACAACACTAACAGCGCTGTCTGCCTGTTGCTGGCATTTCGGCGGAAGCGCTAATAGTGTCTCTTCGCAGACACTCAAGTGGCGATACAAGACACTAGTGATAAATTGGACTGAGTTGGCAACATTGGATATATTTCTATAATGTTCCCATTTTTTGCAAGAAACCCCCCCCCCCTTGTCCTCTAACATGTTTAAAGTATTTTTATTATTTGACCCTAGCTGCCACAGGCCATATCATATTTATTATGTGTGCTGAACCTTGCCTTCTTTGGGACAAGTTCATACAAGAAGATACGTCCATGATGAAAAATAGTTTTTGACCATGGGCCCCATGGCGTGTGTTTCCCCAGTCTGTGGTTAGGGCTGCCAGCACCCATGTCTAATAGAAGTGACAACACTCTTACACACCCATGTGAGTGTCCAATAAGTAGAAACAGCTGAGACGTCTCTCCTGGTGGAAAAGATCATTTACCAGCAGGTGACCAGACAGCAACAGTAGTTGATGTATCAAAAATAACACGTAAAATGTCTCTCACCCAAAGCTGTTGTTGATTGGCAAAGCCATACACAACCATATGGGTTACAAGATATAAGAGCAACCACTAATTATCTTCACTGAGAACAACAAAGGTTAATAGTACTCTCCCACTGCTTTTGCTTACCCTCCTTATAGGCAGTCTGTGGGGTCTTTAGACATAACCTCAGATGATAAAGGCAGTCTTAGAAATGGAGGAAGTTCAGCTTGGGGTTTTAATATTTAGACTTTTAGTTGATGACCAGCCTAGAATATTTATTGCAGGCTTAGGAGGAAATAAGGTAGTTTTGTTGAGGAGGATTTAGTTGAAGGTTAAAGCAAATCTAAACTGCCTTACAATTTTTTGGCATAAAAAGTTCTGGTTAACCTCAGAATAGAGAATAGAAAAGATATACCTACCTTTTTCTGGTGGGGCTTTAGCTGAGAACCCTTACCAGATGCAGGCTGCAGTGTCGTCTATTGGTAGAGGTCCGGTTGCTGAACTTGTATGTGTGGCTTATGAATGGCAGGACGGGGGGCTCTGCTGTGTCACAGGTGACACCTAACCAAATCCTGGTCCCAGCCTATAAATGTCCTTTTTCACTGTTAGCTGTTCTCTGCAGAAATAACAATCACAGAAGGAAATCCAAGGTTAAAGTAATATTGGGAAATAAGTGTATCCAAAAATTCAAACAGGGATATTAATTTTATGTGTCATTATGACGTGATTTGAATGGACTGGACCAGTGGCGTAACTGGCGTAATGAAATGGGGCCCTGTCAAGACTCAGTTTATTTAACTCAGTTGGATGAAACTAGACAACTAAAGTATGAACAAGCTGAGATGAATGACGTTTCTTTTCCTAAAAATCATGCCAAGTGACATTCAAACTGATAAATAAGGTGGACGAGCAACAGTGATGGGGCCCCCCGTCGACCTCCAGGGCCCCGGTGCGGTCGCACCCCCTATAGTTACGCCCCTGTACTGGATTCACCCCAAGGTCTGATATGAAACACACTGCCTTGACTGATGTGATTGTAGAGAACCATAAAAATTCCACAGACCCCCCCCCATCCAATCCATATCAGCTGACCTTTCAATTTCATTATTCCCTGATTGTTATCTTCACAATCTTTCGGCTTTTTCAATATTATTCATGTGTCTCAGTAAAAAAAAACTTTTTGCCTCTTTTGTAGTTTTGTGTATAAATGTTTGTCTGTTAGTAAAAGATTTGTATTATGCCTGAAGAAAAGGCTGAAAGTGGAAACCCACTAACCTGGGTTTTGGTCCTTGCCCACCTGTGAAACCACCAGCCAGAACAAACTCACCTCTCTCCAGTCCTACGATGCATGCGCGGCCGTCCAAGCAGCTCGTTCGGGTCTTGAGCCCCTTTGTCCAGGAGCTTGTCTAATGCATGTGGATCTGAACGCGCTGGTGGCCGCATCCCCTGCTATCCTTTAACAGGGACCGTGGCTGCATCGGCCAGTCACAAATGCCTTGCGCGGGCACGTGCCCTGCTAAATGGATAGTGGGGATATGGCCGCTGCCCGTGCATGTGCTGTTGGACCGGGAACAAAGGTAAGTTTTCGGGCGACCTGGGAGGTTTCACACAGCAGGGCACCCCCGATCGGGGTGAGAGCGAGAATACCTGCCCTGGAGTCTCATAGACTCCAAGGTGGGTTCTGATCCTCTTCAAGAAAGCTTGACTTTTAAATGGTGTTGAGTTAGCCAATAAATGTTATTACTTTGATCTTGGATTTCCTTCTTACAGACATCTAAAATACTCCAGAGCCATGTCTGACATCAAGGAAAAGAGCACTGAACAAATATTTCAACCCTCTGAAGCATCTTTTTTATCTGTTCACTAAAGCATTTGATGGGCCTCCACCACTGGGCATTAAAGAAGCTACATGAGTCTAAGCTAGACCTTCGAGGGTCTACGTGGTGCACCCTTCTGCTTGGGTGACATCACCTTTGACTCCAGTCGAAATGAAAATTCCTGCCAAAGTATACTAAAACCTGAGCTCTTGATGCACCTGAAACCCTTCTGTTTATTGACATGGAAATTACCTCAGCTTTATTTCAAGCTTTTTTCATATAGGCAATGTGCTAATATTCTGGAGGAAAACATCAACACTCAAAAGGGAAATTCATTTACATTTATATGGCTTACAATGAGCTCAACAAGATAAACAGGCTAGGGAATTTAGCAAAACAATGCTGGAGCTTTTATGTTAAGGCCATACACTGGAACTGGTAACAGCAATCTGGGATTATTTTCTATCATACAGTGATCCACAAATTAAGTTATACATGTACAAGGCTGGTATATAAATGGAATATGTGTAACTGGTATAGTTATTGGCACACAATCCACCCATGTCCTGCCATGAGTGGAAAGGCCACACTTACTTTAGAACTGCATCACCACCCAGTAGCTCCAGACGCTTGCTGAAAAATGATGCTGAAATCATTACCACCACCCTAGATCAATTGGTATTAAGAAACAAAACCTAAAAAAGTGGCGACCAGGAGTTACCCACACAAAATTCTTGTGGATCCCCTTCTTACAAGACCTGAAATGGGGAAGAAATAATGTAGCAACTCAATTAAAACAGATTACCCAAACCCTATTCTACAAAAGGTTTTATTGAGTCGGTGCTACTGGAAGAGAACAGCATGATCTACAGAAGATAGTGAGGTCATTGGAGAGATGTGCACTTCACTGCCTTCATTACAGGATCTTTTCCACCATGGACTTGGGCACCAAGAATCATCAAGGACACAATGCACCCTGGTAACGGGGAGGCCGATTCATTAATAGCGCCAGGCAGCGACAGATGAGCGCCAGTAGCGTGATTTTCACAGCGCCAGCTAGTATTCGCTGTGCTTGGCCGGGGTTTGCTTGTTGACAGCGACTTATGCCCTTATTCATCAAGCGATAGCGCCAGGTAGTGTCTGACGAGCGCCAGGTAGCGGCAGCTAACGGCGACTACCGACTCAAGTACGCCCGGCGGCGGTCACAATGACGCATTTATCAAGCAAAATGAGGCTAGCGCCGGCGAGAGCGACGGCTAGCGCGGCATTCATCATGAAGCCGCCTGGACCGAACAGCGCCGCTGCAAATTCCCTCACAGCGCCAGGTATGAGCTGTCGCTCCCTGGCGATGTCCAATGCATTTCAATGGAGCAAGCTATAATTAATCATAATTAATTGGTATTTTTTTTTTAATTTTTTTTTTAATGTCAAAAAATCGGAGAACACTTCTGCAATGTTAGGATTTATTTTTAAGTCAAAAAAAAAAAAAAAAAAAATATGTGCAGAATTGATCAAACAGGTCTGAGATTAATGTATTCATATAACAAAATGATTCTAAAAACATGTATAATGTTACATTCAAAAAATATGGTTGTTTAGGGGTTAAAAACTAGTTAATACAGATCGCCGCCAGCGCTCTGGGGTTTAAACAAGGAATGGACAGCGACAGCACATTCGGAGCGTGATTTTTTGATGAATATGAAGCTAGCCGTTCGCTCTGGCCATTCGTTGTCAGGCGCTCACATACAACGCTGGACCTGTGAAACAGCGACCCCCCAGCCCGTATTCAACATTACCGCACACCGACTGAGTCGCTGTCATCAAGCTAACGCCGGCCAAGCACAGCGAATACTGGCTGGCGCTGAAAAAATCACGCTACAGTCGCTCATCTGTCGCTACCTGGCGCTATTGATGAATCGGCCTCCCCGTCGGTGTGCGGTAATGTTGAATACGGGGTTAGGGGTCGCTGTTTCACAGGTTCTGCGTTGTATGGGTGCGCCTGACAGCGAATGGCCAGAGCGAACGGCTTGCTGCAGATTCATTAACAAATCACGTTCAAAAATTGCTGTGAATTCCTTGTTTAAACCCCAGAGCGCTGGCGGCGATGTGTGTAAAGTAGTTTTTAACCCCCAAACAACCTTTTTTTTTTAATGTAGAAATTATACAAGTTTTCCTAAACATTTTGTAATATGAATACATATGAATACATGAATATCAGACCTGTAATATCAATTCTGCACAGTTTTTTTTTTTTTTTACTTAAAAAAAAAACCTAACATTGCAGAAGTGGTCACAGAATTTTTGACATTAAAAAAAAAAAAAAAAAAAATACATTAATAGCAATTAATTATGATTATTTAAAGATTGCTTCATTGAAATGCATTGGACAACGCCAGGGAGCGACAGGTCATACCTGTCGCTGTGATGGGATTAGCAGCGGCGCTGTTCGTTGCAGTCGGCTACATGATGAATCCCGCGCCAGCTGACACTCTCGCCGGCGCTAGCCTCATTTAGCGTGATAAATGCGTCATTGTGACCGCCGCCGAGCGTACTTGATTCGGTAGCCGCCGTTAGCTGGCGGTACCTGGCGCTCGTCAGACACTACCTGGCGCTAGCCCTTGATTAATAAGGCCGCATGTCTTCTTCTTCAGGTCATCAGTAACAAAAATAAGACAGCACCACACAAAGGAATTTTTTTTATTTAGTCCTTCAGACTGCTGAATTTTGGTGTACTACGTTTCTATGTGATTAATAAACACTGCTTGCACTTCAGTGCTCTTCAGTTACTTATATGTTGTCTTTGTTCTTTTTTCCACCATCTTCCAAGCCAGAGAAGTAGCTAGGCTTTCTGGCACCGGGGTCAAAGATTCAAAATGGTGCCCCCCACCTGTGCTCACGGCCCCATGTGAGGACGCCCTGACCTGCTGCACCCGGGGCATATGCCCCCCAGCTACGCCCTGTCCAAGCTTCTGCCCCAAATCAGTTCATGCATGTATGTATTGTATACGCTCATTAATCTAATCTGATTCTGATAAGCCATGTCCTATTATTCCGTATCCCCCAGTGCATTAATCACTAAGAAAGACACCATCCTCTCACGAGCACTGAGCAAAGCCTCATCACTGCTTTTTCTATCCTCCGTCATTTTATCTGCCCCCCCCTCCCCATTGTGTCACAAGTGTAATTTTTCAGAGAATTCTTTTGCTGTTGCTGCCTCAACAAATATTTTCCCCCAAAAATACACATTGGTTTCCTTGCACTGAAGGAGCCATGTAGCCGTGAGAAATATCATGCAGGTAAATTCATATGAATCCCTTTGAGATCTCCTGATTATGTTTTTTTTTTACTAAGCTTGTGCTGCCCATCTGCATTCCACATCTACTGTTCATGCTGTTGTGAGGGTCAAAATTAGTTTCAAAGTAGAAACCACTAACATAATAATATATTATACTTAGGAAATAGGTACTCAGACAGGAACATAACTTATTACAACCACTTAGGGAACAATTAACAAGAAAAAAAGCTCAGAAGTACCTAGTGAGGGGTACAATTAATGCATTGTATTCTAGTGCAGGCCCAGGCCAAACATATGTTCTTAATAAGCTGCTATTAGTAGAGTAAATGAACATTTTACAGGTTAAATCACGCAGGTTTTAGCAGCCTTTACAGGGCGCCATCCACTGTTGTGCTCAATGGCGGACTGCGGCCAAACATCAGCCCTGGATTATACCAGCCTTTGGCCGAACTGAGACGTCCTTGATGAGGCCTCCCAACCATGATGCTGAGGCTATAGCATTTGGGGCTGGGGTTCCCTGGCTTGTGTGTACAGTGGAGCTGGGTACAGAGGGCTTAGAGACTAAGAGCGCAGGGATTGTATGAGGGTGGTTAAAGAAGCAGCCCAAGTGGTTCCAAAGCAGTGCGGCCCACTGGGCATTGTCCCGGGTCTCCCTATGGTCAGACCGTCCCTGGTTGTACTTGGCTGTGAATTACCCTGTAAATGCAGTTTCCTGATCACATCATCAGTCAGTATTGGATGATGAATGTTATCCAAGTTAATTTGATTTTTCCTTATTTGGTCACTA